>CM076572.1:1211212614-1211651341 GCA_034641835.2 Pinus albicaulis | reverse complement strand
AGGGTGTCCAAAGTGATGTTCAAATTTGGTTACGGAGGCCAATTGGTTCCTAGGCTGATAAATGGCACAGGGAAAAGTGTCTAAAAGAATTTAATTTTTCTCCTAAAGTGACTTTATAAAGTTATAAAGTCAAATCTAATTAAAAGTGACTTTAAGTGATAAAGTTACTAAAGTCTAATTTTAAAGTGGCTTTAATAAAGTCAATGTAAAATTAGAAAGGAAAAGTGACTTTGGAAATAAATGACTAAGTGGGTCTTTATTAAAGTGGGGTGAATTAAAAAATAGAAAGTGAGATTTAAATGAGCATTTAATCTCGGCCCTAGATCTCAATCTATTTCAGCCATTGGATTTAGGGATTCCCCAAAAGTCACTTAGGGTTAGGTTAAAGGAGGAAAAGGAGGGAAAAGGTCATTCATTCTTTCATGAGCAGATTGGGAGAAGGAGAGAAGGAGAGCTGGAGATTTTTCTGAGCAGTGAGAAGGAGGAGGGCAGCAGTGAAGAGATTTCAGCAAAGGTACAACAACATTTATTGGCACACATACCGAGGCAAAAAATCCGTACAACAAAGGAGAGGCAGTGTTTCCAAGTGAGGAGGCACAGAAATCGAGGAAGAGGGTACAACAGCAAGCACGCACTCCAAGGCACAAAAATCAGGCACGTTTTTCAAGGAAGAGGGTGGCTGTCATTTCCGGCACAAAAACTGAGGAAGAGGACAGCAGCTACAGCTCTGTTTTTTTGGCACGGATTTCGAGAGAGGTTGCTGTACAAAATCTGTACAGTCCGTACAACAAAGTACGGCTATTCCGACACGCTTCCCGAGGTGGCCGTACAACATTTAATGTTGTCCTAAGGTGCTGTAAATTTTCTATTTTCTGTTGTTGCTGATTTGGCACAATTTCCGAGGCGGTGTGCAAGCACGGAAATCGAGATAAGTCTGTAAATTGGTTGCTGGAATTTTTTCTGAGTTTTTCCTGTTTCACTGTAAAAAGCAATATTCAGAAAAATAAAAGAGAAGCTTTCGAACTGGTTTTCTCCAAGAGTTGTAGGGGGTTTTTCCGGGGTCATGTTGACCAAAAATATCAGTGTTAAATGTGTTGAATGGCTGTTTTATGCTTGTTGATTTTTATTTCTGCATTTTCTAGCATTCTATAAATTTTCCAGAATTTGTGTTTTCAGCAAAAATTTATTTCCCAATTTGTTGAATGTAAGGATATGGGAAAGGGCATTTAACTATTTGGAGAAATAAGGTGAAACTGAAAACCGGGGTGGGAAAGAGGAAATTTCTACATGGTATCAGAGCTTGAGTGCTGAAAGTGCAGTTTGGGACAGCAAGGAGAAAAATACAGCCTGCTGATTTTTCACTCAGAAAATTCCAGCAAGCTGATTTTTCACAAACATAATTTTTATCTTTACTACAGCAGTGCTATTTTTCAGTTTTAGGACAGCAAGATGTCATTGGGATTGAGGGTGGAGGATAGGTTGGATGGGCATACCAATTACAGCGTTTGGAAGGAGAGAATGCAGAGTATCTTTGAGGAGGCAGAACTCTGGGATATCATGGTTCATACCACACAACAGCCTGTTAATGTGCCTACTGATGCTACTCAGTTGGCAGCATATAATAGGAAGAACAACAAGGGTAAGAGACTGATTCTAAACGGAATCAAAGACCATTGCATTCCTCATGTGAGAGGAAAGAGAAATGCTCATGAGATGTGGATAGCATTGTCCAATCTCTACCAAAGTACCAATGAGAACCGGAAAATGGTCCTGAAGGAGAAGTTGAAAACCATTAAGATGGGTAAGATTGATAGTGCAGCTGGATATCTCACAAAGATTACTAATGTGAGAGATGAGTTGGCAGCAATTGGAGAGGTCATTCAACCCACTGAGTTGGTGCAGATAGCAGTGAATGGCCTCCCCAGTTCATGGATGAACTTTGCTGATGGGGTTTGTGCACGTGAGATCCTTCCCACATGGGAGAGGTTTTGGGATGATTGCATTCAGACAGAGATCAGGAAAGGTCAGCTTGGGGCAGCCAAGCCAGTTGAGCAGGATGAGGATGTAGCACTATTGGCAGGAGGCAAGAAAGGCAAAGGCAAGAAGCAGGCTTCCACAAGCAATGGTGGGGGAAAAGGTAAAGGTAAAGGTAAACAGGGTAACACACAGAAGGACTATTCCAAGGTGAAGTGTTGGAATTGTCAGAAGATGGGACACTATGCAGTTGTGTGTCCGAAGAAGAAGAAGAAGAAGGGGAAGAACCAGAGCATGGCAGCATCAGCAGAGGTTGAGGACTTTACAGATCGCTTTGACCGGGAGTTTGGGTTCATTGCGTGTGAGTCCTCTAGTGCAGGATTACCTGCCATAGAGGTTCAGAGGGAGCATGCATTTCCCTCGACTAGCAGGCTTCACGTCATATGACAGGAGTCCGTGAGTACTTCTCAGAGCTTTCAGAGAGTGGCACTGATATAGAGGTAGTACTCGGTGATGACAGAGTTGTTAGAGCAGTCGGTGTGGGAACATTGACATTTCAGAGGGAGTCTAAACCTCCCTTGAAAGTGTCAGATGTTCTTTATGTGCCAGGGATGAGGAAGAACCTCATATCTGTCTCAACTTTGGAGGACAGAGGATATGAGGTACTGTTCAGGGGAGGACAGGTGTTGATGTATCCCAGGGGCACTCCAGCTGATTCAGCTAGAGTGATAGGTGTACGCCATGTAAAGGTGTACAAGTTTGCATTCGAGTCCCTTTTGGCATTGAGCAGTAGCACTGACAGCAGAGCTAGCAGTTCTGAGCTGTGTGAGATTTGGCACCGCAGGATGGGGCACATGTGTCATGGAGCCTTGAGGACTTTGCGGGAGATCACTACAGGTGTGCCAGATTTCAGTACTGATCACTTTGATACTTGCAAAGGATGTGCGATGGGCAAGTTTGCCAAATCCCCTTTTCCCAGCAGTGACAGCAGAGCGACTGGGATACTTGATTTGATTCATTCCGATGTGAGTGGTCGGATGTCTCATGTTTCCTTGAGTGGATATGAGTACTATGTTTTATTCATTGATGATCACTCCAGGAGGACCTGGATTTATTTCTTTAAGACCAAGAGTGAGGTCTTCAAGTGGTTTCAGGAGTTCAGAGCTCTTGTGGAGACACAGACAGGTCGGAAGATCAAGTCCCTGAGGTCGGACAATGGAGGAGAGTACACCCTTGGAGAGTTTGTTGACTATTGTGCGGAGGCAGGCATTAGGAGGGAGCTCACTGTTCCTTACAACCCCCAGTAGAACGGGGTTGCAGAGAGGAAGAACAGATCCATCGGAGGGGCTGCCAAAGCCATGTTACATGATCGGGGGTTGCCATTGTTTTTGTGGGCAGAGGCCTGCAACACAGCTGTTTACTTGCAGAACAGGAGTCCGCATCGTGCCTTGGGGCACATGACTCCAGAGGAGGCTTTTTCTGGGAAGAAGCCTGATATTGGTCATCTTCGTATCTTTGGGTGCATTACATACTCCTACATACCCAAGGAGAAAAGGACCAAACTAGAGCCCACCGCAGAGAAGGGTATCTTTGTGGGCTACAGTGAGACCTCCAAGGCCTTTCGGATTTACATTCCTGCACAGAGGAAAGTTGTTGTCAGGCGGGATGTGAAGTTCGAGGAGGACAGGGCCTTCAGGAGGTCACGGGAGTTAGAGTATCTGGATCAGCTAGACCCTCAGCAGCAGCTGAGTCAGTCGCAGGGATCCAGTGGGCAGGGATCAGGAGGATCCGGAGGTACATCTATGACGATGTCTGGTCCGTCAGTGAGCAGTGGCTCACAGAGTCAGAGGGGTGGTGCTTCGGGCAACATGCAGAGCAGTCCACAGAGCAGTTCACTAGGGAGTCCACTGATGGACAGTTCACACGGTACCTCAGCTTCTACAGGTTCAGGTGCAGGCAGGAGGACAGCAGACAGACAATCAGGAGTTCAGGCTCCTGATGATGATGAGGAGGAGGAGTTTCATTCTCTAGTGGGAGAAGTGTGCTCAGGGAAGAGGAAGCCCAAGTGGCTTCAGGACACCTTGAGAGAGGCCACATCTGTTGCTGGGCCTAAGAGGCCGGTCAGAGAGAGCAGACCACCTGAGAGGTTTTGTAGCTATATGGCAATGGCTACCGGCATCCTTGACTCTGAGCCTTCTAGCTATGAGGAGGCAGCTAGCCAGCAGGTCTGGAGAGAGGCCATGCAGGAGGAGTATTCTTCTATCATGAAGAATGATGTTTGGGAGGTGGTGCCGAGGCATGAGGGCAAATCCGTGGTTACTTCCAGATGGCTTTACAAGGTAAAGCATGTTGCAGATGGCAGCATTGAGAAATTCAAAGCGAGGTTTGTGGCTAGAGGGTTCTCCCAGGTAGGGGGAGTTGATTATGAGGAGACCTTCGCTCCCGTGGCTCGATATACTTCGATCCGCTCCATTATATCGATAGCAGCAGAGATGGGTTGGAAGATCCACCAGATGGATGTGAAGACCGCATTTCGCAATGGCTTCATACAGGAGGAGGTGTACATTGAGCAGCCACAGGGCTTTGAGGTGCATGGGAAGGAGTCCCATGTGTGCAGACTGAAGAAGGCCCTTTATGGCCTGAAGCAAGCTCCCAGAGCTTGGTACTCCAAGATAGATACATACTTGCAGAAGATGGGTTTCACAAAGAGTGAGGCAAATCCGAACCTTTACTATATTGTGATAGGTGAGGAGCCTCTCATTCTGGTGCTGTATGTGGATGACTTGGTCATTACAGGTGCAGAGAGACTCATAGAGTACTGCAAGAGAGATCTTGCGGCGGAGTTTGAGATGAAGGACATCGGCTTGATGCATTACTTTTTGGGTTTGGAGGTGTGGCAGGAGGAGGGGCATTTCTTCCTGGGACAGGGGAAGTATATTGTGGACATCCTTGGCAGATTCCACATGGAGGATTGTAGACCCATGTCGACACCGATGATCACCAACTGGAAGAAGCTTCATGCTTCGGATTCCGAGTTGGTGGATCCCACATTGTACAGGCAGCTGATTGGTTGCTTGATGTATTTGGTCAACACTAGACCAGATATTTGTTTTGCAGTCAACACGATGAGTCAGTTTATGTGTGAGCCTAGGAAGGTTCACTGGGTGGCTGCAAAACACATTTTGCGGTACTTGCAGGGGACAGTGGATTATGGTCTGGACTACAGGCAGGGGGATGGAGTGAGATTGGCGGGTTACACTGATTCTGATTGGGCAGGTTGTGCTTCTGATAGGAAGAGCACTTCAGGGTGTTGTTTTGGGTTGGGTTCGGCAGTGGTGTCATGGTTCAGCCGAAAGCAGCAGTCAGTAGCATTGAGTTCAGCGGAAGCAGAGTATATGGCAACCAATCTAGCTAGTTGTGAGGCCATCTGGCTTCGCAAGATGTTGTTTGGCTTATTTGGTCAATCGTTGAGACCTTCAGTGATTTACTGTGATAATCAGAGTTGCATTAAACTCACGGAGAATCCAGTATTTCATGACAAGTCAAAGCATATCGAGATCAAATATCATTTCATCAGAGACTATGTTCAGAAAGGAGCTGTGAAGCTTGAGTATATTCCCACTGATGAGCAGGTTGCAGATATTCTTACCAAAGCCTTACCACGGGGCAAGCATGTCTACTTCAGAGACAAGATGGGTGTAGTGAGGAACACCTTCCTCGGTAAGAGGGAGTGTTGAAATTTGGTACCGGAGGACAGGTGGTTCCCTAAGGCTTTGATCTTTGGCCTAGGGAAAAGTGTCCAAGAGAATTTAATTTTTCTCCTAAAGTGACTTTATAAAGTTATAAAGTCAAATCTAATTTAAAAGTGACTTTAAGTGATAAAGTTACTAAAGTCTAATTTAAAAGTGACTTTAAGTGATAAAGTTACTAAAGTCTAATTTTAAAGTGACTTTAATAAATTCAATGTAAAATTAGAAAGGAAAAGTGACTTTGGAAATAAATGACTAAGTGGGTCTTTATTAAAGTGGGGTGAATTAAAAAATAGAAAGTGAGATTTAAATGAGCATTTAATCTGAGCCCTAGATCTCAATCTATTTCAGCCATTGGATTTAGGGATTCCCCAAAAGTCACTTAGGGTTAGGTTAAAGGAGGGAAAGGAGGAAAAGGTCATTCATTCTTTCATGAGCAGATTTGGGAGAAGGAGAGAAAGAGAGCTGGAGATTTTTCTGAGTAGTGAGAAGAAGGAGGGCAGCAGTGAAGAGATTTTAGCAAAGGTACAACAGCGTTTATTGGCACACATACCGAGGCAGAAAATCCGTACAGCAAGGGAGAGGTAGCGTTTCCAAGTGAGGAGGCACAGAAATCGAGGAAGAGGGTACAGCAGCAAGCACGCACTTCAAGGCACAAAAATTAGGCATGTTTTCCAAGGAAGAGGGTGGCTGTCATTTTTGGCACAAAAACCGAGGAAGAGGACAACATCACAGCCCAAATTTTTGGCACGAATTTCGAGAGAGGTTGCTGTACAAAATCTGTACAGTCCGTACATAAAAGTACGATTGTTACGGCACGCTTCTCGAGGTGGCCGTACAACATTTAATGTTGTCCTAAGGTGCTGTAAATTTTTTTTTTTCTGTTGTTGCTGATTTGGCACAATTTCCGAGGTGGTGTGCAAGCACGGAAATCAAGATAAGTTTGTAAATTGGTTGCTGGAATTTTTTCTGAGTTTTTCTTGTTTCACTGTCAAAAGCAATTTTCAGAAAATAAAAGAGAAGCTTTCGAACTGGTTTTCCCCAAGAGTTGTAGGGGGTTTTTCCAGCGTCATGTTGACCAAAAATATCAGTGTTTAAATGGGTTGAATGGTTGTTTTAAGCTTGCTGATTTTTATTTCTGCATTTTTCGGCATTACGTAAATTTTCCGGAAATTTTGTGTTTCAGCAAAAATTTGTTTTCCGATTTATTGAATGTAAGGATATGGGAAGGGCATTTAACTATTCTGGTGCATAAGGTGGCGGCAAGGTGGGAAAACAGAGATTTCTCACAATTGCAGTGTTTTCAACATCACGAACAACATGGGCATCTCGCCACTAACTACCCACAGAAAAAGAAAACAAGAAGGTTGATGCAGCTGCAGTTGGTGAGGCCCTTGCCTCGCAATTTGAACTTGATTTCTCTTTGATCACATGCTTGGTTTCAAGCGCAATGGGATCGATGTGGTATCTTGATAGTGGTGCTTCCTTCCACATGACGGGAGATAAGGAGCTTTTCAGTGACTTGGAGGAGAAAAATCTCCAAATGCACATAGAGATGGGCGACGATGGACGATACAGTGCAACCGAAACTGGTACCATTACCTTTGAGAGGGAGTCAAGTAAACCATTTTTGTTGAAATATGTTATGCATGTTCCAAGTTTGAAGAAAAACTTGGTCTCAGTTGCGATGTTGGAGGACATGGGTTATGACGTTGTTTTCAGCGATGGAAAAGCTTTCCTGCGACATAAAACAATGGGTCAAACCAAGAGGATAGGGATTCGAGTCAAGAATATCTACAAGCTGGAGGTAGATGGCTGCGCTACAATGGTGGGCAAATAAAAAGAAGTGGTGAACCGGGATGAGGGTGAATTATGGCACAGGCGATTGGGCCATCTTCACCATGGCACCTTGAAGATTTTGCAGCAGATTTATACTGGACTTCCCCAGGGTACACTTGTGCAGTTATATTAGTGCAAGGGATGTACTATGGGTAAGTTTGTGAAGACCACTTTTCATGAAAAGGAAAAGCGTGGTTCAATGATCTTGGAGAGAGTTCACACAGACGTGTATGGTCCATTCTCGGTTTTTTCAACAACAAAACATAGGTATTATGTTATTTTTTGTTGATGAATATTCTCGTAGATACTGGATCTTCTTCATGCAGAAGAAGGATCAAACATTCTCAAAGTTTTGTGAGTTTAAAGCATTGGTGGAGAAAGAGTCGGGGAAGCAAGTGAAGGCTTTGTGGAGTGATAATGGTCGTGAATTCATCTCCAACGAATTCAAAGTCTTATGTAGCAAAGAAGGAATTTGTAGAGAACTCATAGCGCCTCATAACCCACAGCAAAATGGGGTCGCGAAGAGGAAGAACAGAACGATCATGGGTGTTGCACGAGCTATGCTGAATGATCAGGGCCTACCAATGAATTTGTGGGCGGAAGCATGCAACACTGCAGTTTATGTGCAAAACCGTTGTCCTCAGAGAGTACTTGGCGTGAGTACACTTGAAGAATATTTTACTAGTAAGAAACCGGATGTTTCTCACTTTAAGATATTTGGCTCATCTGTTTATGTGCATGTGACCAAGAATGCCAGGAAGAAGCTGGAGCCAACTGCTGAAGTTGGGATATTAATGGGGTACACAGAAACACCCCATAATTATTGTGTGTATTTTCCAAACAGTCGAATGATTGTGGTGCGACAGGATATAAAATTCAATGAGGAGAAAGCCATGAAGTTGTCACTTGAGAGGGAGCTAGAATTACATGCAGAGAAGGAACTACTTGTTCCCAAAGATAAGTCTCTAGATTTGGATCAGCCACAGGAGGAGGTTCATGGAGTGGAGGAGTCCACTCACGCAGAGCCAAACATCATAAATAGCAGAAGGCGTATCACAGAAGCTGAGAGGCTGAAGCTTGATGCGTCACAGAATGTAGGAGTCCCTACTTCACCATGAAGACAGAGACAGTCTCCTGACCAATTCAATGGATACATGGCTCTCATTAGAAAATTTATTGTGACCGAGCCATATTCCTTTCAGGAAGCAGTGTAGGAGCCCATATGGGTAGATGCAATGGTGGATTATGACTCCATTGTCAGAAATAGTGCTTGGGAAATTGTTCCAAGGTCAGTTGATAAATCAGTGGTAGGTTCAAGATGGATCTACAAGGTAAAGCAAGCTATTGATGGGAGTGTTGAGAAATACAAGGCCATATTTGTGGCCCGGGGCTTCTCACAGATCGAGGGGATTGATTCTGAAGAAACCTTTGCACCTGTGGCACGATATTCTTCCATAAGGACCATCCTTTCTCTCTCAACGTAGATGGGTTGGCACATTCATCAGATGGATGTGAATATTGCGTTCCTTAATGGGATCATTGAGGAAGAAGTGTACATTGAGCAACCTGAAGGAATTGAGATCTTCAGCAGTGTGTCACATGTGTGTAGACTAAAAAGAGTGTTGTATGGGCTTAAGCAAGCACCTCGTGCTTGCTACACTCGAATCGACACTATTTCACTAGACTTGGCTTCACCAAGAGTGAGGAAAATGAAAACCTATACCAGATTATGGTGGAGGGTAATCTTTTAGTCATTGTTCTTTATGTTGATGATTTAATACTGACTTGTGATGAGAAGCTGATACACTCATGCAAGGAGGACCTTGCAAAGGAGTTCGAGATTAAGGATATGGGCCTCGTTCACTATTTCCTTGGATTGGAAATATGGTAGCGAGAAGGTGAACTGTTTGTGTCTCAAGGAAATTATGCAAGGGAGATACTCAGTAAGTTTCACATGGAGGGCTGCAAACCCATGGATACTCCTCTTCTAGGAAATTGGAGGAAAGAGGACACAACATCTGGAGAGGTAGTGGATGCTACTGTCTATCGACAGTTGGTGGGTTCGCTCATGTATTTAGTTAATACAAGATCAAACATATGCTATGCGGTGAACCAACTTAGTCAAGCGATGGTTAAGCCTACCAAGATATTTTGGAAGTGGGGAAAGCATGTCCTTAGATATCTCAGGGGCACATATGAGTATGGCTTATGGTACATGCATAAGGATGAGGTGAAGTTGTTTGGCTTCACGGATGCAAATTGGGCAGGCAGCCCAACAGACAGAAAAAGCACACCAGGAGGGGTCTTCAGTATCAGATCTATAGTTTTTTATTGGTACAACAGGAAACAAAGATCCATGGCACTCAGTTCAGCGGAAGTGGAATACATGGTAGCAAGTCAAGCTGCATGTGAGGCTATCTGGATGAGGAAGATCTTGGTCGGTTTGTTCGGTTCTCATTTAGATCCTACAATGATTCATTGTGATAATCAGAGTTGTGTTAAACTCTCGATTAATCCTGTGTTTCATGATAGATCTAAGCATATAGATATGTGGTATCATCATATCAGAGATTGTGTGCAGCAGAAGATCATGTTGCTTCAGTACATTCCTACGGAAGATCAGGATGCAGTTATTTTGACGAAGGCGGTCACTGAGAGCAAATTCGAATACCACAAAGACAAGATCGAGGTGAAGGATAATCCATTTCTTATTGAGAGGGAGTATTGAGATTCAACAAGATGATGATCCTAGTGAAAATTAAGCACCTACACTAGGTGGGGCCCATGGGCTAGTTTTAGGTGATTTGTCTATTTTTAGAATTTGGATCAAAGTCTATTTTTAGCAGTAATCTATTTATAGATGGTTGAGAAAATTATATGGATGGATGGGCGTCTATTTTTGGAATGCATGTGCAAATTTGTTTCGTGGAATGCACGTCTAAAAATAGAATGCATGTCGATTATTGTTATCTCTTAACAATAATTAGACAATAAATAATAATCTATTCTCTTGAAGCACTTGATTTCAGTTAAATGATGTGGCAAAATAGTTAAATGAATGAATTTCGAGTTGAAATGTTGGTTGGTGGGACATTCTAGTGGACTTCATTGTAACTAAGTGATACAAAGTTTTAACAGAGTTGGATGTGTAGTTATGTGAGTTGTTAAGTAGTTTAACTCAGTTAAGTGAGTTAAACTCAGTTGTGCTAGTTGTAACTAGTTGTAACTAAAGATACACTAGTGAGAGATCAGTGAATTAAATATTAAATTAATTCACATGGAGTGATCTCACATGCAACTGAAGATTTACTACTGTTAACTACATGCATGTCAGATCGAGTGGAGACCCAGTTGAGATATAGGTGAAAGGGACAATTTAACTATTAGTTGTGACTATAGTGGGTGCACACTTGCAACCAAACACACATTGGAGATTCCAATGAGGATTTCGGAGTCAAGGCAAGGAAAGATTGAATTCATTCAGGGATTTTGATCAGCAGGGATTGCGCAGTGGAGGCAAGCTATCAGGAGGCGGTAAATTGGTGCATGAATATGCCAATTTTTGTATGACAGTGTGAGACGATTGTATATTGTACTAAGAGCTCTTAGATTAGAGATTTGTATGATATTGTTTCACGATCCATGATATATACATAATATATGATAGTGGGGTTTTTAGCTTTATGCTTTCCTAGTAAAAAAATATGTGTTATGTGTGATTGATCTTTCTTCATGTGTTTGCAATTGGCGATTAAATTTCCACAAATATTTAAGTAGAAGGATTCTGTATTTAACAATGACATATAATTGTTAGATGAGGAGAATCCGGAAATACATAATTGTATTAAAAATTTCTACAGTTATTAAATTGATAGTCCATTTGAGTGCCTAAATAATTATTACTTGTAGGAAAATGACATGGAGGAAGCACACAAGGCCAAACATGAAGAAAGTCTAACATAAAATATTGATGGAATATGGAAAAAAGGTGAGGTGAATTGGATAGAAATGAATGAACTTGAAAGGGCTATAGAGAACTTAGAAGATAACACTGATGATTGCTATCAAGAACTGCAGGCACTTAGAGATGTGAAAAAGGTGGCGAGAGAGGGTCGATCTATATACAACAACATGGAAGCTTTTATTCGGTACATGATATCCTCAAATATTGGTGAAGTTACTTCAATATTTCTAACTGCAGCTTCAGGCATGCTTGAGGGATAGATCCCTGTACAACTTTATGTGTCAATTTAGTGACTAATGGGCCACCTACAATAGCTCTAGGTTTCCATCCACCTGATGTAGATATCATGAAAAATCCCCCTTGAAAAAGTAATGATTTTCTGATTGATGCCTAGGTGTTGTTCTGCTACTTAGTTATTGGCCTGTATGTTGGCTTGGCTACAGTTGATATATTTGAAATATGGTATACTCATGAGTCATTTTTGCGCATAAATTTAGCAGGAGATGGTCATACACGTGAGCTTTTCCCAACTAAGGACATGGGACCAAGCTTGAGGAAAATGTTACACAATCTATGTGAATAAAAGAAAAGGGGGGGCAGATGTAGCTCTTTGTGTTACGTCTGGAAAGTGTGCAAACATGACAAAACATCAAGTGTACGCAATGCTCAAGATGAGTAGAGGGTCTGATTTTCGTTTTCAGACATGGAACCTCTGCTGATTACATAATTATTTCCAGTCTGAAATGCTTATGAAGTGTGCTTTTCTCTGTTCCTATTATTTTTAAATTAGTGTTTCCTTTTAGGTAACATAACTGGATCAAAGAGCGCGCCGCTCGTTACGCTCGACTAGGTTTCTAGAGTGAGTGACGGCGGCCTCGCGCCCTATGGGCGTCTAGGGTGGGGCCTCGCTGCCCCCTTCCCGTGTTCTGACCTCTTCTTTGCTGCGCTGCGCCTCCCTGGCTAAGCGAGAAGAGTTCATCTGCGCTGCGTTTTGTCATTGGAATTTGGTTTTTTGGGTTTACAGGGGATCTGTGGGAATGGATTGAGTTTTCCTTGCTTCGTTCCATTGCTGCAGCCATGGGTGAGCCCGGGGGCGGAGAAACCTCTCCCACCCCTCCGCTTTCGTCTGAAGAAGCCTTCCGCCGCTTATTATCACAGAAAGGGAAGAAACGTCTTGCCCCTGAGGTTCCAAAATTCATTAAAAAACTTGAGGAAGTCCCTGAGATAGCCCTGCAAGAAGATCAGCCGATTAAAATTTCCCTTGCCCTAGCTGACAGAGGGCTGGTCGGGCAATTTATGGGGCGTTGGCCATCTACAAAAACCACGGATGATTGGATTCAACGAAACTGGAGACCACAGCTGAAAAACAGTGTGATCTGTTATGCGGTTGGTAGAGGTTTCTTCATTTTCGAGTTCACCACCAAAGAGGACCGAGATCTGGTTTTCAGAAATGGACCGTATTTCATGGGAAATCAGGGTCGTATCTCAATAAATGGACCCCAGATTTCGATCCCTCAGTAGATGTTCCTAAGGAAGTACCAGTCTGGGTTCGGCTACCTAACCTTCCGATCCACTGCTGGAGCTATCAATCATTGCAAAGGATTGGGAACGGTCTGGGCAGATTCATCGACAAAGCAGACAATAAAGGCCAATACACCTGTGCAAGAATCTGTGTGGAAGTTGACTTAGAGGCTGGTCTCCCCGAGGCGATTAAACTTACAGTGGGAGAATGGCATCACTATCAAAAGCTGGACTACGAGCAACTACCTTTCAAATGCAGAACATGTCATGAACACGGACACTTCCAACGGAATTGCCCCAAATCCCCGGCCGGGACCAAGGAGGACGAGGAAGGATGGAAAGAAATCAAAAGAGGCAAGGCTATCCCTAGGCCAACAGAGAAGAAAAATTCTGGAACAGTGGGGAAGCCTCAGACCAATCCAAAGACCAATGAAGACCCAAAAGTTGGATCCTCCTCAGGTGGGAACGCAGAAACCATCGGAGCTCAAGAAGAACCGGAAGACTTGATGAAGGAAGTAAAAGAACCTGGTACTGAAATAATCACCCCCCCAGCATTAGGAGGCAATGAAGGAAATATAGATAAAGAAGAACATATAAGCCTGGCCTCCGAATCTGATGAAGACTCAGAAGGAAGAGGCTATGAATCAGACAGCTCACAAGTCACCCCTATCAAATCAGCCAGGGGTCGAAAATCCAAGAAGAAACAGAGAGAGGAGAAAACTTATCTGGATGTTCTCCAAGGCTCTCAAAAAACTCTCAAGGGAATGATGAATACTAGATCAGGGCGCAAGCATGGCTCGGCTCCAAAAGGAGCCACAATCTCCCAAGCCAATAAATAATGAAGTACGTCTCCTGGAATTGCAGAGGATTAGGCAGCAAGCTAAAAGAAGATGCCCTGAAAGATATAGTGAGAATGTATTCGCCTGAAATCCTTCTCATCCAGGAGACAAAGTTGGAGGAAACTTCCCTCCTCCATGCTAGCAAAACCTTCTGGCGCAAAGGTATTGGATGTGCTGTCAGTGCAAGAGGTGCCTCCGGTGGAATCGCTACCTTCTGGGATAGCTCTATCTATGACCTAATTCAAAAAGATAGCTCCTCCCATTGGCTTCTCACGAAGCTCCTTCATAAAGACTCCGGCCAACAAGTAAGTATGTTCAATATATATTCTCCTGTTCTTCCTTCTGAGAAAAAACAATGTTGGGACTCAATTTTGTCCTATCTTTCCCTGCACAGTCCTGAAAACATTATCATAGCTGGTGATATGAATGTAACTCTTGTTGTTAATGAGAAAAAGGGAGGCTCCCCGGTTAGGGATCCAGCTAGAGAGTGGGTTGAAGACATCATGTTGGGATGGGAGTTGGAGGATATCAAGCCCACATCTGGGAAGTTCACCTGGTCTAACAAAAGGGTGGGCCCAAATCACATTGCAGCTCGATTGGACAGATTTATGGTCCAATCCTCTTTCCTTACTTGCGGTCTAATGGCCTCGTCCAAAATTCTACCAAACAGCACCTCTGATCACAAACCCATTATCCTTGAGCTTTCCACGGATGAAAATCTTGGCCCTATCCCCTTCAGATTCAGTTCATTATGGCTTCAGCATGAGGGGTTCCACGAGATGGTTTCAGATGCCTGGAACAGACCTGTTCATGGTTCCCCTTTCTATGTGTGGGAAGAAAAAATGAGGGGGCTCAAAAGAAGGCTTAAGGAATGGGCTAGAATGCTAAAAACTCCCTCCTCCAAAAGAAAGATGGCCCTGGACAGTCTTGCTGCCCACCAATTATCTTTGGAAAATTCTGTTGTAACCCAAGACCTTCTTCAGAGAGAAGTGGACCTGCAAAAAGATTTCCACAAAGCAAGTAGGGAAGAAGAAGAACTCTGGAGGCAGAAATCCAGAGCTCTCTGGTTACAAGCTGGGGACAAAAATACTAGCTTCTTCCACAAACATGCTGAAGCTCGCAAGCAATTTAAAACTGTTAAAGAAATTCACCACCAAAATGCAGTGGTTAAGGATTTCGAAGACATCAAGCGGGCAGCTCACTCTCACTTCAAATATCTTTACTCTGCCCCCGATGATCCACCAATGGATCCCCATGTCTATCCGATGAATTTGATTCCTCAATGTGTCCAAGATCCGGACAATTCTATGCTGACTGCCCTAATCAGCATGAATGAGCTTAAAAATGCACTGGACAGTATGGAACCGGACAAAGCTCCTGGTCCGGATGGGTTCCCTGTTAGGTTCTATCTTTCCTGTTGGGCCATTATCAAAAAGGACCTTCTGAGAATGGTCAGGAAATCACAATCTTGTGCAAAGATCGGAGGCGGCATCAATTCAGCGTTTCTGGCCTTGATTCCGAAAGAGAAAGGTGCAACTGATTTCAGCAGATTCAGGCCAATCTCGTTGTGTAATTCTAGTTACAAGCTGATCACTAAAATTATAGCCAATCGCCTTAAGAAAATCTTACCGGCCATTATCCCTGAAAACCAAGGAGGATTCATCAAAGGGAGAAAGATTCTTGACAACATTGTGCTGGTGCAAGAAGCTGTTCATTCAAGCTATCACCGAAAGGAGAAAGGTATGGTGATTAAGCTTGACTTGGCAAATGCTTTTGACAGGGTAAAGCATGAATTTCTGTTTATGGTTATGAAGAAAATGGGCTTCTCTTCAGCCATCATTAACTGGATAAAAGCCTGCATTGCCTCTCCTTGGATAGCGCCTTTGGTTAATGGGCGACCTTCAGATTTTTTCCAAGCCTCTAGGGGCCTTAGACAAGGCTGCCCATTGTCCCCGCTTCTTTATGCCATTCAAGCCTCAGTTCTCAGCTTTCAACTGGACCATAATCAACAGACTCAAATCCTTCCTGGCCTCCGTATGGTTCATCATGTCAAAGACATAAATCATGCCCAATTTGCTGACGACACTTTATTGCTGGGTGGGGCAAGCATAAACTCTGCTAAATCCTTCAAGAAGGAGCTGGACATTTATAGAGAGGTCTCGGGCAGCAAGATCAACTTTCTAAAAAGCACAATCTATGGCTGGAACTGCTCGGTTAAGGAACTATCAGATATTGCAAGGATTCTTGATATGGAAGGGTCCTGGGCCTGGGACTCCTTCAAATACCTGGGGATACCAATCTTCAAGACCGCTCCTAAAGTTGCCCATTGGATGCCCCTGCTGGACAAGATTAAAAGCATAATCCATGCCTGGGGAGCTTCATGGCTGAATAATGCTGGGAAGATCATTCTGATGAAAGTTGTTCTCTCAAGTCTTCCGTTATATCAGCACTCCATCCTCCTTGCCCCAAAAACCTTCATCAACAAAATGGAAGCTCTTCTAAGGCGTTTTCTGTGGGAAGGGGGGAAAAACAACAAAAGAAGGCTGCACCTTGTTAAATGGGATACTATTAAAAAGCCATTTATGGAAGGAGGTCTACAAATTCGCGATTTGGCTACTCAAAATCTGGCTTTGGGAACCAAGCTGCTTTGGGACATTGTCTCTGGAAAATTAATTTGGAGCAAGAAAGTCCTGTGGAGAAAATACTTTCATGGGAAGCGCCTTAGATGCTTGGACCAGCTTCCTCAAACTACCAAAGGCTCTCCTGTTTTTAAACTCTGCATCAAAGCTTTGGAACATTTCAGTCATAAGCTGTATTGGATTCCAGGTAATGGGCAAAAAATAAGAATCTGGGATGATCCTATTCTGGGGGATCAACCCTTGAGTCAGATGGAAGAACTTACCAATATCAAAGACTGGCTCCAGGCTCGCAATTTGATCACCCTCTGGGACATCTCTTCTTGGATGGAGGATAGTCTTTGGGACAGCTGGAAACTGGGGGAGGTCCCTCAGTGGCTGGAAGATGAAGCCTCAGTTCTTTTGGATAATCTTCAAGGGAAAGCTCCTTTAAAAGCTTCAGCAAAGGACAAACGAGGCTGGGGAACTGTTTCAGGTTCGTATTCAGCAGCTGAAGGCTACAAAAGTATTATGGCCACTCCGAATGTCCCCCCAAATCCTGCTCAATGGAAATTTATTTGGGATTCCCCCTCTCTTCCCAAAATTGATTTCTTCTGCTGGACGTTAGCTCACAACAGTATACTCACTTGTGATAATCTCCGCAGGCGTGGTATGGAAGGACCATCCTGGTGCAATCTTTGCAAGTCTGATGAAGAAACAGCAGATCATTTGCTCTTAACCTGCCCTTTTGCGCTAGAAGTCTGGAAGGGGATCCTTATGCTAAATTCTGAAAAATTCGAGCTCCCTAGGAACATCCCAAATCTGTTTCAAACCTAGAATAAATTATCTCTGTTTGGTCTTTCCAAAAATCTCCTTCTCAAAAATTGCTGGCTGTGGATCCCCAAGATTGTTTGCTGGAAGTTGTGGCTGGAGAGGAACAACAGATTATTCAGAAACGAAAGCTGCAATTCGTCCAGAGTCATCGCCAAAGTCAAAGCTCTATTGGGAGAAATACTAGAAGTCAACTCTGCTAAAAAGCCTAGGAAAGCTTTGAACAGAGAGGAGGATCTATGGTTGAATGGACTGGTCCCTAACCATAAGGACTATTCCACCCTTTCTGCTAGTGCCCACTCCAACTGGGAAATTAGGCTGGAGGAGCAAGATTTCATTAAGTGGAGATCGGCTCTGAATGATCATTGTCTTTTTTTCGACGGGGCCTCCAAAGGCAACCCTGGTATCGCAGGAGGCGGTGGGGTTCTCTTGGGTCCTGATGGTTCTGATGTGATCCGGTTTGCTTGGGGTCTGGGCAGGGAATCTAACAACAGAGCGGAGGCTCTTGCTCTGTGGCAGGGTCTTCTTCAAGCGATCAAAGGTAACTTCCTATCCATTTCAGTCTTCGGAGACTCCAGGATCATTATCCAGGCGTTGAACACCAATAAGAATCCTTCTCAGCTCCATTTATCAGCCATCCTCAGGAAAATCAGACTTATTTTGCCTAAATTCCACAAGATCTCTTTCTATCATATTCCCAGGAAATTAAATATCCAGGCAGATATGGAAGCCAATCTCGGCGTTCTGCGGAGTAAAAGATCTCTTTCCGTTAACTATGTCGACTCCTTCTGCAATATCCCTTAAATCCTGTGTTCTCTGGGCCATTTTCCTATTGGGTATTCCTCTGATCCCTAGGCCCTTCCATCCTCCCTTCTGTCTGAACCGCAAATATTTTAATGATCATCTGAAAAACATCTTGGTTCAATCCCTAATGAAACAGTCTGACCTTTTCTCCCAGCTTCACGCTCTGTGTTATTTCCCAGCTGCCTCTGCTGTAAGCATCCGAATGAGAGAAGGCAGGGTGATCTACTTCTGCATTTTTGGTAGAAGCAACAATGCTCTGTTTTCTATCCATAGCGATCCCAAAAGAAAGAGCAAGAAGGGCTCCCCTTATGATATCCTGCAAAGCCAAATGAAGGATCTGATCGTTGACCTGGAGGGATTTCACGCCAACGGCCTAGTCGACAATCTCAGCGCTTCTTATTTCGATGCCTTCTCCACCGCTCCAATCGATCACGACAGAAAGGAGTCTAGAAATCTGCAGTGGGGTATATTCACTCTCTGCCACAATGTTTATTGTCTCAGGATGAAAACTACGCTCTGCGCTCCCAGCCAGAGCAGTTCTGTAACTGTACAATGCCAATGTTTTGGCGCCTTATAATAAATTTAACCGTTTCTGTCTAAAAAAAACAAAGTCCAGAGGTAGGATGAATGTGTTCCAGTAGTACTGTTCATGGCTACGATGCACCCAGACTCTCTGGTATTTCCTGCAGGATATCATTTTCATTTTTAGTAGCATTCCATAAGTCATAATTCAAAACACAATGATCCTTTACATGTGATACAAATAATTTATATAGCAGCGCAGGATCCATCTTATCCGGCATATGTGGATTCAAGTGTTATGGTGCAACAACTACAAGAAATAAATTGAAGGAATTGGTTGGATTTCCATAGGCCAATGTGTAAATTATAATCTATGACTCTGCTTATGCAATTTACATGTCTGATGACAATCCAAAATCAATCTATGAAATTCCTGGTGCAAGAGAGGTTGCATCATTTTCAAAATATGTTGGCTTTATAGGTGTTCGGCTTGGACAGAAAGTCGTACCTGATGAAGTTCTATTTTCTGATGGATTTCCTATTGCAAATGATTTTAGCCAAATTACGTGCACTTGTTCTAATGGGGCATCTTATATTGCACAAACTAGGGGATTGGCTTGCCTTTCTCCTGAAGGGTTGAAGGCCATGCATGGAGTTGGTTGAGTTATACAAAGAGAACACAAAAATTATAGTGGACACATTCACATCACTGAGGCTTTAAATTTTATGGGGGGAGGAATCTCTGTGGAAGCATTACTTTCTTGTTGCCTCGGTTGACATTTTCAACAAAATGGATTAGGCTTGAGATGATGCAGTGAGTGTTAAATTATGGGTTGAAAGTCATCGAAAAGTGTATCGATTGTGCTCTCATCTCATACACCTAATGGAGATCATGTTTTTGATGATTTTTGAAAAGAATATGCATGGCTAAGCCACAGTACTGATGAAAATGATAAGTTTGCATCTTGGTGGGACTATGGCTAAAAACAACTGCAATGGCTAATCAAAACTGCGATAGTTGACAACAATACATGGAACAATAAACATATTGCAACTAGTGGTACAACTATGTCATCTCCTGAGAGATAGGCCTGGGAAATTTTTGACTCTTTGGATGTCAAATATGTTTTAGTAGCATTGGGAGGTTTGGTTGGATATCCAAGTGTTGAAATGCTCAATCTGATTTAATAACAACAGAGTACAGATCCAGAGGCAAAATATCAACAAATTGACCAACTAACTCCAAGATTGGTGCAGGCAGGTGCAAGGAGGTAGTCTACAGGAAGATTTTGTTGAATATGGTTCCACACTTAAAGGAGAAGATACAGAGATATTAATCCACTTGGCCAACATTCACTAAATTTGTGTTTTCAACAACTATTTCTCATGGTTCTTGAGATAGTTTGGAGCTTTATTGCAAATTAATTTGTCATATTGTTAGGATAGGATTGTTTCATATTTTCTTAATTTTTATTTTTTGATTCCTATGTTTGAGGAATCAAAAAGGTTTATAATATTGTATATATGGGGTTATTTTGGTATGTACGAGGGTTGGATATTGGAGATATCACAGGAGAGTTATTGTACTTGGAGATTTTTTTTTTTTGATAATACAGAGGCAGTTGTAGTAACAATTTTGGGATTCATGTGGTAAGGCTTTATAGAATTGTATCTCCTTCGTGATTCATTTCATCGAATGCATTCTCAATTCCATTTCATATATTATGCTTTCACTGATTATTCTAAAGAGTTATAAACAAAATTCATAAATCAATTATGTTTTTTTTGTAAGGACAATTATGTTGTGTTACTTTCTTCTTATAGAATGAATTCATGATCTAAATGCTCATCCTAATTCCATTTTCCACCTTACACTATAATGACAAAGCCCTGAAAGCTATTAAAGTATACCTATCTTGCCCCATTATCACTACTGCAATTGGTTTAGCCCTGATTCCTAGTTTCCTTCTTCTAAGCTCGAGATTCATCGCGATGTTTATGTTTCAGTATGTGTTCCTATATCATTTCCATGATTATGTTTTCCTACTAGTATTGTCTGAGAGTAAGTGATAGGAATTCATCCATGTTAGATGCTCCTTTCACACTGATGATGCTTGTTATGTCTTTAATGGTTATATTTACCTAATTCATCCAGGTTTTATGCTCTGTTTTGTAACCTATCTTTGTGTTTTTTCTTCTACAGATGCACTGGAGATTCATCCATTGATGCCTTTAGTGTAGTGGACTTTCTTCTCCCTTCCATCTCTCAATTCATATCATTTATCTGGTTGAACATATCACCTATTTTTCCTCAAATCTGTAAAAAGAAACCAACCTTGACTCCATTTCCCAATGGTACTTTATTTCTATTGATGTTTCGATCCATCTACCCAATCAAATCAAAACACCCCCCTACACTCAATATCTACCCTAAAAACCCTAATTTCTCCATCCCTCCTAGTTGTGACCATATTGGAGAGAGCCCTCTCCGACTTGATAGGGCTAACTATCAAGTCAAAAGCTTGGTCTTTGGTTACCTCTGTTGGGATCTCTTCTTTAGGCATAGAGATCTGGCAAAGTGACAACATTTTGGCGTCGTTGCTGGGGAAGCGAAAAGACAAATATTCCCTAGGAAAGAACGACATTGACTTAGATCTGATTGTTGATGGTGGACAACATTGGACATAAGAAGGTTGAATCATCCACCTGGCGACTCCACATAGTTCAGATTGATCCAAAGACTCTACTGGCAGAAGAATCTAGAATCAAGACATTCATGGCGACTCCAACTATCAAAAGAACTCAAAGCTTAATAGCAGATTCAATGGCTTAATTGACCCAAGATGACAGGGTATGTGGTAGAACCTATCTAGATTGCAGGTTTTAAAGAATATTGGGATACTTTTGATGATGATCAAATTGATGAGGATCAATTTATCTAAAGTCATGCAAATATATATCTGGATATAAAATTCAATTTTTAGAGGAGTTTGCTGACAAAATTGAGAAAGACATTTGGGTATTAGATGTTCAAATTTAGTCTTATAATTTTCAAGGTCAAAATTAGTTTTTTGAGGAATTTTTCCAGCTACCATTAGTTTCTAAGATTGAAGGATGTTATTTTTTTGAACATGAAATTGATATCATACAGTTCAAAACAAGGTTTGATTTAAACAACCCATATGAGCAAACTCCTCATGACAACCAAATTATTGAATTGTTTGATAATCAACAATCAAAATTTGTTTTCAATGATCCTATAGCTAAATATATGGAAGGATTTTTCAGCTTCTCCAAATTTGTTTCTACTATGAAGTCAAAATGCATGATGAGTTGCCATTTCATTGCACAACTTGGGTTTTTTGGATAAAAGGTAAAGTTGTATATGTAATGTTTTTAATAAACAATCAAGAAATCAATGTATATAATCATTTTCTTGACTGGTTGCACTGGAATTATTGTATCATTTAGAACAAAAAAATTATCAGTAGAATAGTGTAGGACAAGTGTGCAATAAGCTTGTTGGAAAAGCTTCTCCTTAAACATCTAGTTTACAGTTTGCAATATGTGTGTTTTCAGTTTGTATAAGTGGCTTGGTTTTGGAAATAAAGATCAGTTTGTAGCTGTTTGTGACTCCATGCCCAATAGAAGGCACTGATCAACGAGTTCCCAGAGGTTTGCGGTTCTAGACACCTCCTAAAAGGAGTTTCCTTCCCCAGTTGGAGCCGTTGTTAGCACATGGATTTTCATCCCTCTCAGCTGCAAAATCTCGGCTTGAGTGATAGTCCCTTAGGAGACAGTGGTGTAAAACCCCTCATTCCAAATTTCCAAAATATCTAAGGGATACACAATGGATTTTGTCAAGACAATAAAGGAAAAATGAGCAAATAACAACAAAGGGAGAAACCCATGAGAAATTGATCCAGAGTTCTTCTTCATATACTAAGACAGGAAACAAGGAGAAAATCAGTAAAAACCCCATCAAGAAAAAGAATCTAAGTAAACAGATTACAATCACAGGAAAAATGCTCAAAGACTGTCTAAAGAGTGTTGTACTCCCCATAGGTAGAATCTCAGTGGGCTTTTGCAGGCATCGAGCTTTTCTTTTCAAGGCCTTAGCTGACATCATTGAATTATTTTTTTGGATAGCTCAAGGCATGGTTTACCTCAGGACACTAAAGAGAAGTATTCTTGTAGAAAAGTTATTTTCCCATGTTCCCCAGGTTCCTCAAGCATTGATGGTCTCAAAACTATCTCTGTTAGCTCTTTAGATAAATCAAGTTTCCTTTTCTAGAATCTGGCTCAAATGTACTAGAATGTCGAGATATAGTTATTCAAGAAGGACCTAAAATTTCCAAGGAGGATTATCTTCTTAGTTGAGAACCCACAAGTGAGAAAAATGTAATGAAAATTTTTAGCACTTATGTAGAGGTGTTGGAAGACTTGTCAACAAAAAGTATTAATGATGTAGACTGTCTACTCCTGAATGAAAACAAATTACAACAAGGGAAAGGTAGAAAAATTGGTCTTGTAGATGACACAGGTTATAAACTTGGTAGTCCATTTGAGTGCCAAAGTAGTTATTACTTGAAGGAAAATGACATGGAGAAGCACACAAGGCCAAACATGAAGAAAGTCGATCGGAAAATATTAATGGAATATGGAAAAAAGGTGAGGTGAACTAGACATAAATGAATGATCTTGAAAGGGCTATTGAGAACTTAGAAGATAACACTGACGATTGATGTAAAGAACTGCAGGTACCTAGAGATGTGAAAAAGGTGGCCAGAGAGGGTCGGTCTATATACAACAACTGTAAAGCTTTTATTCGGTACATGATATCCTCAAATATTGGTGAAGTTACTTCAATATTTGTAACTACAGCTTTAGGCAAGCCCGAGGGATTGATCCCTGTACATATTTTATGGGTCAATTTAGTGACTGATGGGCCACCTGCAAAAACTCTAGGTTTCAATCCACTTGATGTATATATCATGAAAAAATCCCCTCGAAAAAGTAATGATTCTCTGATTTATTCCTAGGTGTTGTTCCGCTACTTAGTTATTGGCCTCTATGTTGGCTTGGCTACAATTGGTATATTTTCGATATGGTATACTCATGACCCATTTTTGGGCATAAACTTAGCAGGAGATGGTCATACACTTATGAAATTTTCCCAACTTAGGACATGGGTCCAAGCTTGAGGAAAATGTTACACAATATCTGTGAAGAAAAGAAAATGGGGGGCAGATGTAGCTGTCTCTGTTACATTCTGAAAGCACGCAAACATGACAAAACCTCAAGTGTATGCAATGTTGAAGATGAGAAGAGGGTATGATTGCCGCTTTCAGACACAGAACCTATGTTTATTACAAAATTGTGTCCAATTTCAAAGGCTTATGAAGTGTGCGTTGCTCTATTCCTGTTATTTTAAATTAGTGTTTGCTTTTAGGTCACATAATTGGATCAAAGTCAAGAGGCAGGATGAATGTGTTCCAGTAATACTATTCATGTCTACGATGCACCCAAACTCTCTAGAATTTCCTGCAGGATATCATTTTCATTTTCAGTAGCATTCCATAAGTGATAATTCAAAACACAACCACCCTTTACATTTGATACAAATAATTTATATAGCAGCGCAGGATCCATCTTATCTGGAATATGTGGATTCAAGTGTTATGGTGCAGTAGCTATAAGAAAGAAATTGAAGGAAATGGTTGGATTTGCAAAGGCCAATGGGTAAATTATAATCTATGACTATGCTTATGCAATTTACATGTCTGATGACAGTCCAAAATCAATATATTAAATCACTTGTGCAAGAGAGGTTGCAATTGAGGCTGCATCATTTTCAAAATATGTTGGATTTACAGGTGTTCGGCTGGTGGACATTTGTACCTAATGAGCTTCGATTCTCTGATTATTTCCTGTTGCAAATGATTTTAGCTGAATTATTTGCACTTATTTTGATGGGGCATCTAATACTGCACAATCTGGGGGATTGGCTTGCCTTTCTCCAAAAGGGTTGAAGGCCATGCATGGAGTTGATTTTATTCTACAAAGAGAACAAAAAAATTATAGTGGACACATTCACATCACTTAGGTTTCAAGTTTATGGGGGGAGGAATATTTGTGGAAGCATTATTTTCTTGTTGCCTCGGTTGAAATTTTCAACAAAATGGACCAGGCTTTAGACTATGCAGTGAGTGTTAAAATATGGGTTGAAAGTCATCGAAACAAGGTATCAATTGTGCTCTCATCTCATACACCTGATGGAGATCATGTTTTTGATGATTTTTGAGAAGCATATGCATGAATATGCCATAATACTGATGAAAATTATGAGGTTGCATCTTGGTGGGACTATGGCTACCAAACAACTACAATGGAATCGAAACTATGATAGTTGACAACAATACATGGAACAATACACATATTGCAACTATTGGTACAGCTATGTCATCTCCTGAGAGACAGGCCTGGGAAATTTTTGACTCTTTGGATGTAAAATATGTTTTAGTAGTATTGGGAGGTTTGGCTGGATATCCAAGTGTTGAAATGCTCAATCTGATTTGATTCCAGAAGAGTAGAGATCCATAGGCAAAAGATCAGCAAATTGACCAACTAACTCCAAGATTGGTGCAGGCATGTGCAAGGAGGTAGTTGAAAGGAATATTTTGTGGAATATGGTTCCACACTTAAAGGAGTAGATACAGGGATATTAATCCACTTGTCCAACATTCACTAAATTTGTGTTTTCAACAACTATTTCTCATGGTTCTTGAGATAGTTTGGAGTTTTAGTTGCAAATTAATTTGTCATATTGTTAGGATAGGATTTTTTTATATTTTCTTAAATTTTATTTTTTGATTATTATGTTTGAGGAATCAAAAAGGTTTGTAATTTTGTATATATGGGATTATTTTGGTATGTACGAGGGTTGGATATTGGAGATATCACAGGAGAGTTATTGTACTTGGAGATTTTTTTTTGATAATACAGAGGCAGTTGTAGTAAGAATTTTGGGATTCATGTGGTATGGCTTTATAGCATTGTAGCTCCTTCGTGTTTCATTTCATCGAATGCCTTCTCAATTCCTTTTCATATCTTATGATTTCACTGATTTTTCTAAAGAGTTATAAACATAATTCATAAATAAATTGTGCTATGTTTTGTAAGGAAAATTATGTTGTGTTAATTTCTTCTTATAAAATGAATTCATTATCTAAATGCTAATTCTAGTTCCATTTATCATCTTACACTGCAATGAAAAAGCCCTGAAAGCTATCAAATTATACCTATCTTGCCCCATTATCACTTTTACAATTCGTTTAGCCTCGGTTCCTAGCTTCCTTCTTCTGAGTTTGAGATTCATCACGATGTTTATGTTTCAGTTTGTGTTCCTGTATATCATTTCCATGATAATGTTTTCCTACTAGTATTGTCTGAGAGTAAGTGATAGGAATTCATCAATGTTAGATACTCCTTTCACATTGATGATGCTTATTATGTGTTTAATGGTTATCTTTACAAAATTCATCCATGTTTGATGCTCTGATTTGTAACCTATCTTTGTGTTATTTCTTCTAAAGTTTCACTGTAGGTTCATCCATTAATAGATGCCTGTAGTGTAGTGGACTTTCTTCTCCCTTCCATCTCTCATTTCATATCATTTATCTGGCTAAACATAGCGCATATTTTGCCTCAAATCTGTAGAAAGAAACCAACCTTGACTCCATTTCCCAATGGTACTTTCTTTCTCTTGATGTTTCGATCCAGCTACCCAATCAAATCAAAAAAACCCCCTACACTCAATATATAGCCTAAAAACCCTAATTGCTCCAGCCCTCTTGGTTGTGACCCTTTTGGAGAGAGCCCTCTCCGAATTTATAAGGCTAGCTATCAAGTCAAAAGCTTGGTCTGCGGTTACCTCTGTTGGGATCTCTTCTTCAGCCTTAGAGATCCGATGGAGTGATAACATGCTGGACCTACTTCATGCAGAAGAAAGATCATACATTCTCAAAGTTTCTTGAGTTTAAAGCACTGGTGGAGAAATACACGAGGAAGCAAGTGAAGGCTCTTAGGAGCGATAATGGTGGTGAGTACATCTCTAACGAATTTAAGAACTTATGCAACAAAGAAGGAATACAAAGAGAACTGATAGCACCTCATAACCCATTATAGAATGGGATTGCTGAAAGAAAGAACAGAACGATTGTGGGTGAAGCACGAGCGATGTTGCATGATCAGGGCCTACTGTTGCATATGTGAGTGGAGGCATGCAAAACAACGGTACATGTGTAGAACCATTGTCCTCATAGGATACTTGGCATGAGTAAACCTGAAGAGGCTTTTACTGGTAATAAACTTGATGTTTCACATTTTAAGATTTTTGGCTCATCTGTTTATGTGCATGTGACAATAGACGCGAGGAATAATTTGGAACTAATAGTTGTGGTTGGGATATATGTGGGGTAAACTGAAAATCCCCACAACTATCGAGTGTATTTTCCAAACAATAGAATGACTGTTGTGTGACGAGATATAAAATTTTATGAGGAGAAAGCCATGCGATTGTCCCTCGAGAGGGAGCTGGACTTGCATGCAAAGGAGGAACTGTTGGTTCCCAAGAATGAACCTCAATATTTGGATCAGCCACATGTGGAGGATCATGGAGTGGAGGAAAATACTCATGCAGATCCATCCATCATAAATGGTAGAAGGTGCACCTTGGAAGCTGATAGATTGAGACTTGTTGCAACAGAGAATGAAGGAGCCCCTACTTCATTGCGCAGACAGAGACAGTCTCCTGACATGTGTATTGGATACATGGATCTTATGAGAAAATGTATTGTGACTGAACCATCTTCCTTTGAGGAAGCAGTGCAACAACCAAATTGGGTTGATGATATGGTAGAGGAGTATGACTCTATTGTCAAGAACAGTTCATGGGAGATAGTCCCAAGACCGGTCGACAAATCAATGGTTGGATCTAGATGGATCTACAAGGTAAAGCAAGTTGCTGATGGGAGTGTGGAGAATTACAAGGCTAGATTTGTGGCTCAGGGATTCTCACAGGTTGAGGGGATTGAATATGAAGATACCTTTGCACTAGTCGTAAGGCATTCTTCCATTAGATCTATCCTTGCACTCTCAGTGCTGATGGGGTGGCACGATCATCAGATGGATGTGAAAAATGCATTCCTCAATGGATTTATTGAAGAGGAAGTGTACATAGAGTAGCCAGAAGGTTTCAAAATCCTTGATAGTGAGTCCCATGTGTGCCGACTTGAGAGAGCACTACATGGGATGAAGCAAGCACCTCATGCTCGGTACACTAGGATTGACAGCTATTTCACTGGGTTGGGCTTCACAAAAAGTAAAGCGGATGCAAACCCATACGAGATTATGGTTGATGGTAAGATTTTGATTATTGTACTTTATGGATATGATCTAATCTTGACAGGTGATGAGCAGTTGATGCTTTCTTTCAAAGAGGACATTGCAAGAGAATTCGAAATGAAGCACATGGGACTCCTTCATTATTTCCTTTGCTTGGAAATATGGCAGCGGGATGGTGAATTTTTTTTGTCTCAAGGAAAGTAAGCAAAGGAGATATTGGGTAAGTTTCACATGGAGAGCTGCAAACTCATGGATAATCCTCTTCCAGGAAATTGGAGAAACGAGGATGCTACTTCTGGAGAGGTAGTGGATGCTACTGTCTACAGGTAGTTAGTGGGTTCACTAATGTATTTGGTGAACACGAGACCGAACATTTGCTACGCAATTAACCAACTGAGTCAAGCTATGGTTAAGCCTACCAAGCTCTTTTGGAAGGCGGGGAAGCATGTATTGAGATACCTAAGGGGCACATCAGAGTATGGGCTATGGTACAAATAGACAGCGGGAGTGAAGCTTCAAAGCTTCACAGATGCAGATTGGAAAGGTAGTCCATCAGATAGAAAGAGTACATCAGGAGGGATCTTTAGAATTGGATCGAAAACAATTTCTTGGTATAGTAGGACGCAACGATACGTGGCACTCAGTTCAGTGGAAGCACAGTACATGTCAACAAGTCAAGTTGCATGTGGGGCTATCTGGATGAGAAAGATCTTGGTTGGTTTATTTGGTTCTTAGACGGATTTGACAATGATACATTGTGATAATCAGAGTTGCATTAAACTCTCGATTAATCTTGTGTTTCATGATAGGTCCAAGCACATAGATATCCGGTACCATCATCTCAGAGATTGTGTGCAGAGGAGAATAATTTTGCTTCAATACATTCTCACGGAAGATCAAGATGCAGATATTCTGACGAAGGCACTCACCAAGAGAAAATTCAATACCATAGAGGCAGGATTGGGGTGAAGGATAATCCCTTTCTTGTTGAGAGGGAGTGTTGAGATTCAACAAGAAATTTCAGCATCCACGCCTAGTGTGGGACCAGGAGGTCCCAAAAACACCTACACTAGGGTGGGACTAACAGGGCTAAATTTGGTGCATGTCTATTTTAGTTATCCCTTAATTAAGATGGACAATAAAATGTAATCTAATTTCAAAATAACTTGTAATAGTTATATGAGTGTGATAAACTTAGTTAACTCATGAATTTCGAGTTGAGGGTAGTTGGTGAGGCATGCAGAGCAATTCTAGTTGTAACAAAGTTCGAAGTGCAGTGGTGCATTAGTTAATGCAGGTTGTAAAAAATTTAACTCAGTTAAGTGAGTTAAACTCAATTGTGCTAGTTTTAACTGTTAGATACACTAGTCAGAGATCAAGTGAATTAAATATTAATTAATTCACAATTAGTGATCTCAGATGCAACTGAGGATTTACTATTATTAGTTGCATGCGTGTCAGTTCCAGTGGAGATCCAGTTGAGATCTAGGTGAAAGGGATGTTGACTATCAGTTGTAGGAATATTGGGTTGCACCCATGCACCCAAACACTCATTGGATTTCCCATGATACTCAACGTAGTTAGAGAAGGAAAAAATTCATATTCTTTAGTGATTTCATTCCTCATGAATTGCGTGAGCAAGGAAGGATGTTAGGAGGGCTGAAATTGGCTAAGTATTGGTCAGTTTTTGTTGAGGACAGTGTGAGACAGATAGCTGAGTGCTGGAGACTATTGTGAGGAGAGGGCATTGTAATTGTTTCATGTATCCATGCTGAATATACAATAGAAGATAGTGGGATTTTGAGCAACAAGCTTTCCCCGGGAAATTATCTGTGTTGTGGTTTGATTTGATTCTTTCTTTGCTTCATGTAATTGGCGATTGTGTTTAATTTCCGTAAGTGATTTGTAGAAGCGATTCAGTATCTAGCTTTAGTATATTGTTAGATCGGTTTAAATCCATGATATACTTATATGCTGTATAATTTCTACAGAGTGTTTTTGTAATGTTTACATTAATTTCTTCTTTTGAAATTCTTCCAGATTTTTGTTTACTTTTCAAGTTTTATGTGGAAATATTTCAATTTAACAGTTGCCAAATTTTTCCATAGAATATGAAGACATTTGTGTGGATGATAAATATTCAATATTGCATTGTTCTTAAAAATTTTGACTACTCTCACATTATGAAGATAATTCATTATTTTTTATTGAATTTAGAATTTGATTGTCTTCACTAATTTGGGAGATAGTAAAAATATGTTGTATGTCATTGTCATCATCCATCCATTCATCATTTTCTAATTCTATCATTGTTTTTGTTGGAGGGTATAATGTGAATGTCTTTGTTGAACTTCCATCAGAGATAAACATGTCACCAGATCTAGAACTGATGAAGGCATCAACTGTGGCTAACCAAGGTCTTCCTAATATCAATGGATGTCCTCCTAAGTTATTCTTGGCAGTTAAGATCATAAAGTCATCTGGATATTCCCAAGAATCTAATGATACATAAATGTCTTCTATTACACCATCAGGTTTAATTACAGATCTGTTTTCCAATTGTAACAATGTAGGTGTATATTGAAGATTTGGAATTTTTAGTTGTTCCAAAGTTTGTTTACTCATGATGTTTATGGCTGCTCCTAAGCCGATCAATGTGTTTGGGATTTCCATACCATTGATGTGTGTCTTCACAATGGGACTTCCTAGATCCAAATATTTTCTTATTGTTGTTTTTCCCATCATGATATAATCAATTTTTTCGGACCAACTGTATTATTTTTACTTCTTTTCTCTTTCTCCCAGGGTTTTTTTATCCTCAACTCTCATATTGTCTTTGCAAGGATTGTAATTTCTTTGATGGCTTGTAGCAAAGGGATTTTTATACAGACATTCTCCAGTCCATCTAACATATCATAATCGGGCAAGGATGTTTTATACAAACATTCTCCAGTCCATCTAACATATCAATTTGTAATCTTTCAGGGAAAGGATGTTTTGTTATAGACATTGAAGGTTGTTATATGATGGGAGTTGAGTTTATTGGAGTATCATGTGTTTGGTTTTGAATATTTTCATTTTGATGAAGAGATGTCTCTCCTTCAGAATGATTATATTTCTTTTGAAGATTTTCATTTTGATGAAGAGATGTCTCTTCATCATAATGATCATATTTTGTTTTTTCCTTGATAATAACAGAAGGTAATTTATCTTCTAATATTCTACTAGATCTAAGTTGTGTTGGGAAAAATACTGAGAGGGGGGGGGGGGGTGAATCAGTATTTACAGCGATACAAAACTTTTACTTTTTCTTTACTTCAAAACCCATACGCTACTTTCCTGAAGCAGAATCGCGTATATACGCGGATACCCTTTATTAAACTCGCGTATACACAGAGAACTAATTATGTCATTAATTCTTCACTTAAACCATTCCATCATTTATTCATCAGATAGTCAATAAACAGTAAACATGTGCAGTAAGAACAGAATAAACCATCACACAAAGCATCACACATGAACACCAGGATTTTTAGGTGGAAACCCAAGTCGGGAGAAAACCACCGCTGCAGTTGCTCAGCCTTCAATATTTTATTATGGAGAAAACATCTTACAACATATGTGCTGGTGCAGACTCCTACCAGCACGCAGGCACCCACCTGCGCTCGTTTACCAGCCTCTCCTGGAAGGGAGCTCCAACCCCCTGACTCGTTTACCAGCCTCTCCTGGAACGGAGCTACGACCCCCTGATCTCGTTTACCAGCCTCACCTGGAAGGGAGCTACAACCCCCTGACTGAAGGCTACAACCCTCAGTACCACCTTGGACCACGTTTCATCAATTTTCACACTGGATCCAACAACTTCAAAAGAACAACACTTGCAGGCCACGTTTCATCATACTTTCAGACTGGACCCTCTTCATACATTTAAGCTCAATCATACAACCAAACTGAAACAGACGACTCAGAACAATAGAATACAGATAGCAGCAGCACATCAGAATAGCTCAGATATTTCTTACCACAGACTTCGGCAAACCCTAGTTTGCATACGCGCTTTCCTTTCACTGATGTCGTGTATATACACTCTTCTGTTCACACAAACTAGCGTATACTTCTGTATTAATATAAAATTAATTTCATTGCGCATACGCGTTTTTTCTTCAGCGAAGCCGCGTATATACGCGCTTCCTCTGCGACGAACTAGCGTATGCTTCTTCAACCATTTCAGAGCTACAAACTTCTTTAGATCAGATATTCAGTTCAGATTCAACCCTTTACTTCAGACAGATGTTCGCCTCATCACAGATCTAATCATTCCATAAACAGATCTAGCAAATACAAGTATATTTCAGATCTAGATCCCCTTCTTCATCATTGGTGCATCATACATTCAGATCTATCATTCAACTGTAACCCTTTCCATTTAGATATACTTCAGAGAGAAGTATTCATTCAAGCTCAGACATCTTGCACCCACACTCATGATTTGCACAATGAATTTCTTCTCCTTATATAGGTTTATCTTTTTTTTCAATACCACGGGCCCCTTTTTCAATACCATGAGCCAAAACAATACCATGAGCCTTCAATACCACGGGCCCCTTTTTCAATACCATGAGCCAAAACAATACCATGAGCCCAAAACTACATTACTTCCGATGGTATTCCTGGACGGGGTCATTTAGACGAATCATTACCCAATACAATGGGTCCATACCATGGTGGTTACCCCTGGATTTGCACTTTATGGGTGTTTTTTCCCATACGCGACTTGGAACGTTGTTTTCTGCGTGCATACGCGATTTCCCTTAGACAGATCCGCGTATGCCTTGAGACATACTCTTTTTATCAAAGAATTAGCACATGCTGAATTCCTTTCTTCACTGCCTTCAAGTCAATCAAATCAAGAATAACTTCATCAGGTGGTTTACCATCAAGGACAACATATGTCAACAAGCTCATGTCTTCATCTTCATTCAGTGGGTTGCCATCAAGGACAACACTCAGCATCATATTGCCAACAAGTTGAACATTATTAATATCTAGTGGAGTTATCATATAAGTTTGAAAATTTTGTCCCACCATGTTGTCAACGTGTTGTGCATTTTTATTGTTTGGGTTTGGAAGTGGCTGAGCAGGTAGTTGGTTTGGCCTCTGTGGAAATGGTAGTGAAAGTTGTGGATTTTGATTTTGAAATTGAGGTTGAGGTTGTTGATTGTTTTGAGGAAAATTTTGTGGTGGAAAGTTTGGATAAGGTTGTGGATACTGGTGATATTGAGGGTATCTACCATACAGATTTTTCCATCCTTGTGTCCAAGATTGGGGTTGAGGCCAAGATTTTTGCCATGACATTGATGTGTTCCAGTTATTTTGTGGGGGTTGGGTATACATTTGTGCAGTGAAACCTTGAGTTTGGGATCCTTTCCATGGTCTTCTAGCAACGAAGCAAAGAGGATCTACCTGGTTTGAATCTATTTCCTCTTTGTGGACAACTTTAAGACCTGGAATGGAAATACAATTCTTTGTTTCATGATTTTCTGTACATACGATACATTATGATTTTTAAATCAAAAGGGCATTCTCTTAAGGCATGTTTCTTTCTGCACTTAGGACAAAAGATAGATAAGGCATCACTTTAAGCTCTTTGCTTGTTTTGTAATTTCAAGGTGTCTATTTGTTCACTAAGACTTCCTAAAATATATATTTTAAGTTCATCAAGAAAATTTCCTATTTCAACCCTACTTGCTTTTCCAGCTGCAGATTTATTGATTCTAGAGAGAACAAGATCTCTTGAATTCTTCCCAATTCTTCACTTGCCTCTTGAAAGATGTATGCATAATTCAGAAATTTCAGGTAGTGATAGTTGAGAAATGTCTCATTTTCCCATCATGTTAAGGATATCTATCCATTCATCTCTAATGGCTTTCAACATGAGAGATTTTAAAGTGTCTTGATCCAAATTTTCCATATTAGCCCTCTTTAGATTATAACTGAAGCTTTGAGTTAAATCCTCCAAGTTTTCATCCTCTCTTTGCATCATCTTAAATTTCATCTTTCTGATTATGAGATGTGCAATATTCCTTGTATCTATATAAGAATGTACTCTTCATGTCTTCCCATGTCCTAATAGAATTTGTTATTAGGCCCACAAACCATTTTAATGATGTATCCTTAAGAGTTGTTGGAAATCATTTCAATTTTTGATAATCAAGTAAGTAGTCATATGATCTACATAAAACTTTCAATTCAAAAATAAATGTTTTAGGATCTTCACTTCTTAATCCCCGAAAATTGGGAAGGATATATGGTGAGATATTTTTCATTGTGGCAATAGTATCTTCATCTAGTATAGGCAATCCAAAAGGATCTAGATCTATTTTGTCCCTGTCTCATCCTTTACCTCCTCTATATTCACCTCTTCCTCTTCCTCCATATCTTCCTCTACCTCTACCTCCAATCCTATGCCCACCTCTTCCTAGTCTTAATTGTTCATCATTCATATTTTATACTTCTCCTTCCCCTTCTCCAGCAATTGTGGATTCTTCAGAACTTATATAGGATTCTAGATTAGGAATTGTTTGTTCCTCTTCTGATTCTTCTGGTTCTTCTATCAATGGTATATTAAAGGAGATCTCTTCTTCTTTGTCTTCACTAGGAATTTCTTGCTCTTGGGATAAAATTTGTTCTCCAGTAGAGGTTAGAAAGACTACTCCTTCTGTTTGGGATATGGGATCTTTTTCTTCGACAACTACTTCAGTTGATTACGTTGGTGAATCTCTAGGTTGAATTTTTGATCTTAATACCTCAGGAAGTATATGTCTACCTATTAAAAATGGTATGCGGGTTTGGGTGGGTGGTGTGGCACTACGAGATCTTGATTGGGTGAGTGGTGTTGTTGGAATCAAACTTCTACCTCTAGCTACAAATCTACCTCTAGAATCTCTTTCTCTACGCATGCCATTTTTCTATGTTTTTGTTATTTGTTGTTTTGTGTGTGTGTTTTTTTAATGGATTAAGAAATAAGGCTCCTATTTATGCTTCCCTAGCAACGACGCTGAAATTTTTAGTCAATTTAATTATCTTAAATTTCTATCATAAATTATCGACCATAGTAGGTAATCTTGTGATGTGAAAATGCACTATATATGCTAGAAGCCTCTTTTACGTAATTTATTTTGGTGATATGTGAAAATTGTTTTTGAAAATTTTTTTGTTCTAGATGTTCTTAAATGAATTTAGAAAATTGAATTATGAAAAATAAACTATATCCAAACTTAACTACGTCCTGGAAATTGAAATGAAAAATCTTGTTAGTAGCTAACGATTGATTCTGAAAATAACTAAAATTCTAAAATAAAAAATCAATTCTAATTTTTCTGTCTTTTTGGAAATTTAATGTGAATGAAACTTATCCTAGAGAATTACTAAAGACTATTTTATGCTGATAAAATAAATCTCTGTTTATGAAATAAAACTTCATTGAACTCATAAGATAAAATTGATCTAAAACTAAAAAAAGAAATCTTCTGAAACGTATCTCACAATATCTGATCTATGATAAACTTCTACTGCATGAAGAGGAAATAAACTGATGGATGATAAACTGATCTATGCCAAACTATCTCTGCATTTTAGCCATCTAAGAATTAAATCTATGAAAGAAATATAGCATCTACTCTAGCATGACAATATTATGGAAATAAAGATAAAAGTACAAAATAATTGCAATGGAAATAAGACTGAAAACAAAGCATGTATCTATACTACGACACATTGTAAATGCATAAAAAATTAAGCTATGTAATGAAAATTAAATAACGAAAACAAAATGAAAACCTATTATGTTGCAGGGCCCCTCCACAATAGATGGCTTTGAATCTACTCCTTACTAGCTTTGTATTAGAATTATAGAAAATTTCTTCATTCAATTAAAGGAAAAAAAACACAGAGTTTCAAAGATCTTACAATCTCATAATCATTCGTGTCCTTCACACAATACTTAGCATGCTATTTATAAAATCCTAGCATTAAATGTTCTGAGGCTTTTACGCCTTCTAAGACTAAGAAAATTTTATCTATAACTCTGAACATAAATGATAATTTCATAGCTTCATGATTTGCTACATGGTAGAGCAAATTGTGAAGCTTCAGAATTCCTTGCTCACTTGTTCCAACTTCCATTTGACCGTTCCTTTAGCTGTGTTCTTTTGTGATTTCTTTCTTGATTATGGACGGATGAAAATGATAAGATCCATGACCGGATCATTTGGCAACTGCCCATATATTCCGTTGCTCCATAATAATATGAATATGAATGTTAGTTTTGCTGTGCTAATTTCATTTTTAGATTTAAAATTTATTTACTGATCTTATGCTTGATGTACATGTTTCCTTGTTGCTTATGTGTGTCAAACAAGTAAAATAGCTAAGTTTTTATGAGTGAATTCAAGGGCATAAAGTATAAAAATCAAACACTTTATAATAGCAACATAAAGAGAAACAAACCATCATAATTGATCCATCAACACAGAGTTTTGATGAAGGATTTCACCCCTCCTGGGCTGCATCTCCTTGGTAAAACTTCCATGGTTTGGGCCATTGTATTAGCTCAATAGTGAAAAAAATGATGTTTACATGCATCAAATTTTCCTGAAACATACTCCAATGAGTTCCGAATGTGGAAACCTATCAGAAATGAATATTCATTTACTCAATTTGGTCTTCAGATGATCTAGGAATTACCTTCCTTCCTAGTGGCCCTAGCCTTGAATTCTATTCAAAGTGACACAAAAACCTGTATAATTGCTTCTTTGCCTCTGCAACGTGTTCCAATGTGTTCAGAGCATGCCAATTTGCCAAGAATGACTCTTCCTAAGCCAAAATTGGTCGAAAATTGCTCAAGTTATGACCAATTTATTTTTTCCCTAGAATCCTCCTCCAAATCTGGAGAAGACTCTAGTTGACCCCGAAAAACTGGTGGTTCCCGCCAAATTTGGTGGCACTCGCTAAATATGCTGCTATTTAAATGGAGGATTAATTAATAGATAAGCATTATTTAATGAATATTAGCGCTCTGAGGGCGTAGTTAGCCGGAGCCCTCCGCCACGGTTTTAGTGGATAGGTCATGTGGGAGGAGGGTTGGCCCTCTCCATTCCGTCGTCAGATCATGCATTGAAATTTAAATGGAGGTTGGGCGCGGAGGCTTTACAAGCCTTGCCCTGTGGTCTGTAGGTAAGAGCGTTGAGTTAGGAGGGGGAGGTCATGAGTTTGACCCGCCCTCCGCCCATCCTATATACATTTTGGAATGCAATATAATATGCCCATACCATAATGTTGAAACTTTGGATTAAAAACCAATTCCATAATACACGCCACCAACGTTTGTATTCAGACTTTGGGTTATTTACAATATGAAAACATTTACATATGCTCTCCATCATATAATAAAACCTTTGCAGACTTTGTAAAATAGATATTTCACCATATAGTTATAAAACTTAAGACCCTAGGAAAATAAACCAACATTTGAATTGAGATATTTGGACCTTTGTATGAATAAAATGCAATTCGGCCTTCCAAGTCCACCATATTAAAAAAAAATTGAATTCAACCTTAGGAGGACATTGGAAAATTTCACCTTCTCAAACCCAAACTGGCAAATCCAGTTGTGACACCTGTCACAGTGCCACTGGGCATAAACTGAAGAATATTCCCTACATGCTAACTCGGTTGCCATGTAATCAACCTGTCACTATTCTGCATTTTTTTTTTAAATTTCTTGTTCTAAAGGGTAGTCAGTAGGCTATAACTTCTTCATCCGTATTTGGTTTTCGACAAAATGAGTTGCGTTGGATTCCTAGTGATAGGTCGGTCGTTATTGTTTAGTTTCCAATCAATTCTTGAGCACTTTCATTTTTTACAAAATACTGAGCCTCTGATCATTCCTCCCCACTAGAAGCCTTTTGGACCCCAAAATATCTTGGATTATTGATCACGTGGATGAGGGTACTGTTCCCTCACCCTTCCAGTCTCTATCCACTGAAAGTGTCCCAGTTTCATCAAATTTAGCTTTTCACAAAAGTTAATTTTTCCTTGATTCTTGCTACCTTCTCTTGCTATCATTGACATCGTCATGCCGCAATTTTTTATGAAGTTGTAGAGCAACAAGATATTCTTGCACAAACCATATTTTTCCTACCTATTTCATCATCAGAGGAAACTTAAAAATTGCCTCACCTTGCACATTATCACCATGGCGATTCTTAACTGCTCTTGCTTGTTAATTGTGTCGACTCTGGACCAAGTATCTTCACCATTGCCATGTTCCCTTTGGAAACCAAAAGCAAGCATTTGTGAAACCCATGCCTTCTTTTCCAAGCTTCTTTGTCGATTTCTCTTTGACCTTTGCACTCTCTTGCATCGATATCTAGTTTCCAACACTGCTCAACAATGATGTTGATTGCTATAAATGTTTTACATCTTGTTTGCCTCCTTTCAAAGGAAACCTGTTAGAATCCCAAGACATATCATTACAAGCATAAGAATATTTTTGAATTTTTTTATTCAAAACATCTCTTTTTTTGATCATCAACAATGTCAAATTTTGACTTGCATTCACTATCCTCTTCATTTCTCCTGCATGTATAAGAGACAAATTTGTCCTCTTCTTATGTTCTCTAATTATGTACTCAATACCATATTTAAACAAGTGATACTTATTCTCATGGCGATGAAATACTTCTCCCCTATCATACAGATAAGGAATTCCAAATACAATACCTAATATCTCAAGTGGCACCACATCAATTTCAACTTCATCAAAAAAGTTTGAATTTATTGCGAATCTTAGTATGCACTTCCTTGTAACCTGCAAGTTTTCATTCTTGCATATCCAACCTAAAGGATATGGTCTTGGATGTTTAATAGTTTCAAGGTATAACTGCTTAACCAAGTCTTTGGAAATCAAGTTAGCTTGTGACCCACTATCAAAAAGTGTATCAATTTAGGTATGTTTAGAGACAACTCTAATATGGAAAATTTATATCCTTGTATCTTCATCATGAGTGACATTTGAACAATTCAAAGAACTAGTGCTTGCAATATGTTTACCTTTCAAACCCATGGCTGTAATATTTGTCTCGTCACCTAAATCAAACCCTAAGTCATGTTCAAATATAGCAACAATTTTCCCTTTTCCTTGGCTTTCAATTTATTTGGCTTTAATTCTGGATGAATTTTCCCACAATGGTCTTCATCATGGCCAGTATTTGAATAGTTTTTGCATGTGAGTTTTTCCTTCTCTCTTTTTACAAAGCTATTTCTCTTTCCTCTTCCATAAAAAATTCCCTTTCCTTTACCCTCACTTTCACTATTCTCATCTATGTTTTGTTTCCCTCTTGCCTCTAAGTGTGTGGCTTGAAAAAAAAATCATCTATATTTGTGGTATTAAACACGAGAATAGTGTGTCTAAGGTAACTGTGAAAACCCCCAACATACTTCAACAACGTTTCTTGAGAATATAAATTAATACCCAAAATAAGAGCTCTTCTCCTAAATTCATGAGTCTAATCTTGCACACTTTTCCCTTTTGACTGTCTAAAATATTTCCAATCACAATAATTGCCTTTTGCATGTAAGCTAAGGAATACAATTTCCTTTTAATGGCAAAAATAAAACTTGACCAAGACATAGAGATCTTACCGTATTTTTTTTTATCTCTTCTTGAGTCCTTGCTTCCCACCATACAAGTGAAAATCCTTCCATCCTCAAAGAAGCCAATTATATCTTTATGTCATCTTCATGAAGATTCTGAATTCTGCAATACATCTCCAATTGACGTATCCAATTGTCCAATATTTCTGCATTTATCTCGCCATTATACATTGGAAGATCAAATTTGAAATCTAGTTTGAGTAAGGGTGTGTTTCCTTTTTTGGCTTCTGAGTGAGTGTGGGTGGTTTTTGTGGTGGAAGTGGAAGGTGATGTTGATGGAGATGATGAGGATGATGAAGATGGTGGAGACGGAGGTGGATTTCCTCCATTTACCTTTTAACTCTTCTCTTCATCCTTCTTATCATCTGAATTTCCTTCTCCGCATGGAGGCTTAGAACCTTCTCCTGCCATCCCAACAGTAAATGCATCAAACATAATTTTAACCATCCTATTTATGTCATTGAAGTCTCTCTTGACATCATCCTCTTCTGAATGACCTTGAATCTCTCTAACACCTGACATAATGGCTATGGATTCAAGCTCAACTTTTGATGCTTGTACCTCCTCAATCAACTCAACTTCTTGTACAACTTTTACCTCTTCAATCTCAGCTTCTTGAGACAAAACTTGAGGTGCTTCAAGTGAATATATGAGTGGAAATTTGGGTGAATATGGTGCTCTTGTAGCTCTCCTTCTTCTGGTCCTAACCTCAGAACTTGCAATCAACAATTTCCCTTCACCTTTCTGCAACTTTAACCTTGTCAGCATCACAAATTTGCAACCATTAAACTCGCACAAAAATCAAGCAAATAACCTTGCCTTTCAACTTGGCTTTGATACCAACTTGATCTGAGTATGAATGTTAGTTTTTATGTGCTAATTTTATTTTCATATTTAAAATTTATTTATTGATCTTATGCTTGATGTATAGGTTTCCTTGTTGATTATGTGTTTCAAACAGGTAAAATAGCTGAGTTTTTATGAGTGAATTCAAGAGCATAAAGTATGATCAAACGCTGAACAACAACAACATAAATAACAACAAACCATCACAATTGATCCATCAACACAGATTTTTGATGAAGGATTTCACCCCTCTTCGGCTACATCTCCTTGGTCCAGCTTCCATGGCTTGGGCCTCTGTATTAGTTCAATAGTGCAAAAATTTATGTTTACATGCATCAAATTCTCCTGAAACATACTCCAATGAGTTCAGAATGTCGAAATCTATCAAAAACGACTATTCATTTACTCAATTTGGCCTTTAGCTGATCTAGGCATGGCCTTCCTTCATGGTGCCCCTCGACTTCAATTCTCTTCAAAGTGACAAAAACAAGAGTTGTTCCTCTGCCTCTGCAACTCATTCCAATGTGTTCAAAGCATGCCAATCTGCCAAAAATGACTCTTCCTGAGCCAAAATTGGTTGAAAATTGCTCAAGATATTGCCAATTTATTTTTTTCCCTAGAATCCTCCTCCAAATATGGAGAAGACTCCAGTTAACCCCGACAAACAGGTGGTTTTCGCTGAATTTGATGGCACCCACTAAATCCGTCGCTATTTAAATGGCGGATTAATTAATCAATAAGCCTTGATTAATGAAGATTAGCACTCTAAGCACGTAGTTAGACGAAGCCCTTCACCGCAGTTTTAGTGGAAAGGTCATATGGGAGGACGGTTGGCCCGCGGGCTGGCCCCCTCTATTCTGCCATCAGATGACACATTGAAATTCAAATGGAGATTGGGCACGAGCTTTACAAGCCCCACCCCATGGTCTATTGGTAAGAGCGCTGAGTTAGGAGGGGGAGGTCACGAGTTTGACCCGCCATCCGCCCATCATGTATACATTTTGGAATGCGATATGATATGCCCATACCATAATGTTCAAAATTTGGGTTAAAATCCAATACCATAATATGCACCACCAACTTTTGTATTCCGACTTTGGGTTATTTACAATATGCCAACATTTACGTATGCTCTATTCCATATAATAAAACCTTTGCAGACGTTGTAAATTAGATATGCCACCATATATTTATAAATCTTAGGATCTTAGGAAAATAAACCAACCTTTTAATTGACATATTCAGACCTTGATATTAATAAAATGCAATTCGGCCTTCCAAGTCCACCATATCAAAAAAAATTCGAATTCAACCTTAGGAGGACATTGGGCAATTTCACCTTCTCAAACCCAAATTGGAGAATCCTATTGTGACACTTGTCATAGTGCCACTGGGCATAAAATGAAGAATATTCCATGCATTCTGACTGGGTTGCCATGTCATCAACCTGTCACCGTTCTGGTTTTTTTTTCTTTTTCAAATTTGACAGTTCTGAATGGCGGTCAACAGGCTATAACTTCTTCATCCGGAGTCGGTTTTCGACGAAACGAGTTGCGCTGGATTCCTGGAGACGGGTTGGTTGCTATCGTTCAGTTTCCAATCAATTGTGAGCAATTTCATTTTTGAGCTAAATACTAAGTCTCTGATCACATAAATTCCTTAGAACCCGTCGAACCATGTTGGTGGCTACAGAAACAGAGTTTGGCCGCAGAATTGCATTAATTATATAGCTAAATACATATTTCATTCTAATAATAAGGAATAATTGAAAATATGAAAAATAGATCATTAGGATACCTTACCAAGTCAAAATGTGCATTTCAACACTTGTTTGAGCTTGTGGTGTTGCCAAAAAGAAGGAAAGACAATGAAAATGAGTGTCAAAATTGAGGTAGTCTTGAGGCTCCACATTCCCCCACGAGGAGACCATTGCATGTCCTCATGCAAAAACACAAAATTGTGAGTCTTATCATGTTACCACATTTGCCCTAAGACCTCTGCTAGAACATATAATTTCATCTTCCTTGCCTTCCTTGTAGTAACAACTACCCTTGGCTTTCTCATTAGGAGTTTATATTTCAGGTTTATGACCTGCCTATTTAGCTATTTATTCTTTTTCTTTAAATTTTTGTTCTTCTTGAACCATAAACCCAGATGTAGAAGAGTGTTGTCATTGATGGTTTTCTCAATCCGGTTCTACAGTTTCAAGCATTCATGTTCCTTTTTAATATGCTTGTTTAGTGTCTCTAGTTCAAATATATCTTATTTTAGAATATTCACAACTAGAGGTTCTTGTGGACTATGAGGCTGGTCTTAAAAAATTGATGTCTTCCCTGCTTCTCTTTTCTCCAGAGAATCAATATAATCATAAATTTCCTATTGTAATTGATCACTATCTAGAGTTCTTCGTCTTAGAATTTGAGTGGGTGAAATGGAAGTGGGTGGTGGACCTCTAGGATCTTCTTCTAAATGAAAAAATTCTGTTTCTTTTTAAGGTGGCTCCTTTAATGTCTTTCTGAGTCTATAAATTCTTCTTATTGGCTAAGGAGGATTTTCAATTTTGGCCTTACTTTTCTTTATCTTAAGCTCTTTTCTTTATATATTTTCCCTTCTATTTTATGTTATCCTCCTTCCTTTTATCTCATTGCTTCTTAAACTTTCCCAAAAGTTTTGCAATTGGGATTTCATCTTCTGATTGTTCTTGGAGTTGTTGTTCATTTAAAATTTTTCCTTTTCTTCCTCTTTTTGCCTTGCTGCTACTAGGTTTTTCTTGATCTACTTCTTGGAAATGGTTCCGAATTAAGATTTTTTCCCAAGCATCCCCTAAGATTTCAAGGTGAAATTCAATGAGAATTTTAATTAACCTATGATGATACATTGTATTGTCTATAAACTGAATTATTTTGTGAACAATCCCTACCATTTTCTTCAAACTATGCAATAAAAAGTATGGAAGCTTTATTTTACTATCTTCAAGAAAATTCATTAATAGTCTAGCATGGTAGAAGAACATGCATCCAAACCTTCCCTCGCAAGTAATAAATTTATAGATTATCAATAACACATTTCTCCATTTTTCTTTAAGAGTTGTGCTAGGAATCCCCTTTTTAAAAATTCTAGTATCCATACCTGGGTTTTTAGAAAGCTTTTCCATCCTTCCCCTTCAATTCCTCTATTTTTAAATCATATTTCTTGTGTCTTTGGTAGTCTAGTGGCTTCAGCTATGAAAGACTCTGTTATTGCGAACTAGATGTCTCCAATTTTTACCTCCACTCCATCAAACACTCTGGGAAAAGATTTGGTAACCTCCTTATGAAACCATTCAAAATTTTCCACAAAACTGAGCCACTGTGCTCTCTGTAACATTTCCTTTATGTGTGGATATCCTTCCATAAAATTTCTCCCTTCAATTATGTCCTCACAATTACTCCCATGGCTGCCAAGAAGATTTACCTTAAGACTGCCTCTTTGAAAGGGTAGACTGAGGGTTTCAGTATGAGTTAGGAGCGTGAGTGAATTATGCTGCGAAATGGATGATATGTAAGGGTGAATGAATGAATGAGTGAGGTTTTGGAATATCCGAGAGCATGAGTGAGGTTCAATGAAAAGTGACTATTTAAAGTATGAGTTGGATTATTTCACCAATGAGGTCGTGATTTGATGTTGAAGCAGTCGTGTAAATGATGAGGGTTTATTGGCGAAGTATGAGATGTGATTTTGATTTGATATGATCAACTCTTTTAATAATGTTTTTGAGTTGGTGGTATAAAATGATCATCTAATTCGTATGTCAATGTTTTATTCTTTATTATTAAATAAAATTTTGCATTTGCATACCTTATATTTTGATGTTGTTAACCTTCAACTGCTTCTATTTGTCTTGTCTTCACGTATTCTTCAATGTATTATTCAACATATTTGGTCAAAAAGGTTATGTCATGTCTAAGTTGCAGAAATCCATCAACGCTACAAAATTTCATCAATTCTGTAGCCATATTTTTATTTTCTGAAAAAGAAAAAGGGATGCAAAGAATTGGGATTTTTAGAATAGGAATAAAGAAAATGTAAGGTGCCAAAAACAGTTCTTTTGGTTTTCACCCTATATTTTATGTATAAGTATGCCAAACAATGATTGGTTTTCATATTCATATATATATATATATATATATATATTATTCAATTTTTTTTTTTTAGTTTGAAAAAGAAATGAAAGAAGACTTCTAAGTTGGGGAAGAAGAATAATTCTTCCTAACCAACTTTATATCGGCATTATCTTGAAAAGTATTGAAAAATTCCTCTTTTTTCAATGGCTTGTGATAGACCCTTAGTCAATGTCCATTTAAAAGAAGGGGAACTTTTTCTTCATCAATAGTTCTGATCCTGACTACTCCATTATCAAAGACTCTCTCAATCTCATAAGTCCCAAGCCAATGAGTTTGAAATTTCCCTTGAAAATCCTTGAACTTTGAATCAAAGAGAAGTGCCCAATATCCAACTTGAAATTTTATTTCCTTGATATATCTAGCATGCCATCTGGATCTTTGTTTGCTTAACTAGGCCGGTCTTTTGAATTGGATCTTGTCTTATTTCATCAAGTTCATTGAGTTGGTCCATTCTATGCCTTTATGCTTCTGATAAGTCAAGTCCCATTTTAACTGTTGTCTTGAAAGTTTTTATTTGGAACTATATTGGAAATAAGAATTGCTTCCCATAAACAATTCCATAGGGAGTATGTCCTGTTGTACTTCTCTATGTGGTACAATAGGCCCCTAAATATTATGGAAGCTTTTCTATCCAATCCCTTCTATGAAAATGTACAGTCTTTGTGCGGATTGCCTCAATCATCTTATTAGTGGACTCTACTTGTCCCTTTTCCTATGGATGATATGGAGTGGACTTTCTATGATTAATTTTGTATTCTTCCACGATCTTCTGCACCATTTTGGATGTAAACTGAGTTCCTTGATTTGTCACAATTTCCCTTGGGACACCAAAACGAGTAAAAATATGGATCTTTGTTTGCTTAACTAGGCCGGTCTTTTGAATTGGATCATGTCTTATTTCATCAAGCTCATTGAGTTGGTCCATTCTATGCCTTTGTGCTTCTGATAAGTCAAGTCCCATTTTAACTGCTGTCTTGAAAGTTTTTATTTGGAACTCTATTGGAAACAAGAATTGCTTCTCACAAACAATTCCATAGGGAGTATGTCCTGTTGTACTTCTCCATGTGGTGCAATAGGCCCCTAAATCTTATGGAAGCTTTTCTGTCCAATCCATTCTATGAAAATGTACAGTCTTTGTGCGGATTGCCTCAATCACCTTATTAGTGGACTCTACTTGTCCCTTTTCCTATAGATGATATGGAGTGGACTTTCTATGATTGATTTTGTATTCTTCCACGATCTTCTGCACCATTTTGGATGTAAACTGAGTTCCTTGATTTGTCACAATTTCCCTTGGGACACCAAAACGAGTAAAAATATCCTCAAAAAGAAATGAAACTACAACATTTTCATTAGAAAAGTAAAGTGATTTTTCTTCTACCCATTTAGTGACATAATCAGTGCACACAAGAATATACCTCTTTTGTCTTGATGGAGGATTGATTTGTCCAACAAAATCCAGAGCCAATTTTTCGAAGGGTTCAATAAGTACCTGTTGTTGTAAAGGAATTTCATTTGAAGAATTATGTTTTCCCATTCCGTGACAACTATCACATCCCTTAACTTATTCCTGGAGATCCTTGAAAAGGGAAGGCCAATAATATCCTAAGAGAAGGATTTTGTAGGCATTTCTCTTGTCAGCGAATAGTCCTCCACATGGTTCATCATGACATGCTTTTAGTATCTGAGGTATTTCATCTTCTCGTACACATCTTCAAATGATGATATCTGGACATGTCTTGTACAACCCTTCATTTACCCATGAATAAGATGTACTCATATGAATGATTTTCCTCTTTTCTCTAGGAAAAAAATATGATGGTAGCTTTTCTGTAGCTAAGTAATTAGCAATGTCTGCAAACCCTCTAGATTTAGTAGATATTGCAAAAATATATTCACCATGAAAACTATCTTCTATTGGTGTATCATTTTTGTCATTTTGAATTCTAGACAAAAAGTCAGCAACTGTGTTTTGTTTTCAGGGTCGATCTAAAATGGTGATATTGAATCTTTGTTATAAAAGTAACCATCTTGTGTGTTAGTATGAATCTTAAACGCAAGTGTGCGAAAATGTCTCACTTTAGCCGCACATAACAAACAACCCTAACAACAAATATGGTTGCCAATATCTTTAGATCTGCAATTAGTTGACCAAGATAAATGCTGCAAAATCTAGATCTATGCATTAAAATACATTAAGCAGTAAATAAAAACAAGATTTTCTCGATGCATCCAATAGACAAGACATGAACATGTTTAAATAATTTTGTATTTATGACACCTGGGAGGAGAACATAGAAGGATGTTACCAGTCCTCCTCAATGGGATGGGTTCTTGTAAGTCCTCAGTACTTCAGATCTAAAATCCCTCTCTCTTGATGGTGTAGAAAACCTAGACAAAAATGGAACTCAATGGGAGTTCACAAGAAAAATATTAGAAAAATATGACAATGATGGTGGATCAATGTCAGACCAAAAGTATAGATCCAGAGGGATCTTTAGGCAACAAAAGGTAGTGAATGAATGCAAAAACCCTCTTACTTATAACAAAATATTGAGTTAGTCTAGATATTGGTGCATAATTAAAATATTATTAACCAAATCACGATCTAACTTTTATGGAATATTTTATTATATTTGTTGGAGGGAAAAAGAATTTGACTTGGGTCAAATCCCTTTGTTTGTAAATAATAAATAAATAAATGATTTATTTATTATTTTAAGGATGTGGTTGAGTAATAATCAAATAAATAATGATTTATTTAATTATTTATATATTATTTAGTCAAATTTAAGAATGAATATTATTTAAATAAGGTTTAAGTAATTATTCCTAGAAAATAATAAGGTAAATAATGATTTATCTAATTAATTTTCCTGTTTTGGGCTAAATATGACCAAGAATATTAATTAAACTGTTGTTTAACTAATTATTCCTTGAGGAAAATCAAACAAATGTAGATTTATTTAATATTTCCTCATGGTGTTTCCTGTTTAGACCATAAACAACTTAATAAAGGTGGTTTACTAAGTTATTTTTCATAGTGAAAGCAATTTTACCTAGGGTAAAATTGGTCTTACATGGAGTACTTAGGTCGATCTAATAGTAACAGGTTAGATGACCAAAAAATGGTGTAACAGATTTCCCCCCAGCGTGCGAGCGTTAGGAGTTAATCATATGACTGAAGTACGTTGTAAGAACTCAATCACTAGACACTGAAGGGGAAGTCAGAGAGAGAGAAATATAAGGTAGACTAAAGCAATAGAGGACTAGACCCTGAGGAGGTGAGACTTACAGGTGCGAAAAGTCTCTTTTATGAGTGAGTACTTGTGCTATAGGCGACGGGGGAGGCATACCTATTCCCACTAAGAAAAAGTACAAAGAATAATGCGTCCAGTAAACAAGGGACTGAACAATATAGTACATGCTAGCATAAACATGAGCTAGGTAAAAACATGATAATGAATCCCACATACATACTGTGCCTGGGATAACAGCCAGGACTTATACAATAATATATGAGTACATGAGATACAAATACAACCCAAATGCCCCTGTAAACAGGAAAGGGCTCTGAGAATCTGACTGATACACGCAAACAAAAAGGCGCTGTAAGCGTCTGAGGCCGAAATCATCAAATCCATGGAGCTTCATCAAAGGCTGCAATGAAGAGGTCATCCAGGCATGTGGGGGGCTCCCTGTAGGGCCACCCTATTACACAGTAATTTTTCACTGTCCCTGCAATCCCCGTCTCGCACATTGGAGGGCTCATTTTGTGACCTGTGAGCAATGACATAACTTGAAAATACTTTCATGGCATTCCCTTGAACATGTACTTTCATCCCCCTGAAGACATCTCCTGCTGAAAAACCCTAAAAATGGCCCCTTTTGCATTGGCGCGGGTAGCCAGTTCAGTACCCGTGCTAATGGGGAAAATCCTTCAAAGAGGTCACACCAATTGGCGCTCTATCCCAGAGTTGCACTCGCGCCAGCCAATTTAAGGAGTGTTTTTTAAAAATAAATGGCGGAAGTTTCGTCCTAACAAATTCTTGGACTGCTATCTATCTTGAGTTGGGAGGTTTGGCTACGGATTTCTATAGAGAGGAAGTGGTTTTCCACCTCTCATGGAAGCTTCCTTGATGATAGGGACAATCCCATGATTATAGGGATCCCAACTCCCCTTCCTCCATCTATAAAAGCTTACCCATCTCCATGGCAAGCTAGTCTTCAAGTCCCCAAATTCTAAAGAGCCTTATGCTGCAAGAGCCTCGATTATTCCCCTAAGGCCAAATGCAAGCAAGGAGACTATTGTCAAGATTCGAAGAGAGAGGTTTGTCCCATCCTTGACAGGCTTTTCGAGACGTGTTCTACTGGCGACCCTCCGAAGGAGAATTCAGCGTCAGAACTTGGTTGTAATTTTCCTTTGATTGGTTAATAATAAACGACTATTGGTTATGGTTCCACTCTTGTTGTTGTTTATAATAATGAGTTATGTCCTTTCTGACTAACATATAGTTGCATCTACTGGATTTTAAACTTGTGTTTCTTTTGTTTCTCGCATGTGCAGGTGTCCATCACAGAGATTGTGGAGATCGTGATCTACCAGGGCTAAGGAACATGAGCGCTACCTCTTTTATAAGCAACAACGTTGGATTCCAAGTAGGCCTTCATTGCTAGTTGGTTTATTTGCAATTAGGAACTTGCGCTATAGCGTGAATGATTGTTGCTAGACCCGGTCTGGGCTAGTAGGGATCGCCTCTGTCCACAGAGGGGATTTACCTCCACAACACACCCCCTCATGAGGGCTGAAACATCTCACACACACCCGGGAATCACTGATATCATCTGCTGCATCACTGAACCATCAAGTATATGAATCTCGATCATGCTGAAAAAAAGCTGAAGCTGAGAAAAAATCAAGTCAAAGGGAAATAAGGAGTCCCTTTGCCTGATCTGAGGCACCGAACATGAGTGGAAGCTGGAACTAAGGTACATTTCCCTCTAGACATGTCTTCTGTAATGAATCATCTGATTTCGATAGAAGGAGATCTGCCATAGGTGAGGCAATAAGGGATTCTTAACTAAGGCACGAGAGAAAATAATAGAGTAACTGAAACACTGACACCAGGGATGATGATGAAATGGGGGGTACTGAGTCGCGGGCGGATGAATTCCCTTGTTAGAGCATAAAGAGCATGGATGACCTGGCAACAACTGACACAATATCATGAGGGAAAGGGGATAGTAGGATTGAAGGCCATAATGTGCGACACGAGAGAGGAACTAAGCAATAAAGGATGGAGGACTATGGCGGCATACAAAGGGACTCGGGATAGACTCCATGGATGCGATGATGACTCAACTCGGATGCTCTAAACAAGGGTGAATCAATGATACTGCCACATAGAAAAGGTCCAATGGGGACCATAAAAACATGAGTACAAGATGGTTACTCATGATGAAAATAGACACAAGCAAGGACAAGTATGGAGGCAAAGTGGTGCCCCAAGTACAAGCGTTGCAAGTGAAGAAATTCGATTTTTAGGAGTGGTGAAGTGACCCTTCTTGGAAAAGATGTGTCGTGGGGAAGTATCAAATCACGAAAAACGAACAGATACCCATTTGAGGGCTCGGTGAGAGATTTCCAACGGTATAGACGGTTTTTCAAACTTGTAGAAAATTTGAATAACTGATATATTATTCACCGAGATTCTCCTGATCACACACTATTTTAGCTTTATGCACAATATAGAATCTCTTCTACCATTGATCATTACATGCGGAAATAAAATCAATTGCATGCGCACATTAAAACCATAAAAATTCACACATATGAACACAATATTTCATGGGAAAGCTTAAAGCTAAAAACCCCAACTATATGTATATTATATGTCATAGAGATCATGTAACAATCATTGTACAAAGCTCCTCACAAGCTCTCAACACAACCTCCAATTGCTACACACTAATCAAGCTAGATCTAGCAAAACACATGCTCCAATCTCTGCCACCTGATAGCCAGCCTCTATTGCATAATCAATGTTGTAGGATGGCTCATTAAATAACTTGAACCACCTGGCTTGTACTACGCAATCCTCATGGGCTTCTCCAATCACTGGTTGTTGCAAATATGCAACAGTATAGTCACAACTGATAGTTAACCTGCTCTTTCACCTATCTCTGCACTGGTCTCCACTGAAACTGTCCATGCACTGAAGTTAACTGATGTATTCTTTAATTGATTAATGAGTTTATAATTAGTGAATTAATTAATAATTAATTCACACCACTCTCACTAATTGTATCAATCAGTTAAACTAGATACAAATAGCTCAACTATGTTTAGATTAGTTAAACTGAACACAACTCCATTAACTTCCTCAATCAACTCCACCAAACTCTCTCACATGAGTTCTAACTGAAGTATCCATGTAATAGCTCCACATAACCCTCAGGAATAGCGTAATTCCTTCTGTCAGCTCCTGTGCCACATTTGTGCACTTAACTGAAGTGCTCCAAGAGAATAAGATAATGTTTATAGTCCAAATATTATTAAGAGCTAATAATATTAGACATATCTATTTTTAGACTGGCAATCTAAAAAATAGATTCCGCCCAATATGTCTAAAAATAGAAGTCCATCTATTTTTCCAACTTGACCAACCATCCACAAATAGCATCCCGCAACTCATATAATACGATCCATATGTCTAAAAATAGACTTTGCGCCAAAAATATCCTGTGGGCCCACTTAGTGAAGGCGACTCTTTTCACTAAGCTCATCATCTTGTTGCAATCTCAACACTCCCTCTCAACAAGATAAGGATTATCTGTCACCCCTATCCTGCCTTTGTGGTATTCGAATTTGCTCCTGGTGAGCGCCTTCGTCAAGATATCAGCATCCTGATCTCCGTAGGAATGTATGAAAGTAACATGATCTTCCGCTGCACACAATCTCTGATATGATGATACTGATCCGTGAAGCCATGCCGCCTCAACTCATCCTCCTGTCTGTACCATGATCCATATCCCGATGTGCCTTTGAGATATCTCAATACATGCTTCCCCGCCTTCCAAAAGAGCTTGGTAGGCTTAACCATAGCTTGTGAAAGCTGGTTCACAGCATAACATATGTTGGGTCGTGTATTGACTAGATACATAAGCGACCCCACCAACTGTCGATAAATAGTGGCATCCACTACCTCCTCCGAAGTAGCATCCTCCTTCCTCCAACCACCAGGAAGAGGAGTATCAACAGGTTTGCAGCCATGCATGTTGAACTTCTCCAGTATCTCCCGGGCATACTTACCCTGAGAAACAAACAATCCACCACTGCGCTGCAAAATTTCCAATCCTAGGAAATAATGAAGGAGGCCCAAGTCCTTCATCTCAAACTCTTTTGCAAGATCAGCCTTGCATGAGTGTATCAAGAGTTCATCACCTGTCAAAATAAAATCATCTACATAAAGTACAATGATCAGCAACTTAACCTCCACCAAAATCTGGTATAGGTTCAGATCCGCCTCACTCTTGGAGAATCCAAGTTCGGTGAAATAACTGTCTATCTGTGTGTACCAAGCACGAGGTGCTTGTTTCAACCCATACAACGCTCTCTTGAGCCTACACACATGCGACTCGCTGCTGAAGATCTCAAAACCTTCGGGCTGCTCTATGTACACCTCCTCCTCAATGACTCCATTGAGGAACACAGTCTCCACATCCATCTGATGAATGTTCCACCCCATCTGCGCTGAGAGAGCAGGAATCGTCCGTATGGAAGAATACCTTGCGACAGGTGCAAAGGTTTCGTCATAATCGATCCCCTCAATCTGTGAAAAGCCTCGGGCAAAAAATCTTGCCTTGTACTTCTACACACTCCCGTCAGCTGCCTGCTTCACTTTGTAGATCCATCTCAAACCCACCACTGATTTCCCCTCCGCCCTTGGGGACAATCTCCCATGCACTGTTTCTGACAATCAAATCATACTCTTCCACCATGGCATCTACCCATGCGGGATCCTCCACAGCTTCCTCGAAAGAGGATGGATTTGTCATGATACACTTGCTCATAAGAGCCATGTATCCAGTATACCGGTAAGGTGACTGTCTCTATCTGTGCTGTGATGTAGGTGCTCCTACAACCCTCTCTGCATCTTGAGCCAGTCGCTCAGCTTCTGTAGTGCGCTTCCGCCCTCTGATGGTTGGCTCTGCCTGAGTGGTCTCTTCCACTCCATGAACCTCCTCTTGTGGCTGATCCACATCCAGAGACTCATCCTTAGGAACAAATATCTCCTCATCTGCATGCAAGTGTGGCTCCCTCTCAAGCGAACACTTCATGGCTTTCTCCTCATGAAATTTGATATCCCGTTGCACAACAGTCTTTCAACTATCTGGAAAATACACACGATAGTTGTGGGGTGTATCAGTGTACCCCACAAATATCCCAACCTCTGCAGTTGGCTCCAGCTTCTTCTTGGCATCCTTCATCACATGAATGTAAACAGGTGAACCAAAAATCCTCAAATGGGAAATATCAGGCCTCTTACCAGAAAATGCCTCCTCGGGTGTACTCATGCCAAGTATCCTGTGAGGACAACGATTCTGCACATATACTGCAGTATTGCATGCCTCAACCCACAAGTGTATGGGAAGGCCCTGATCATGCAACATCGCCTGTTCAGCACCCACGATCGTTCTTTTCTTCTGCTCAGCAACCCATTCTGCTGTGGGTTATGAGGTGCTATGAGCTCTCTTTGAATTCCTTTTGTGCTGCAAAAGTCCTTGAATTCGCCATAGATGAATTCACCACCATTGTCGCTCCTAAGAGCCTTCACCTACTTCCCCGATTCTTTCTCAACCAATGCCTTGAACTCACAGAACTTTGAGTATGTCTCGCTCTTCTTCTGCATGAAGAAGATCCAACACTTCCGAGAAAAATCATCAACAAATATCACATAATACCTGTGATTTTCTGTCGAAGCTACTGAGAAAGGTCCACACACGTCTGTGTGAATTCTCTCAAGGATTGTCGTGGCACTATTATCCTTCTCGTGAAAGGTGGCTTTCACAAATTTTCCTAAGGTACACCCCTTGCATTGATCTGACTGCGCAATAGTACCCTTAGGAAGCCTAGTAGAAATCTACTACAGTATCTTCAAAGCTCCATGGTGAAGGTGGCCCAATCTCCGGTGCCACAACTCGCCATCATCCTGGCTCACCACTCCTTCTGCCTTGCCCGCCATTACTGCACAGCCATCTACCTGCAATTGATAAAGGTTCTTAACTCGAACCCCTATCCTCCGAGTCTCACTAGTTTCCTTACTGCGCAGGAAAGCCTTTCCCTCGCTAAAGACAACATCATATCCCTTGTCTTCTAAAATCACCACAGAGATAAGATTCTTTTGCAATCCTGGAACATGCATCACTTCCTTCAATACGAAGGGTTTACCAGACTCCTTCTCAAAGGAAATGGTACTGATACCGGTCGCACTGTATCTACCATCATCGCCCATCTTGATGTGCACTCCAAGATCTTTCTCACCCAGATTAGTAAACAAATATCGATCTCTTGTCATGTGAAAAGATGAACCACTGTCAAGAAACCACACTGAATCCATCACACTTGAGACCAAGCATGCGATTAGCAAAAAATCTAGCTCAAACTACGAGGCTAAGGCCTCTCCAGCTGCAGATCCAACAACCTGCTTATTTTTCTTTTTTTGTGGACAACTAGTGGCATAATGTCCGTGTGGGTGACAGTGAAAGCACTTCACCTTGGACATGTCCTGCTTCTTGCCTTTCGCAACGGATTGAGAAGCTTTCTTTCTCTTCCCCTTCTTTGCTTTGGCAGCCAAAGTGAAATTCTCTTCATCAGAGTTCTTTGATGAAGATCCGTCCTTGGTACTTCGCCTTATCTCCTCTTGCACAAGATCCGACCAAAGTCGCTCCCATCCTGGTAATTTCTCCCGACCATTGACAGAGTCCTGATAGGAATGCCAACTCTTCGGAAGCCCAAGGAGAGCTAAACTCACCAAGTCCTCGTCATCAACAGTAACCCCCACACTTCCCAGCTCATCCCTGCATTGGATGAACTTCGTGAGGTACTTGGGCATACTGTCGCCTTTCTCCATTTTTATGTTTCTGAGTCTATCCTTGAGCACCAACTTCCTCTGGTCGCTCTTGCTTTGGAATAAATCTGTCAGAGCTTTCCACATCAAGAATGGAGAAGCCTTACCATGAAGTCTGGATACTATGTGATCCTTCACACCTTCCAATAGAATCCTTCGACACTTTGCTGTCTTCTTTTGCCATGCGTCAAGTACAACAGCATCACTAGAAGTAGGCTTTGGAATTTTTGCATCTATGAACTCCTTCAACCCATTGTCATCTAGCACCGCCTCCATTTTGTCCTTCCATGCAATATAATTCGAGCTTCCCTCAAGGGAATACTCCAATCGCAATCCATTGAAAGACATCTCAACTTCGACACCAAGAAAACACTGCTGCAAATTCGAATTCCACCAGCACAAAACTCAACCGCTTCAATGTTTTGCAATTGCTCCAATGATCAATATCGCTCTGATACCATGTAGAAAATTTCAAAAACTGATATATTATTCATCGATATTCTCCTGATCACACACTATTTTAGCTTCATGCACAATACAAAATCTCTTCTACCATTGATCATTACATGCGGAAATAAAATCAATTGCATGCACACATTAAAACCATAAAAATTCACACATATGAACACAGTATTTCATGGGAAAGCTTAAAGTTGAAAACCCCCAACTATCTGTATATTATATTTCATAGAGATCATGTAACAATCATTGTACAAAGCTCCTCACAAGCTCTCAGCACAACCTCCAATTGCTACACACTAATCAAGCTAGATCTAGCACAACACATGCTCCAATCTTTGCCACCTGATAGCCAGCCTATGTTGTGTAATCAATGTTGTAGGATGGCTCATTAAATAACTTTAACCACCTGGCTTGTATTGCGCAATCCTCATGGGCTCCTCCAATCACTGGTAGTTGCAAATATGCAACAGTATAGTCACAACTGATAGTTAACCTGCTCTTTCACCTATCTCTGCACTGGTCTCCACTAAAACTGTTCATGCACTGAAGTTAACTGATGTATTCTTTAGTTGATTAATGAGTTTATAATTAGTGAATTAATTAATAATTAATTCACACTACTCTCACTAATTGTTTCAATTAGTTAAACTAGATACAAATAGCTCAACTATGTTTAGATTAGTTAAATTGAACACAACTCCATTAACTTCCTCAATAAACTCCACCAAACTCTCTCACATGCGTTCTAACTGAAGTATCCATGTAATAGCTCCACATAACCCTTAGAAATAGCGTAATTCCTTCTGTTAGATCCTGTTCCACATCTGTGCACTTAACTGAAGTGCTCCAAGAGAATAAGATAATGTTTATAGTCCAAATATTATTAAGAGCTAATAATATTCGACATATCTATTTTTAGACTGGCAATCTAAAAATAGATTCCGCCCAATATGTCTAAAAATAGAAGTCCATCTATTTTTCCAACTTGACCAACCATCCACAAATAGCTTCCCGCAACTCATAGAATATGATCCATATGTCTAAAAATAGACTTTGCGCCAAAAATATCCTGTGGGCCCACTTAGTGAAGGCGACTCTTTTCACTAAGCTCATCATCTTGTTGCAATCTCAACAAAACTGAGCTACAGTTTGGCCATAGCAGGCGAAAGAAAAATTATGGGTTTCTCTTTTAATAAGGCATTTTCCCTCCAAATTCACTCATTTGCAAGTGGGGCTGTGGTGAATGTAGAGAGGAGAGAAGGCCCTAAATCTTGCGGCGATCGTAGCGGAAAAATCAACTGTTGGAATCGAGATCCATCAGTTGTAGGTAAGAGGCCTAACCCTACTCTTTTAATTGAGGGAATCAAAATTTTAGTTTAGGCACCCAGAGCTCATGAACAGTCCGGGTCACACTTTTTGGTGTTTGTTCTGTGACCTGGGTAGCAGGTACTGGGCAAAAACTGCGACCTGTCCCAGGAAATGAGCTGAAAAGTGCGACATGTCAAAGAAAGGGGGTTTCAGTGCTGTTTTTGGCTGGGATTTGGGATTTTTATGGTTAAGGGACATAGGTGCCCCCAGGCATGTTATGTTCATGCCAAAATGTATTTAGAAAAGGGGAATCCAAACACATTTAAATGATGTGGTGCACAATTTGTTTTCATTATGGTTATGCAGTTTGAGAAAGGGAATGGATGATTACCAATATCTTTTGGTACTGCGTATATGAAACAAATGGACTAAGTTTTTGGGTTGGCATACATGGTGTCACTATCCCAAAGAGTGGATTTGGAGATAGTGAACTGGTGCTCTCCTAGAAAGCTCACAGGTTGGTCAAAAACAATGTTGAAGGGATTGGGTTGTTGATGTAAGATGAAGGAACGATGAGGGGTATCATCCCTAGAGTGATCTAAAGTGATATGAGACTCTAGAGGTTCGTCTAAATGGTAAAGAATAATGGTACTAGAGTCAACACGACTAGATACACTAGGAGAGTTGTGGAGAATTGTTTCTCTTGGACTCTCAAATATGGGTGCCCCCTTACCAAAACATTGGGTGTCAATGTAATGACCACAAGGCGTATGTGGATCAAATGCATGGGTTCGATGTAAGGGGGGATATATAAATTCAGGGGTGGTAAATGCTTCCATAATGTCGTCATTGTAATAGAAGATGGGGTGACTGGTGGAAGAAAGACCACCTGATGTGACGAAGCTACCTGAATCATCATCATGAGAAGAGAGGTTCACATGCGCATCATCACAAGGGGTGACTGAAAGACAAGTAGATGAAGGATCCACCGATGTTGAGCCCAAGGTGATCGTTGAAGGGAGGTCAGGTGAAACAGAAGGGTAAGGCCCAGGGGGGTCTTCCACCGAGGATCTCATAGATGATGACATGTAGTGGACAGTGGACGAAGACTCTATCATTTCTACATTTGGAAGGGGAAGGTCTATGGGAGTGGATGTGTCCTATGGTTTTACTGAAGAAAAACACACAAATAAGGGAGTGGTGGACTCGTTGTGTTTAGCCTCGAATTAGCGAAATGCTGCTAGAGAGGTGCGGAGGTCCTCGAGGCGGGGACAAAGGTGAGTATAATAGCCATGGAAATCACACAAAGCCCAAGGATGATTTGTGCGCAAAGACTAGAGTTTCAGGACTGAATCATGTATAGTGACATATACCTCTGGGATGTCAGACTCCGGAAATGCTTCGTTTACCATCGGCTTGAGACGAGGCAATTCAGGACAATTATGGGTGGCATGACCGACAACATCACACAAAGCACACTGGATAGTACGCTTTGGAAGCCGAGGAGGGGCAAGGTTTGTCGAGGCAGCCTTTTCTTTAGATGCCTTCTTGTGAGCTTTTCCCTTTTTACCCGAAGCTGTCACAACAGGAGAAGGTTCCTGTTGAGGTGGCTAAGGCACTGTAGCAGCGGGGGAAGTCATGGGGATCGGTTGAATCGGGGTCAAAGCAAGATAAGATTTGGGTTAACCAAGCAAGGTAGTGGCTGGGGGATCAAGTTACCAGATGAGAATCCCCAGGGTCAGGTTAGGAAGAGATAGAGTGGCCATGACAGGTACCGAGTACACTCCAGGAGGGGGATCTAAGAATGATATCTGGCTGAAGGGGTAATGGCTAGGTGAGACAACTCCGATATGGTTAAGGCCTGGAGGAACCATTACAAAAGGGTAGAGAGGCTCATGGATACCAGCTGTAGGTGAAGGGTCAGGAGGAGGAGGTCCAGAAGGCTGAATCGAAGGGCTAGGAGTAGGTTGCGGAGGGCGAGGCTGCTGAGTAGCCAAAGCGGGCCGCTTGAGGGAAGCTCGAGGCGATCACATCATGTAAACATTCAATGAGCTAGGATCAGAGATAGGAGGAGGAAGACCAGGGAATGTACCAAGTAAAGAGGAGTCTTTTTAGACTCTGGGTGAGACACTGGTCAAAGGATTGACGATTTGCTTATTGGCCACCGAAGAGATGATGGACTCAGGGGAGGTTTGAGATTTCTGTTCGTAATATGTAAACTGGTCAGTGGTGACTATGTTTACGTTATGAGGGAAGGACATCTTGCGGTGAAACATAGATGTGACAACAAACATCGCATAGGTGTAGCTACGACCCAATAGAATGTTGTAATCTAAGGGGGCGTCAATGACTTCTATGTCAATGCAAACAGTATTTCCTGCAAGAGTAATAGGACAATTGCAGAATAGGCCAACGGGCTGGGAGGTGTGGCAATCCCACGCTCAAAGAGTGATCATGGAAGGAGCCAAATCAGGTGATCTGAGTTTCTTCCAAACCGAAGTGGACATCACACAGGTGGATGCCCCCTCATCAATGATGCACAGGGAAACGTTGGCATTCCAGATCTTGACTGGGATTTAGAAGGCGACGGAAGCAAGGAGAGGAGGATGTTCTAACCGGTCAACATCGAAGACGATCAAGCGATCATCGGAAGGATATACAACGCCCATGGCAGATAGTAGAGCTTTTCGTTGTGAAGGGCATGACTAGAGGAATTCTAGCGTTGAGATGGCAACAGGAGATTGTGCCAAATCATCTACTATACTATACGAATGGGCAGATTTTCCAAAAGAAACATTTCGACGTAGTGGTCCCTTAGGGATCTTGGTATGAACCTCTGTCTTAGGCTGAAGGATCTGCAAAGGACCATTAGTTGTCGAAAGAGGCTTTGTAGAACCTGAAGAAGGTGGCTTGGGGACAGACGTAGCGGGAGGCTTGTTGTACTGACGGGACCAAGTCTAAAGGTTGAGGTCTACGGTTATAGGTTGGTCAGAGTTCATCATGAGAATCTGGTAATTGGAGGTACCAGAGGGAGGAGGTTGAGTGGCCACCTGACCTTCAAGCGGTTCTGTAGCCACAAATACTTGCTGAGGGAAAGGATTAGTAAACACAACCGGCTGACTAGGCACAACACTGGGAGGGATAGAAGGGAAGGCTTGCTGTCCTCGGAATGATGCTTGAGACTCCCACATCTGCTTCATCTCTTGTAAAAGAGGACAATCATGCATGTAATGACCATAATCACAACAAGAACAAGGCTTGTCGTGCGAATATGCCTGTCCTGCTTGGGTTGAGTGCCCTGTTGCTGGTTAGCAATTTTAGGTGCATTATGTTGCAGATTAGGTCCAGGATTACCAGAGGCAGATTTATTTTGAGTGCCTTTCCTCTTCTTTTTGGATGGAGGAGGATTAGTCGTGCCCTGCTGTGCATACACCTGCCCCTGAGGGGGCAGTGGCTGCTGTTGCGGGGGTTGAGAAGGCAAGGGACGGGGAGGTGCTAATGTTGGAGGACCTGGAGCACCAGGCCGCAGATACATATAATAAGGAGGTTGGGTAACATTGTGGTAAATGAGAGGTTGTGCAAAAGGAGGAGGCATGCCATATCCTGGATACATGCTACCGAGAGGGGGAAAAGTGCAGGAGGTGCTGGCCCCCCCGAGGAAAACCATAGCCCATGGGAGGTTGAGCGTATGGATGAGAGAGAGCTCCAACGATACCATCGGCGGCGTGAGATTCCCCTGGTGCGTTGGCACCACCAAGTCCAGGAAGATCAGATAGAAAGGTATAAACTTAACCCAACTGAGCATAGATCAAGTCATATTTTAACGCCATTTGGAGAGCGGCTTCTTCAGTTTGAGGGAAATGCGATGCGACATCCTTGCTGATGGTAGGCAAGAGAGATCTAAGGAACCAGTCCATGTAGACACAGTCATCGCAGGTAGGGGCTCGACATAGGCTCTTTCTTCTCCGCCATTCCTGGACATGATCGGATAGGCGGGTCACAGACGATTGACGGAAATAAGTCAAAAGTTTAGTACCAGTGTCATAATGAAGGGGAAGATGGAAATAAGACAGAAAATCCCGGGCAAGAGTCGCAAAGGTGGTATGCGAGGATGAGGCCTAATCAATATACCACTTAGAAGCTTCGCCAATAAGCGTACATTAGAACAACCGAATACTGACAGAGTCATCAGTAATGGAGTTAGACGAACACCACATGTGGAAAGATCGAACATGGTTTATAGGATATTCTCCAGCAAGACCTTCAAACTTGGGGATGTTAGAATGGAGCTTGGTCGGCATAGCAGGCCAACTAGCGTCATGGTGTGTAGGGTCATTGATAAACTGGTTAAAATCAGGAAGACTAAGGCCTGCCATATAGGGGAGCAAGGGAGAAGTCGGGGTATTTCCTGTTGCGGTCCCACTAGTGTTATTCCCAGCATTAGGGCTGGGGCTACCACCAGTGTTAGGTCTCGAACTAGACATGGTGAAGGTGACAGGGGGAGAACCGGGGGCAGAACCATAAGGGGAACCCAATGAACCAAAAGAGGAGTCGGAGTGCAGACTTGGGGGAGGACTAACTCAAATCCTACGTGGAGGAGTAATTTGTCCAACCAGAAACTGAGGATGAAGGCCAAGAAGTCTTCGGGATAAATGCCTTAGGGGCGTAATGATGAAGGCACACATACGATACAAAGGGAAGAGAGACCAACAAGGGAAAGGAGGTGCAGGATCAACTGATTACAATGTCGAAACAAGGGCAGAGAGGTGTAGGATCAATTGATTACAATGTCTTTGCTTGGCAGTGTTAACTAAGATATTCTTCACTTAGGGTGTGTGTGTTAAGTGTGTAAATTTTAATTTTTAAACCCAGACATTTGTAGGGAAAAATAAAAAGTGTGTTGTATAATTGTAAATAAACCTGCAGATAACAATATATGAAACTGAAATAACAGAAAATAAACTGTTAATTATGTATTAATCTAAACTCAAAGAGGCCTCTCAACAAGTAGTTTGCAGGTGGGAAAAAATCTAGTCAAAACACACCAAAATAGCAAATAGATTTAAAGTTAGGAGGGACAATGATCTAAAGGTTAGATCTGTTGGAAATAGGTGTAGAAAAACAACAAAAAATCAAAGGAAAAATTGCTGTAAATGAGGGGGAGAAAGGCTATAACCTGGAGGGAAGCGGAGGGGTCCCTAGAGGAAAACCAAAACAAAACTAAAAGGAGGTGTTTTTGATGGATAAATAGCTAATTTGAAGTGGATCTGAAGGTAAGGTATCAGATCTGAAAAATGACTAAACAAACTGAAATTTCAGACAACTTGCAGCAGCTAAAACTCTTCCACGAAAGGTGGAGGGTACTGAAGCCCTAGGGGGTTAGGTTCCCACTTTGATGAGTAAAACATAACAAGTATAGGTCCAAAATAGGCGGAGAGGGAGGTTAGAAAACCCTGAACAGAGGCCTAGACAAACCCAGAAAATCTCAGAAAAAATCCCGCAAAAAGTCCAGGTCGCAGTTTCTGACTTGTTTTCTGCAGAGGTCGCAGGTTTTGGCCTGTTTTCTATAGAGGTCGCAGGTTTTGGCCTGTTTTCTGCACCCTCAAGGTTTAGGTCACAGGGTTTGAACCAAAAAGTGTGACCTGCACTTCCGACACTCTCGAGAACAGGTTTCAGAAAAATTTGTTGTCTCAGCTGCGGCTGATGCCTGTCATCTGCGCAATAGGGCCGAAAACACACGAAAGTTAGAATTTGGGTTTTATAGGTTAAAAACAACATCAATAAAAGCAAAACAAGAATCTGAAGAGAAACACTAGGGTTTGAAGTAGCTGGATATGCAGGGATCTGAAAAATGACAAAGGTCGTAATTGTAAACCCTTGTGGAGTCGCCGGTTGTTAGTATGAATCTTAATCGCAAGTGTACAAAAAAGGCTCACTTTAGCCGCACATAACAAACAACCCTAAAAAAAAATATGGCTGCCAATATCTTTAGATCTACAATTAGTTGACCAAGATAAATGTTGCAAAAATCTAGATCTATGCATTAAAAGACATTAAACAGTAAATAAAAACAAGAATTGCTCCATGCATCCAATAAACAAGACAAGAATATGTTTAAATAATTTTGTATTTATGGCACCTGGGAGGAGAACATAGAAGGATGTTATCAGTCCTCCTCAATGGGATGGGTTCTTGTAAGTCCTCAATACTTCAGATCTAAATCCCTCTCTCTTGATGGTGTAGAAAACCCAAACAAAAATTGAACTCAAAGGGAGTTCACAAGAAAAATGTTAGAAAAATATGACAATGATGGTGGATCAAAGTCAAACCAAAAGTATAGATCCAGAGTGATCTTTAGGCAACAAAAGGTAGTGAATGAATGGAAAAACCCTCTTATTTATAACAAAATATTGAGTTAGTCTAGATATTGGCGCATAATTAAAATATTATTAACCAAATCAAGATCCAACTTTTATGGAATGTTTTATTATATTCGTTGGAGGGAAAAAGAATTTGACTATGATCAAATCCCTTTATTTGTAAATAAGAAATAAATAAATGATTTATATATTATTTTAAGGATGTGGTTGAATAATAATCAAATAAATAATGATTTATTTAATTATTTATAAATGATTTAGTCAAATTTAACAAGGAATATTATTTAAATAAGGTTTAAATAATTATTCCTAGAAAATAATAAGGCAAATAATGATTTATCTAATTAATTTTCATATTTTGGGTTAAATATGACCTGGAATATTAATTAAACTGCTGTTTAACTAATTATTCCTTGAGGAAAATCAAACAACTGCAGATTTATTTAATATTTCCTCACGGGGTTTCTTGTTTAAACCATAAACAACTTAATAAAGGTGGTTTACAAAGTTATTTTTCATAATGAAAGCAATTTTACTTAGGGTAAAATTGGTCTTACATGGTGTACTTAGGTCGATCTAATAGTAACAGGTTAGATGACCATAAAATGGTGTAACATTGTGATTCTTCCATTAGTGATTGATTTATTCATTAGATATCTAATTGCAGAATGATTTGTGTGAATGAAAGTTTCATAACTAGTGATGTAATGTCTAAATTTGTTAATGGCATGGACAACAAATAGAAACTCATTTTTGGTAACAATATAACTCAACTCTGTTGGAGTAAAATTTTTACTTGTGTAATAAATGGCATAAGGAGTCAAGTATTTTTGTCCCAATACAACTCCTAGATATGTTTCTAAAGCATCAGTTGAAATATGAAAATGCAATTTCCAATTTGGTCCTCTTAGGATGGGTGCTTGAGAGATCTTTTATTTCAAATTTTCAAAAGCCTTTTGGCACTTAGGATTCCAACTAAATTCACAATCCTTTGTAAGAAACTTAAAGGATGGATATGTAATTGGTGTGAAGTTTTTTATGAATCTTCTATAGTATCCTATAAAACCAAGAAAACTACTAACATATTTTTGACAACTTGGAATTGCTAATTTGGAAATAACTTCAACTTTAGATGAGTCCACCTTAATTCCATTTTCTGAAATATGGTGTCTTAAACATCATACAACATTTTTCATGACTTAATGAGAGATTTTCTTCCTTACATCTTATGAGAAATTTTTCCAAATTTTCTAGGGCTTTTTCAAAAGAATTTCCATAGATTGTAAAATCATCCATATACACTTCCACACAATCATGAATTAAATCAGAGAAAATAACTAATACTTCTCTTTGGAATGTTGCGGGTGCATTTCATAATCCAAAAGGAAGCACTCGGTAAGCATAAGTTCCCCATGGATAGGTGAAAGTGGTTTTGTCTTGATCTTCTAGTGCTACCTGGATTTGATTATATCCACTAAAACCGTCCAAAAATGAAAAATATTTTTTCCTGCTAATGTATCCAAAACTTGATTGATCAAAAGCAATGGAAAATGATCTTTTAAAGTAGCCTCATTCAATTCCCTATAATCAATTTATACTCTCCACTTTCCGTTCTTTTATGGACAATTACTAAAGATAAAACCCATTGACTATCTGATATTGGGTAGATAAAATTTACATTTAACAATTTTTGTAGTTCCTCCTTTACAATTTCCCTTAAGTTTGGATTCATTCTTCTTTGAGGTTGTCGGACTGGTCTAGAATTCTCCTCAATATATAAGTGATGTATGCAAGTTTCAGGATTGATTCCTTTCATGTTAGTGTATTCCCATGCATATGCAAAAGAGTGTTTTTGTAATGTTTCCAATAATTTATTCTTTCGAAATTATTCAAGATTTTTGTTTACATTAAAGTTTTACCTGGAAATATTTCAATTGAAGAGTTGCCAAATTTTTCCATAGAATACAAAGACATTTGTCTGGATGATAAATATTCAATATTGCATTATTCTTGAAAATTTTGAGTACTCTCACATTGTGAAGATAATTGATTATTTTCTATTAAATTTAGAATCTGATTGTCTTCACTAATTAAGGAGATAGTAAAAATAGGTTGTATGTCATTGTCATCATCCATCCATTCCTCATTTTTTATTTCTATCATTGTTTTTGATGGAGGGTATAATGTAAATTTCTTTGTTGAACTTCCATGAGAGATAAACATGTCACCAGATCTACAACTGATGAAGGCATCAATTGTAGCTAACCAAGGTATTCATAATATCAATGGATGTCCTCCTAAGTTATTCTTGGGAGTTAAGATCATAAAGTCAATTGGATATTCCAAAGAATCTAAGGATACATAAATGTCTTCTAATACACCATCAGGTTTAATTACAGATCTGTCTGCTAATTGTAACAATGTAGGTGTATATGAAGATTTGGAAGTTTTAGTTGTTCCATAGTTTGTTTACTCATGATGTTTATGGCTTCTCCTAAGTTAATCAATGTGTTTGGGATTTCGATACCATTCATGTGTGTCTTCATAATGGGACCTCTTGCATCCAAATTTTTTTGTATTGTTATTTTTCTGATCATGATATTTGCAATTTTTCTGACTAGCTGTATTCTTTTTACTTATTTTCTATTTCTCCGATTTTTTTTTATACTCAACTCTCTTATTTTCTTTGCAAGGATTGGAATTTTTTTGATGGCTTGTAGAAATTTTATTTTTATACATACATTCTTCAATTCATCTAACATATCATAATCAGGCAACATGATTTGTTTTTCTACTCCTTTATCAATTTGTAATCTTTCAGGGAAAGAAGGTTTTGTTATAGACACTGAAGGTTGTTATATTGATAATGAAATTCCACATCTTGAAGGGGGGATCCCTATCTTGGATCAATTTATGGAATCTCCTTTTAAAGCATTGTCTCCCCCTCATGAAGTTCTAGCCACATCTTTAGATCAGGAAGACTCTTTGATTGATGTGATTGAGAGGATTAGAAGGCTAAATCTTGATGCAATCCCATCTCAATCAACATTGAAGCCTGAACGAGAACTATTTATAGTGTGCAAAGTCTCTTGATGTTACTCATATGAGAATTTTAGGAGAAATATTCCCTTTATAGGGCCCATGTGGTAGTTGTACATTATGCATGGTTGATTATCCTTAAAATTATCTTCTAGGCCCAAAGACAAAAGTGTTCCTCCTCTAACCATTATTAATGCATTAGAAAACATCCCAAATGCACAAAATATCACACAAATCCAAAAGATTTACTTTTGATGGCATGCTTTGTGATTTTGGAAATTTTGTACTACCTATGAGTCCTCAAAGCACCTTTTTAGCACTACAAATTTAGTGTTCCTACTTTTCCCTTATCCAAGGCTTTGAAAATAATCCCTCATCTATAAAACATTGCAATGGAAGCCATGTAATAGGTGTAGGGTAAATATTCCTTTTATAGGGGTTGCGTGGTGGTTATGGATCATGTGTATGTTCCACAAGCTCTAAAAGTATGTTTTAAGCCTTCACATGCAAATTTTTATCTTTTAACTATGTCCAAGGCTCTCAGAGCATATCTAGTGCAAAATACCTTGTAATGGCAACCCAAATGGCACATGTAGGCAAACAAATACTTTCACAAGACTTGTGTGGTGGTTTTGGAACTTGTACATGGTCCACAAGTTGTAAAACAAACCTTGCAATGGTTCCAAAATGAGTTAAATATTCCCTTTAAAGGGTTTATGTGGTGGTTCTGGACATCGTGCATGGTCCATGGGCCAAAAAATAATATTTTAAGCCTAAGATGGCGACTTTCCTCTTCAATGGTGAGTGCCTCAAGAACCAACCATGGCATGTTAAACTTCATAATGACACCCATATGGAACATATGGGTAAAAGACTCCCTTTACAGGTCATGTGTGGAGGGTTTGGACCCTATGCATGGTCCATGAACCCAAAAAGCATCTAATAGTCCCTTAAATGCTAATTTTTATTCTTAAATAATGTATGAGTACTTTAGAACCGTCTCTAATGCACAAAACGTCATAATGACATCCATATGACACATGGGCACCAAATATTCCATCAGTAAGGCCTGCATAGTGGTTTTTAACAATATGCATGGTCCACGGACCCTAAAATAATATTTATATCATAATATGGTGATGTTCTTCCTTTGACCATGGCTAGGGCCTAAAAACCAGACTCATTGTGCAAAATCTTGTAATGTTAACCATATGACATGTGTAGGCCAAAGGTTTCTTTTACATGACACGTGTGATGGTTTTGGACTTTGTGCATGGTACATAAGCCTTAAAACCATTGTTTTTGCCTAAATACATTAGCGCTCCATCTAAACCATGTCCAATGCCTCAATAGCTAACCCAAATAAACAAAACATTTTAATGACAAATATATGACACTTGTAGGGAAATGATTTCATTTATAAGGTTCGAGGTGGTTTGGATTACGTGCATGGTCCACGAGGCTTGAAAGTGTATTTTCGGCCAAAAATTTCCTTTTCATATGTTGTTTATTGGTTTTGTACCCTGTTCATGGTCTGTAAATCCTAAAAGCATGTTTTAGGCCTTATGAACCATTTTTTGTTGTGTAAAAACCTTATAATGGTGCATTTATGACACTTAAAAGCCAAAATATTACATCTACGAGGAATGCATAGAGTTTTTGGATTCCGTGTAAAGTCCATGAACACTTAAGAATAATTTATGCCACAAGTTGCTAGTTTTCATACTCTAAATGCATTGAAGACCCCATAAATAATTCATAAGGTGCAAAACCTTGCAACGATGTTGTAACAACCAATGGTTGATTTTCCATGTAAAAAAGTATAAGACCAAGATCACGGGACACATATTCCAAGCCAAATGGTGGGAAAACATTATAGCAGGGATCACTTTTGGTTTATTTATGTATAAGGAAATTAGTAAAGGCATTGACAAAGGGAAGTAGGCATTAATTTGAATTTATTTATGAAAATAGAGGAAAATAGGAGAAAAGGAAGATGAAAGGTCACAAATTTGCATGAGAGGGAAATTGAAGGAAAAATAGAGGAAAATGAAGAAAATAGAGGTGTCAATAATTAAAAGGCTTATGAGGATCAATTCATGGCTGTTGTTAGTGTGAGATTTTTATCAGTTTAGTTTTTGAGCTCTCTTCTATACTCTTGCACACTTAGAGTATTCTTGGAATATTCTTGGAGCACTTTGGCATACATTGGATTTGGAGAAAGAAGGCAGAGGAAAACAAGAAAGCGTGAGGGAACATGTGGATCAACAGCTACAACTGGATTTCTTTGCAGGTAATAGGTTGAACATGAGGTTTCCTTGGGTATTTCTAGATGCATGGTATATGCATGTGATTATCTAGTTATGTTTTGTCATTGGCATGGAGGGTTACCTAGATTGATAGTGGTTTTATCCTTCCGTTTCCATTTACAGGATATCCATGGTGTTATGGGTTTTTCCACTTTATTGTTTTCTAATTGGTGCTCATATCTTATGGATATGGGTTGGAACAAATTATTTGGAAGCTCTAGAAGAGTTTGGGTTGAGTTACTAGTCCTGGAGCCTAGGTTGGGACAAACGCTCTGGAGCCCTTGGTGGGTTGAGTTACTAGTCATTGGGGCCAGGTTGGAGAAATGCCTTGGAGCCAGGGAAGGTTGTGGGTTGAGTTACTAGTTCTTAGAGCTTTGGAAAACTTATGTAGAGAACTATATGGTTGGCGTTAGTGATGTCCAAATGTGAGGTGGAATTACTGGTTGAGGGTTGTGTTGAAATTATAAACAAGAAGGGTTTCTAATTTAATTTTACCTTAATTAAATTAGAAGGAAATTGTAATTCCACATCACATGACAACTTATGCGAGTCAAATGAGTTTGTAAATTCGAGTTTGGGGTCAAAATGGAGGCGTGTAGAGTTCACTCTAAGTTTTAGAGGGCCAAGTTATAGTTTATTTTGAGTTGTAATTAGTTAACTCAATTAGTTGATTTAAAATCAATTTAACTAGTTCCAACTGAGAGATGAGCTAGTGAGAGGTCCAGTGAATTAAATATGATTTAATTCACATGCAGTGATCAATCAAATAATTGATAATTCACTATAAATATTTTTTTAATGTCATTTCTAAGAGTGACTCGGTTGATATTGGAGTTAAAGGGAAGAGAAATATAATTTGTATAATTAGAAAATTGTACACGTCATGCATGAGGTCAACAGGATGCCTTAGATGAATTGCACAATCAATTATTTAGAATTTCATAATTAATATGGGCTCAATTCCTTCAAGAATGCATAATAAAGGTTAAGCAACCCAAAGGCAGGAAATTGGTTAAGTATCATACCATTCTTACTGGGATCAGTGTGAGACAGTCAGAGATAGTGCAGAGGTTTCTAAGGAAGGGAAATAACATTATATTGTTTCATATTCTTGACATAATGAAATATGTAGATAACGAGGATTTTATCTGAGGCTTTCCCCAAATACATATTTGTGTTGTGCGATTGAAATTATTTCTCTTTCTTGTTTATGTGATTATGCAAATGTAATTGGTTTCCGTAATTTGTAGAAATAAATTTAGCATATTACAAGACCAGTTGAATATATGTGGATTTCTACATGGTATCAGATCAAGAATCACTATAGGATAGAAGAACCAAAGTTTGTTTTGAACAGGTGAATTGAATTTGCATATTTATTCTTTAAGACCAACAACAGATCAAGATGTATTTCTATGGATTGAGACTCGAATATGCCCTTGAGGGAAGTTCAAAATACATAGCATGGAAGGATAGTATGGAGGTAGTCCACAAGGACAACAAACTAAAGGAATTCATAGATAATGATATTCCCAAGCCTGCTATAACAGATGCTTAAAATATTGATGCATGGAAGAAGAATGTAGCAAAGGTGAGAAGTATTATGTTAGAAGGAGTTCAAGATCATATTGTCTCAAATCTCCATGGAAAGAAAAATCCATATGCTATGTGGAAGGCCTGTACAAATATTTTTCATAATAATAGTGACCACAGGAAGCTAGCGCTGAAGGACAAGATAAAAAGGATCAATATGGAGAAGGGTGACACGATACAAAAATACTTGAAAAAGTTCACTCAATGTCAAGATGAGCTTGGAAGTGTTGGTGTGACAGTTGCCAAGGATGATTTGGTGATCCTAGAACTTCTAGGCCTTCTGAAGAGTTGACACAACTACCATGATTCAGTGAATGGGAGGGAGAAGCTACCAGAGTGAGAGAGATTGTGGTCTGACTTGGAACAATAGGAGATTCAATGAAACACCAGAGATGGATCCTCATCAAAGACTGATGATGAGGAGATTTATGCCTTGGATGGAAAGGCAAAGAAAGGGAAAGGGAAGGCATCCCATTCCAAATCGGATTCCTGTCAGGTAGGCAAGAAGCGAGACTTTTCAAAGGTAAAAAAATTTCATTGTCATGAGCTTGGACATTCTGCTACAAAGTGCCTGCAAAAGAATACCAACAAGAATACCTCAAGAGGAGTGACAGGTGAAGCACTTATTTCATAGTTTGAGTCGGATTTCACCCTCATCGCATGTATGGTGTCATCAGTGATGGGTACTTTGTGGTACTTGGATAGTGGAGCTTCGTTCCATATGATCGACAACAAATAATTCTTTCGTAGCTTGGAGGAGAAGGATCTACAAATGCACATCGAGATGGGATATGACGGGAGGTATAGCGCTATCAGAATAGGTCTAGTTACCTTTAAGAGGGAGTTAGGTACTCCTCTCACATTAAAAGATGTCATGTATGCTCCTGGTTTAAAGAAATTTTTTTAATTTCTGTTTCTATGTTGGAAGAGTGTGGCTATGATGTGATATTTAGCAAAGGAAAGGCGTTCCTTTGTCACAAAGCCATGAGACAAGTGAAGAATATTGGGGTTCAAGTAAAGAACCTCTACAAATTGGATGTAGAAGACTATGTTGCGTTGAGCATGAAAGCAGATAAGGTGCAGATATGAGACATCAGTGATTTATGGCACAAGAGATTAGGCCATCTACATAATGGAACTTTGAAGGTCATGCAACAAATTTTTATAGGACTTCCAAAGGGTGCACTTGAGCATAAATATACATGAAAATGGTGTATATTGGGGAAGTATACCAAATCCACCTTTCATGATAAGGAAATTCGAGCAAAGACGATCCTTAATAGAATTCACTCAGACTTGTGTGGAGAATTCTCGACAGATTCCACAACAAAACATAGATATTATGTGATTTTTGTAGATGATTTTTCACGCAAGTGTTTGATTTTCTTGATGCAAAATAAAGATCAAACATTATCAAAGTTTTTTGAGTTAAAAGGACTTGCCAAGAAAGATACAGGAAGAAGGTGAAGGCTTTTAGGAGCGACAATGGTGAAGAGTATGTCTCGAACGAATTCAAGAAATTCTGTGCTTCAAAAGGAATTCAAAGAGAATTTATAGCACTTCATAACCCATAGCAAAATGGGGTTGCAGAAAGGAAGAACATACTATTGTGGAGTAGCATGAGTGATGTTGCATGATCAGGGCCTACCATTGCATCTGTGTGCGAAAGAATGCAACACAATAGTATTTGTGTAGAACATAAGTCCTCATCAGATACTTGGAATGAGTACACAGAGGAATATTTTTTAGGTAAGAGACAAGATGTGTCACATTTAAAAAAATAAATGGTTCATCAATTTATTTCCATGTGACCAAAGATGCTAGAAAGAAGCTAGATTCAACAACTGAGTTGGGGATATTTGTGGCGTACAATGATACACCTCACAACTATCGGGTGTACTTTCCAGCACACAGGATGACAATGGTCAGAAGAGATGTGAAATTCGATGAAGAGAAGGCCATGAAAATTTTCCTTGAGAGGGAGCTTTAGTTTCATGCAATTGAGGAGGTCTTGGCTCCAAATGAAGAACCTTAAGATATGGAGCATCCACAAGCAGAGGAATAGAGAGTGGAACTACCCACTGATGTAGATCCATCCAGAGACAAAAGGAAGCACACCATAGAGGCTGACGGGTTGGTATTTGATGCTAGAGATAATGTGGGAGCACAAAAATCACAATGCAGGAATAGAATGTCCCTAGAGCGATACACTAGCTACATGGCTCTTGTGAGTGAGAGTGTAGAGATAAAGACATCCTCTTTCCAGTAAGCAGTGCAACAACAAGTTTGGGTTGATTCGATGGTTGAGGAGTATGATTCCATTATCAGAACAATGCATGGGAAGTTGTCCCAAGGTTGGAGGGGAAGTCACTTGTAGGATCTAGGTGGATCTACAAGGTGAAGAACACAATAGATGGGAGTGTGGAGAAACACAAGGCTAAATTTGTGGCCATAGGGTTCTCTCAGGTCGAGGGGATATACCTTTGCACTGGTAACAAGATACTCATCAATCAGATCCATCCTTGCACTTTCAACACAGATGGGATGGAAGATACATCATATGGATGTAAATACAACCTTCCTCAATGGGGTGATTGAGGAAGAGGTGTACATTAAGCAGTCATAAGGTTTTGAGGCCTTCGATAGAGAATCACACATGTGCAGACTCAAGAGAGCATACACCAGGATTGACAACTACATCACTGGGTTGGGCTTTGCCAAGAGTGAAGCATATGTGAACCTTTACCATATTGTGGTAGAAGGTAAAATTTTGATCATTGTACTTTATTTAGATGATTTGATACTGACAGGTGATGAGAAACTCATCAAGTCTTGCAAAGAGGATCTTGTAAGAGAATTTGAGATGAAGAACATGGGGATCTTGCACTATTTCCTAGGATTTGAAATTTGGCAAAGAGATGGGGATCTATTTGTATCTCAGGGAAAATATGCCAACGAGATTCTCGGGAAGTTCCACATGGAGGGCAACGAACCCATGGAGACTCCTGTATTAGGGAACTCGAGGAAGGAGGATTCTACTTTAGGCGAAGTAGTAGATGCTACCATCTATAGGCATCTTGTGGGTTCACTCATGTATTTGGTGAACACACAACCAAACATATGCTATGCGGTTAACCAACTTCGTCAAGCTATGGTTAAGGCTACCAAGCTCTTTTGAAAGGTAGGAAAGCATGTGTTAATATACTTCAGAGGCATTATAGAGTTTGGGCTATGGTACATACTGAAAGGAGGAGTGAAGCTTCAAGGATTCACATATGCATATTGGGTAGGGATTCCATCCGACAGAAAGAGCACATCAGTGGGCATCTTCATCATTGGATCAACAACAGTTTCTTGGTACAACAAGAAAATGAGATCAATTGCACTCAGTTCGGCAGAGGTAGAGTACATGGCAGCCAGTCAGGTAGGATGTGAGACCATCTGGATGAGGAAGATACTTGTTGGTTTGATTTGTTGACAAATGGATCCGACGATGATATATTGTGATAAGTAGAGTTGCATCAAACTCTCAATTAATCCAGTTTTTCATGATATGTCCAAGCATATTGACATCCAGTATCACCATCTCAAATATTGTGTGCAGAGGCAGAGTGATTAGAGTACATTCCCATGGAGGAGTAGGATGCAAAAATCTTGACAAAGGCACTTTCAAGAGGAAAATTCGAGTTCCACAGAGGCATGATCGAGGTAGCAGATGATCCCTTTCTTGTTGAGAGGGAGTGTAGAAATTTGCAACATGAAGAGCTTATAATTTAATTTTCCCTTGATTAAATTAGAAGGAAATTATAATTCCACATCACATGGAAACTTGTACGAGTTAAATGAGTCGGGAAGACTTAGTTATCTCAGTTAATTTGAGTTGGGGGTCAAACTGGAGGTATGTAGAGTTCACTCTAAGTTTTAGATGGTGCAGTTACTACTTATTTTGAGTTGTAATTAGTTAACTCAATTATTTGAGTTAACATCAATTTAACTAGTTCTAACTAAGAGATGAGCTAGTGAGAGGTCCAGTGAATTATTTAATTCACATGCAATGATCAATCAAATAACTGATAATTCACTATAAATATTTGTTGCATGTCATTTCTAAGAGTGATCAAGTTGAGATTGGAGTTAAAGGGAAGAGAACTATCAATTGTATAATTAGAAAATTTTAGAGGTCATGCATGAGGTCAATAGGATGCCTTGGATGAATTGAACAATAAAATATTGAGAATTTCCTAATTAACAGGGGCTCAATTCCATCAGGAATGTGTAAGCAAGGCTGAGCAACCTAGAGGTAGGAAATTGGTTAAGTATCAGACCATTCTTGTTGGGATCAATGTGAGACAGTCAAAGATAGTGTAGAGGTTTCTCAGGAAGGGAAATAACATTATATTGTTTCATATTCTTGACTTATACAATATACAGATAACAGGGTTTTTAATTGAGGCTTTCCCCATATACATCTTTGTGTTGTGTGATTGAAATTCTTTGTCTTTCTTGTTTATGTGGTTATGCGATCATAATTGGTTTCCTCAATTTGTAGAAATTGATTCAATATTTTGTTTTATCATATTACAAGATCAGTTGAATATATGTGGATTTTCTATAGGTTGAGGTGATTTGGCCTATGGAATCCCTTCTTTGGTTTTCTTTGGGTTATTCCATGAGATCCCACATTCATTCTTGGAATTTGGCGTGAGGGTGATTGGCTGAAAGAGAGACTTGGTTCAGCCCAATCTATGGTGAGGTGGTGCATGGAAGTCCCTGACTTGGTTAAAAATTTCATATATTAATAAGATTTATTTTCTTATTGTGATCTAGGATCATTTAAAATATTATATTGGTGATGTTATGGCTGAGTTTCCATGGTTTTTATGCTTCTTATATTTTGGTTACATGAGTGTATTTTATCTATGGCTCATGACATATTTTGATGAATATATGAATGGTTGATGAATTCATGGAATAACAACTTGAGCTGGACATATACAAGAATGCAATAGAATACATTAAAAATAAACATAGAGATGTAGCAAAAATAAAACTCTATTTCATTAATATCAAAGAACTGAAAGATGCTTACATTTAGAATGGAAATAAACTAGCTCGAGTGATGGTAGCTGATCTATGAGAAGATACGTGGAGACTACATGCTTCTGAATTATGTTACAATGAGACTCAAAGGCATATTTATTATTTAGAGACAATGTAAAACCATAAACATCCAAAAACCTAACCCTAGGAGATGAATCATCAAAATTGTGGGCCTTGTTGGGGTTAATTGGTACATCAACTGCCCGGGGTCGTAACTTTGACATACGATCTCCGTTTGACGTGCATGATACCTCGCTAGAAATATCTATCCAAGGACTAAAAATTTCAACTGCAAATGTCATTCAAAAAATTTATTTTCCTTTTTTCCCAAAAGACATCGGTCAGGACCCGAAAAACAAAAAGAAACAATGGTAGGGTTCCAAGTGGAATAGGTGGGTGGCCACCAATATCCACCTTGATCACAAGTACTATTGAACTAGCTAGAGAGGGTTTAGAGGCTTCTCAGTGATTCTCAGGTGAATATTGTCTGTTTATGATTAGATATGCATTCATAACCTGTAGCTTACATGTTTTCCATGTGTTTGAAAAAATGGCTGTTATATTCTATGCATTCTAGCTCAAGTTTTGCCTTCAACTTTGAATGTGCATCCTTGTTATTATGCTACTAATGATTTTGAAAACTCTTAGGGAGTTTTAGGTAGTGGTCTAGAGGCTGACTTGGAATTGTGGCTCATATCTCAGGACCACACCCTCTAAACTAAACAATTTAGGTTAGTACCGCACTTAGGAAGTGTTGTGCATGCGGTTGGAGGCTATAACAACATGGATATCTTTTCATGCATGCAGTTAGGGGTTAAATTTTGAGAAATGCAGCCCCAACTCAGGGCTTGGTAACAAGGGTTCGTCCTTGGCCCCTAAGTGTCTTGTAGCCCTAAGGGTTGATGTAAGTTGTCAGTTTGTAGGTCCCACTTCCTTAACTAGAGCTAGAAGGTTGGGTCATGTCATAGTAACTGTCTATCTCATGTTTACCATTGCAAACCAGTGAAATTGGGTAAATGTGGGAGGGGTGGTATCAGAGAGGGTTTTCATTTTCTTTGGGTGATATCTAATACCATAGGGTGGTATCAAATCATATTTCATTCTCTTTGGGTAATATGTGGGTAGTATTTGATATCACAGGGTGGTTTTAGAGCTTCTAGGTTCAAAAACTCAGGTTGGATTGGTTAAATGTATATGGTTATGCATGCATAGTAGGCCAAACACACATCATGGTGGTTATTATGTAGTTTGTGTCATTATGATAGATGTTATTTGATCAATGTGGTCATATGCACATGCGTCAGATAGTCATGCACTGTAGTTAACTTGTTGTTATATGCATTATGATCATAGTTATGGTCATTGCATTTAATATCTTGATGTTATATGTATTGTGCTAATTTGGGTTGGCCTGTGAAAATGGTTATAATTATGATATCTAGGTATGAGTCGATATACTTGTGATATTGTGTCGTACTAATCTAAAACTCACTCATACAAATGTGATAACCTCTCCTGAGATATATTGAGGTACAAGTTTGATTTTGTCATCTATCTGGTATATCTAACATGGTATGTTTACAGGTTGTTTGAATGTTTGATTAATTGCATAAAATGAGTATGCGCCTATAAGTTTTCATGAAGGAATGATCTTGTTTTAAGACAGTTGTACTAACACAATATGTGTTGAGACATCTGATATGCACTTGAGTGTATGTGGGTGTTAGTTGTAGTATTATGACTAATGACAATGAGTTGACTATGACATGGTTGTTAATCTCGGTAAGGTTTATTTCAATAAATATAAACGATGTCTTGATCTTTGGAACATGTGATTGACATGTGTGAATGGTTGCAGGGAAATATGCTTGGTATTAACATGATAAGGTAATAATTGATTTGTTTATATAACTAACTTATGGGTGATGTGATAGCACGTAATAAGACTCAAATGAAACGAGGAAAAAGGTGAAAGAAATGAATTGGGTGAGAATTCGTTTGGCTATGTTTGGAAACCACAATTCCAAATGAATGAGTGCTTTGCATGAATACAAGTAGTCTTATTAACATTGATTTTGTTTGACATTATGTGATATGTGTTATATTCATGAACATGTATTTGACATGTATAACAACTGGTTTTCATTTATGGTCTGATTCCTCAAGGAATTGGAGTCTCTTGAGAGATGATATATGTGCGTGTTCAGTTATATGTCATTAAGTTGGGTACAATAAGGTAAGGTAACTAATATATTGTTATGTTTATTTATGCACTGACACTTACATGTTATGGCAGTATGATGTAAGGGATTGCATGGAAAAAGAGACTGCCATGAAATCTTGAAGAAGGCTTGGGTTGAGCTTTCCTTTGGAAGTATTGGGAACCATGGGGATTGTGTCATGGTGTATGTTGAAATTTTTGTGCTTTCAGTGCTTTGTTATTTTTTTGTGCTTGATTTTCAATTTTGGTTATGTCTAGTGCATGGCCATGCCACTTCATTGTGGTGTCTTCTTGCTATTGGATTTTCATGGTTTTCTTATTGTTTGTTTCTTGTTCTTGCTTTTTATGTTTTGAGGATCTTGGCAATTGGTTGGGGAAAGAGGAAAGTTAATGGAGCTCGGGGGAGAGCTCAATGAAAACCAACAGGTAATGTAAAGATTCAGATGAAGTCTGGTGCATGTATAAGGGAAGTTGAAGTCAAGAATATGGAAACTAGTTAGATTGGTTGGGTCCATTGGGATAAATGGATGGTGGAAGGATAGTCATGAGAAGGGCAACATGAAAGGTAAAGTAAATGGATTTGAGGCGTCATATGCCTTGGGTATGTTGGGAACTGTTGTTCTAAATATTGTGCATGTTGTGCACAGATAAAGGGAGTTATCTAAACCTTGACCTTATGATATCTCGTAATTGTGTTGTGATTATGATCATGCTAATGTCTATATATATGTACACATGTATGTATGTATGTCATTTCCTGACAGGGTCGTCATGGATCATGATTGTTTTATGCTAATGTGTATATGTATGTCGTTGTCTAACAAGGTCGTTATGAGTCATTCTTGTGGAGGAATGATTGCCTATACAAGTGAATATCATGATGAGGTTCTTGGTATTATGGGAAATAAAGTGGGCAGAATAGCCCTGACAGATCAATGAGTTCAATATCACATGGATATGAATTGATATTATGTGCTTATACTATGTCTATGTTTATGTAATGTACAATATATGTTGAGGGATACAACAATTGAATGAAAGGTGCGTGATCTATTGCATTTTGTGACAAGCATGGATGAGTGGAAATAACTATAGACCTAAAATTTGGATGGTGGATACATGCAATTGTGCATGGGAAATACATTAGAAGGAAGGTTGCTTGGTACATACAATGTGGTCTTCAGATGTGCAGTACTGGTGCTGTGTATATATGGTATTTTGTACATGTTTTATATGTAGTGTTGTGTACATATGGTACTGTGTACATTTTGTATATGTAGTGTTGTGTACATAGTGTACATGTGGTGTTGTATGCATACGATGTTGTGTAAATGTTGTACATGTGGTGCTGTGTACACATTGTGCAAGTGGTGCTGTGTACACGTTGTGAAGGTGGTGTTGTGTACATGTGGCGTTGTGTACATGTTGTGGAGGTGGTGTTGTGTACATGTGGTCTTGTGTACACATTGTGAAGGTGGTGTTGTGTACACATTGTGTAGTTGGTACTGTGTACATGTGGTATGGTGTACACATCGTACACGTTGTGTTGTGCACATGTGGTACTGTGTTATGTGTATTGTGTAGTTGTTGCATTGTGACATGTGTATTCGTTGAGTTGTACTCTATGTACATATATGTATTGTGTCGTACACCAGGAGTAGGTGTATGTGTTGTGTTGTACATTGGTGTAGGTGTATGTGTTGTGTTGTACATTGGGTGTAGGTGTATGTATTGTGTGGTACACCATGCGTGGGTGTATGCGTGTGATGTACATTGTGTCTATGTGTACGTGATTAAATAGAAGAGAAGGCATTGGGTGCTTGCCAGATGTGGCAACTGATCCAGTGTGTATACGGAAAGGACAAAGAACAAAGGAAGAAGAAAAGCACCGATTGAAAGATAAGTATCAATATTATATTTTAGTTTTAATTATATATATGATTCTAATTTAACATTATTACATGTGATATGCGATTCTGATTTATGATGGTTGCGTTTGAGCTAACCGGATGTGATGTGTTTATACATGATGATTTGATTGAAGAGCTAATTTGACTTGATGTATCAGAAGTAAACTGAATTGCATGTGCACCTCATTGAAAATCACCAATGAGGTATGATTTGAATTTATTTAATTTCCTTTTGAATCTAATGGCAACTAGGTTCTTGGTACAGGAAAGCATGGAAAATTCCCAGGTTTGGGTGGTTGGAATTGGCTGCCAGAGAATTGGCAGTAGCAACAAAATAAGGAATTGGAACATGCAACAATATGTTGGTAAATCATTCAGGAGTAGGGCCAATGTGATAAACTAGTACCAAATAGTGTCCACTGATTGTTATGATTATGCTATGACTGGTATGATGGTTTTGACGCAGGGATATGCCTTGGTTTCAAGACCTTCCGATGTGAGGAAACCTTGCCAAGGGATGGATCGCCCGAGGGAATGTGTAGAAGAGAAGGGGATGCTAGAATAACTTGGAAGTTGTGAGACTTCAAAGAAGGGTGTGACCATATTGTACAAGGGACTGTGTATCAGAGAAGGGACAATTGAAAAGTGAATTTTCTTTGTTCATTAGCATTTCCAAATGGAATTGAAAGCAAATTAGGAGTGTTCCCTGGAAGAATGAGTCGGTAATTATTCCCTGGGGGAACAAGTAGTGCAGTGATTATAGCGCTAGACATTGGATGCATGTTTGACTTTGGAAATGGATTATGGAATTCCTGGGAAGGAGGTGAATCCTGGTACTACTTTTGAGGGTGGAGGTGTGAGCCTCTGGACTCCCTTTTTGTGGATGCCTCTAGATTCCCTTTTTGAGGATGCAGGCCTATATCCTTTTATTTTTTGGTAAGAGAAAATGTGCATATGTATATATGTGTATATTATTGTATCGAGTTGTGGTTATAAAGCTCCACAGATAGTATGATTATTTGTTGGTTGAAGCAAACGTGCATGAGTATATGTGGTTGTTATTGTAAATACCGTAATGAGTTGTGTCATAAAGATTTAGTAAATGGTATGATTGTCATGTTTCAACAGTGGTCATTGTAAATACTATGATGAGTTGGGTTATAAATTTCCATAGGTAGTGCATTTTTTTTAAAATAGTTTGTTGGTCACAGGTGTCATAGAACACCAACGACAGTGTTCCTGCAAGGGGAAGGGGTTTGTAATAGCCCCTGGTTGATTTTCCATGTAGAAAAAATATAAGACCAAGGTCATGGGACCTGTATTCCAAGTTGAATTGTGGACAACCATTATAGTGGGGATCACTTTCGATTTATTTATGGCTAAGGAAATTGGCAAAGAAAAATATACATTAATTGAAATTTATTTATAAAAATAAGGGAAAATAGGAGAAAAGGAAGATGAAATTTCACAGATTTGTATGAGAGGGAAATTGAAGGAAAATGAAGAAAATAGATGCCTCAATGATACAAATATTTTTTAGGACCAATTCATCTCTTTTTTCAGTGTCATATTTTTGTCAGTTCAGCTTTGGATCTCTCTTTTGTACTCATGCAAACTTAGAATATTATTGGAGCATTATTGGATCACTTTGGCATACATTGGATTTGGATAAAGAAAGCAAAGGAAAGCAAGAAAGTGCAAGGGAACAAGTGGATCAAAAACCACAATTGGATTGATCTGTAGGTAACAGGTTGCATGTGTGATTTCCTTGTTGATTTCTGGGTGCATGGTTTATGCATGTGAATATTTGGTTATGTGTTGTCATTGGCATGGAGTGTTTCCTATATTGAAAGTGGTTTTAGAAGTGCCTTTCCTTTTTCGGGATAACCATGGTGTTGTGGGTTTTTCCACTTGATTGTTTTATGATTGGTGTGCATAATTCCTTACAGCCGTGGGTTGGAAAAAATGCTCTGGAAGCCCTCGAATAGTTTGGGTTGAGTTACTAGTCCTGGAGCCTAGGTTGGGACAAATTTTCTAGAGCCCTTGGTGGATTAAGTTACTAGTCCCTGGAGTCGGCTTGGACAGATGATCTAGAGCCCTCAAAGGTTGTGGGTTGAGTTACTAGTTCATGGAGCCTTGGAAAATGTAGGTAGAGACCGATCTGGTTGATTTCAGTGATATCCAACCGTGAGGTGGAATCACTAGTTGAGGGTTGAGGTGATTTGGCCTTTGCAAGCCCTAGTATGGTTTTTTTTTTGGTTATTCCATGAGATCCCACATTCATGCTTGGAATATGGCATGAGGTTGATTTGTTTAAATAGAGACTTGGTTCAACCCAATCTATGGTCGGGTGGTAGGTGGAAGTCCCTGAATAGGTTGGAATTTTCATATATTAATAAGAGTTATTTCGTTATTCAGATCTATGAGAATTTGTAGTATTATATTGGTGATATTATGTTTGAGTTGTCATGGTTTATGTTGGTGCTAGAATTAGCACTTGGACTGCATCAAGCACCTGACCAAACACATCCTAAACTCTAAAGCAATTTAATGATTTGTTTTATGAGATTGGTAGGTGGTTTAAACTCTTATTCACCGAAAAAATATTTCAGTCAAATCCATAGTTATACTAATGAGGGTATTGGATCATGATATGGTAGAAAAGAGTGAGTTTGTAACCTATGAGGAGAAGAAAATGTAAAATGAGAGAAGAAACAGTAGGTTTGCAAAGCATAAATCTAATGAATTTGGTAGAAATTAACACAAGTAGCAGTTTAACAATATTTCATTAAGAGAAAGTTATTTCTAGTCTTACAATATTCTCATTGAAATATTATAAAAGATAACTGTCATGACTGATGCTATTTCCACTCTTATTGTATATATTTTACCAATAAGGTTCACTGTGTGAGACTAAAAAAAGTTGATAAAACACATGAACATGTCAAGAGACTGATAAAAACTCATAACGACATGAGGAATTGCAAACTGCAACTGAAGATAATAAGATATGGAAACACAAGTGGAAATTGACAATACACACACTAGATGGTAATAAGTCCTTAGAAGTTTCTATCTATTTCATTCACTAAAAAGAATAATAATAATATGAGTTAATATTCTAAAACCACCAACCCTTACTTCATAGCAGTTTGTCACATATATACAAGAATATAAAATTATCATCCCCATAAAAGGAGTAAATATGTTCCTGAAAGTTATTACCATCTCGTGCAAGAGATGAGGCTTATCCAAAAACTTTAATACAATGTGGTATGACATAATCAAAATAAACAACATGAAGGCTAACAATTCGAAGTGGTTGTATGATGTGGCAGTCTATAAGAAGACTCCTCCTCTGTTCTGATGCAATAAACTCCACAAAAAGTGTAAACATCAGTGAAAGTGACGTGTGGTTGTTCCTTGAATGTTGCCTGGTGCCTCGCGGAAATGTGCTGGTGTTGAGAGTAATGGTATAAATTTGTTTCAGAGAAACTCTGCCACTGTTCCTTTCCTTTGACTTCTTGTTTGTCGTGATAAGAATGGAGGCAGATTAAAATAGATAACAAAGTTTCATTTTATTAGCGGGAGGGATTATTAATAAATGATGAGGGGGAGGAGAAAAAACCTTTATACATATATCGAAATCACAAATCGGGGTCAGAATGTTTAAATATAAAACACAAGCGGGAAGGAACATGATTTGCGATGAGAGTGATGACGTGGCAAGGAGGTGGGACCGCCCGCAAATTGCAAATCAGGAGTTTTGCTATTAGAAACGGGAGGTAAGTGTTACAACTTGCAAAGCACAATGTGTGATGAGCGGGGGGTGATGTGGCAGGGAAAGTGGGGCCCAAACAATACCAAAATCGGGAATTCAGGAGTTTGTTATTATGAGAAATGAGGATAAAGGTTGTGATTTGCGAAGTGCAATATCTCAAATTGCAAATTCAATGATTATCGCAGGTTAAAATTCATATCGCAAATCGCAATCGGGAGTCAGGGATCAAGACGAGTAACAAGAATAAAACAATGCTAAGTGAGATGTGCGATGAGAGGAGAGGTAACGTGGCAGGATGGAGATGGCTCCCATTTAATGCCGCAAATCACAAATCGAATTTTTTTTTACGAGGAACGAGAGTTAAAGTTTAAGATCTGCGAAGTGCGATGTGCGATGAGAATGGAAGGTGGGGACGTCTGCAAATCATAGATCAAGAGTTTTGTTATGAGAAACGAGAGGTAAAGTTTAAGACTTGCAAAGTGCGATGTGCGATGAATGGAGGATGACATGGAAATACAGATGGTGGAGCCCATTTACATCGCAATCAGGGAATCAAGAGTTTTGTTATTGTGAGGAACATGAGTTAAAGGTTAAGACTCGCGAAGTGTGATATGCGATGAGAATGAAAGGTGGGGCCCATTTAATACTGCAATTAGGGGGTTTTGTAGGAGACAACAATTGTAACATGTTAAAACTGCGATAAGCCGATTGCGATGAAAGGGTAAGGGATGCACAATGATTAAGTGCGGTAAGTTATATCATATAATATATGATATTACAAAGGTTTGCTGTGGTGCAGGTAGAGCTGATTTTTAACTATGAAAATGGATTTTAATAGTTAAAAAGGAGTTTCGAAAGAAATGAAACGCTGGAATTTGAGTTTTTTTGGAAAAATGAAAGGTAAAAGAGGGGAAATGAAATGAATGAAGGTAGAAATGAAGTTTCCTCACCATTATATTTTGACAACGACACTTTCATCTTACAACCGAACTGAAGAGGCAGATTGATTCCTTAGAGAATGATGACTAGAAAAACATTTGAAAAAAGCAGTGCTAACACTGGCTCCTATTGGAGATGAAGTCCTCCCTGTGAGGCCTCAAGGGCTGTAGAATCAGTGCCTTAAAAACTCTTTAAACTCAGAAGACTTCTTGGAAATTATGACTAGGACTGACCATTGACTGACTGTACTCAAGAATGACCATATATATAGACGCAAGTAGCGTTGGGAATGGAGTTTTATTGACACATCACACCGGATATTTACAATGGAATGACTCAACTAAATTACTAAACAAAGACATTTTTAAGAAAAATGACCATTAATTGAGCCTCCAATCAGCTGATCATCCTCCAGATGTTTGAGCAGAAAAGTATTGTTTTCCAAAACTTTAGCAATTCTAAATGGTCCAAACCACAAATTGTCAAACTTACCATGCTTTCCATGGTCTTCTCTCCTGGCATCCCAATGCAACACCAAATCATTTTGCTGAAACAACTGCTGATTTGTTTTTTTTCAAAAGTAGATTTGACTTTAGTCTGATACTTCTGTGTTTTATCCATCAGTGATTCTCTGATTTGGTGTGCCTCTATCAACTGCAACATTCTCCTTTGGATTGGACTTTCATAATTAACTTCATATTGCAGGAACTTCATCACAGGAAGAGCTAATTGCGAAGGAATTATGACATCAGTACCATATACAAGCTGAAATGGAGACATTCCAATTGATTTTTTACCACTTACCCTATCTGCCCAAAGAGCATGTACCAGATGAGTGTCCCAATTTATCTTATTTTCAGGCAGCATTTTCTTAATGATCCTCACCAAAATTTTATTGGATGACTTGGCTAATCCATTACCTATAGTGTAATAAGGCGTGGAATGAGTCATTTCAATTCCAGATTGCTGACAAAAGCTATACATATTAGTAGACTTAAAGGCCATTGCATTATCAATTAATAATTTATGTGGACAACCAAACCTTGACATAATGTTTTCCAATAGAAATTTGATAATTACCGTATCAGTAACATTCCTGGTTGGTACAACTTCAATCCATTTAGTAAAATAGTTTGTAGCTGTGAGAATCCATCTATGCTGTCCTGATGAAGGTGGATGAATTTCACCGATGAAGTCTAACCCCCACTGTTGCAAAGGAACATCTCCTGAAATAGGAATAAGAGGTAATGGTAGCAATTTATGTTTACCAACAAATTTTTGACATTCAACACAACTCCTGACTTTGGCAAAAACATCAGAGAAAAGATTTGGCCAATAATAGTTAGCTCTTAAGATTTTTTTTACAGTGGCTTTCCAATACAAATGTCCTCCACACACTCCTGCATGTATCTTTGTCATAATATCTTGGGATTCAACTTCATCTACACATATTAATAAGACTCCAACAGGGACCTTCCAATAAAGATGGTCTTCCAAAATTCAATACTTAACAACTCTCAAATTGAAAGCTCTCCTCTTTGACTTCTCCATTTCAGGGGGACAGTTGAAATTTAACAAAAATTATACTATATGCTTGTACCAATCTAAATGAAATATTTTGGGATAATTAGAAATACCTTTTCCTTCTTCTCCTTCAACAACCTCTACATTCAAATTTAAAGCCTTGCAGTTAGATTTAGCCATTAAGCGAGCCAAGTGTTGACCTTTTATCAATTTAGTTGGTCTGATCTCAATATCAAATTCTAGAATTTTGGTTAGCCATCGTCCCCTTCTGCCATCTATATCTAGCTGTATCAAAACATATTTAACAATGATGTTGGGCACAAAAGCAACTATTTTTGAATGTAGCACATAAAATCGAAAAGACTTCAAAGCCTTAACTAGTGCATACAATTGTTTTTCAGTCAAGCTGTACTTTAATAAAACATCCCGTAAAGCACGACTGAAAAACTTGAAATAGGTTGTTCTAAAACTTCTTTGTTCTTCTGTAACAAGACAAGTACAATTGTTTCTTCTGAAGCATATGAAAAAAATCAGAAAATATTTTTCAAAATAAGGACTAATAAAAAATGGAGCTTCAGTCAAGCCAGACTTGATTTCTAAAAGTGAATTCTTTACTTCATCTTGTGATTTAAATTCTGCATCTTTTTTCAGGAAGAAATTTATGTGTTTGATCAACTCTGCAAATTTAGGAACAAAATGCCTCATAAAATTGATTTTCTCTTAAAATGATTGCAATTCTCTTTTATTCCTTGGCAAACAAATCTTCTGAATAGCTTCTACTCTTCCCAGATCAATACAGATGCCACTTTCTGTTACAATATGTCCCAATAATTTCCCTTCTTAGACAGTAAAGGATGAGTTTTTTGGGTTCAAGGGAAAACCAAACTTTCTGCATTTGTCAAAAACTTGTTTCAGATGTTTCAAGTGGTCTTCATCAGGTTTTGAATAGACCGCGATTTCATCCAAATAGATGACTACAAATCTGCCTTTTTCTCTCGCAAAGGCAATATCCATTGCCCGCTGAAAAGTTGCGCCCGCATTCATCAATCCAAATGGAATTTTGTTGTACATGAATGTACCCTAGGGTGTGGTCAATGCTGTATTTTCTCTGCCTTGCCTGTCAATTGAAATCTGATTATAGCCTGAAAATCCATCAATCATTGACAATATTTTGGATCCTACAACCTTCTGCAAAATATAATCCATCTTGGGTAGTGGATAGTTATCTTTTAATGAACACCATTTCAGGTTGTGAAAATCGACACAAATTCTGATCTCTCCATTCTTTATCCGAACCAGGACTATATTAGCTACCCAATTAGAAAATATCAAAAGAAAAATTATTTTTTCTTCCCATAATTTTCTGATTTCTTTCTCAATGATTGAGAGCAGCATGGGATTGATATGTCTAATTTTTTGTGTTACAGGCTTTGCATTCATTTTCAAAGGAATGTTGTGCTCCATTATGCTTCTACCATAAGTTTTCAACTCACTATAAGACCATGAAAAAATATCAACAAATTCTTTCAAAAACTTGATATATTTTTTTATGATTTCAAGAGAAAGGAATTTGGACACTTTGACTAATTTTGGCTGATCTTTTGTGCCAATGTTACATTCTATTGTATTCTCTCCATCAAATTTACTTTCAGGCTTGAGAAAAACATCATTATTATCGAACAATAAAGATGGTCTTCCAAAATTCAATACTTAACAACTCTCAATTTGAAAGCTCTCCTCTTTGACTTCTCCATTTCAGGTGGACAGTTGAAATTTAACAAAAAATATACTATATGCTTGTACCAATCTGAATGAAATATTTTGGGATAATTAGAAATACCTTTTCCATCTTCTCCTTTAGCAGCCTCTACATTCAAATTTAAAGCCTTGCAGTTAGATTCAGCCATCAAGTGAGCCAAGTGTTGACCTTTTATCAATTTAGTTGGTCTGATCTCAATATCAAATTCTAGAATTTTGGTCAGCCATCGTCCTCTTCTACCATCTATATCTAGCTGTATCAAAACATCTTTAACAATGATATTGGGCACAAAAGCAACTATTTTTGAATGCAGCACATAAACTCGAAAATAATTCAAAGCCTTAACTAGTGCATATGATTGTTTTTCAGTCAAGCTGTACTTTAATTCAACATCCCTTAAAGCACGACTGAAAAATTTGAAATAGGTTGTTCTAAAACTTATTTGTTCTTCTGTAACAAGACAACTGCAATTGTTTCTTTTAAAGCATATGAAAAAAATCAGAAAATATTTTTCAAAATAAGGACTAATCAAAACTAGAGCTTCAGTCAAGGCAGACTTGATTTCTGAAAGTGAATTCTTTACTTCATCTCGTGATTTAAATTTTGCATCTTTTTTCACGAAGACATTTATGTGTTTGATCAACTCTGCAAAGTTAGGAACAAAATTCTTCATAAAATTGATTTTCCCTTAAAATGACTGCAATTCTTTTTTATTCCTTGGCAAACCAATCTTCTGAATAGCTTCTATTCTTCCCAGATCAATACAGATGCCATTTTTTGTTATAATATGTCCCAATAATTTCCCTTCTTAGACAGTAAAGGATGAATTTTTTGGGTTCAAGGGAAAACTAAACTTTTTGCATTTGTCAAAAACTTGTTTCAGATGTTTCAAGTGGTCTTCATCAGGTTTTGAATAGACTGTGATGTCATCCAAATAGATGACTACAAATCTGCCTTTTTCTCTCGCAAAGGCAATATCCGTTGCCCGCTGAAAAGTTGCGCCCGCATTCATCAATCCAAATGGAATTTTGTTTTACATGAATGTACCGTAGGGTGTGGTAAATGCTGTCTTTTCTCTGCCTTGCCTGTCAACTGAAATCTGATTATAGCCTGAAAATCCATCAATCATTGACAATATTTTGGATCCTACAACCTTCTGCAAAATATAATCCATCTTGGGCAGTGGATAGTTATCTTTTAATGAACACCATTTCAGGTTTTGAAAATCGACACAAATTCTGATCTCTCCATTCTTTATCCAAACCAGGACTATATTAGCTACCCAGTTAGAAAATATCAAAAGAAAAATTATTTTTTCTTCCCATAATTTTTTGATTTCTTTCTTAATGATTGAGAGCAGCATGGGATTGATATGTCTAATTTTTGGTGCTACAAGCTTTGCATTCGTTTTCAAAGGAATCTTGTGCTCCATTATGCTTCTAACATAAGTTTTCAACTCACTATATGACCATGAAAAAATATCAACAAATTCTTTCAAAAACTTGATATATTTTTTTATGGTTTCAAGAGAAAGGAATTTGGACACTTTGACTAATTTTGGCTAATCTTTTGTGCCAATTTTACATTCCATTGTATTCTCTCCATCAACATTACTTTTAGGCTTGAGAAAAACATCATTATTATCGAACAATATTTCTAAAGGAACTAAGCCTTTAGGAATATAGTTAGTTTTCAGATCTATAATGTTCTTCCCAGCCATGGTTTTCTTAAAAGGCCTGTTATTTTAATTTTCAACAATGTCATGCTCATCATCAATTTGTATGTCTGCAAACTCTTGAACACACTAAAAATTTCTGAATTTCCTTGTCATCCTTAAATACTTGCCAGTATTTGATGTTGCCAGGAATTGAAGGTCTGTTTTTGATTTGAACATCATAGGCTACCTTGACATCTAGAGGAACTTTGAAATTACTAGCAACAATAGCTAGTGAATCAGCCATTTGATTTTCCTCTCTAGTGACAAAATTTATATTAAATGCTGAAAAATAATGCTCAATCAAATCCCAGACTTTATTCATATAATTTTTCAACTTGGAAATTTTCATTTTTTAGTTGTTTCTCACCTTCTTTATCACCAACTCTGAATCATCAAAAGCAATTAGCTGCTCCGCTTCCAAATCTTTCACTGCCTTCATTCTGAGCACAAGCACCTCATATTCAGCAGTGATGTTAATGGTATAAAATTGCATTTTATATGATATAGTTACCCTTTGCTGAGTAGGAGAAAAGAGGACTACACCGACTCTTGATCCTTCTCTTGATGAGGCTCCATCAAAGTACAATTTCCAAATATGTCTTCCCTCTAAATGCTGCTCATTTGTACCTTGAAAGTGCTGTTTTTCACTTATTTCAGGTTAGAAATTGTTATTATCAGCAACAAGGTGTAGTATTGATGACCCTAATTCCTTTTCTTCAGCATATATGGGATGGTTTGAAGGATTATGATGATCACTAATGATGTAGGCCATTTGGGTTTCCCTATAAAACCTTATGAATTCCCATCCAAACACTGGGATGGTGGCATATGACATGTCCATTTGAAGGATACCTCCCAATTTTTTAGACCAAGATCTAGAAAGTAGCATCCAAAATCTAGAAGGAATGTTCGCAGCTACAACGTCCACCACTAAGCTTTTCATAGGTAGTTGGGTAAGAGAAACAACCAAGTCCTTAATTACTCCAAGGCACTTGAATTTTTTGGAATCAAAGGTGTAGAGGTCATGGTATTGCTTGGTGATCTCTAATCCCAATTCATACATCACTTTATTTGGCATCAGATTGTGAGAAGCCCCATAATCTAACAGACAATTATGCAACAATTTGTCATGTATATTGAGTAACAGGTAGAAAGGTGGTGAGTTTTCATCATTTTGGTCTTGGAAATGACATCTTAGATAAATAATGGGATGTTCATCCTCAAGGTTGACTGAATTAGGAGCGAGAGGTGGCTGTAGCAGAATTTTAAAAGACTCTTTATATGTTGGATTTTTCAACAATTCCAGAAGTGGGACCAGAATTTTGATTTTACTCAATTCAGATTTGAAACTGAAATAAATTGGAACAAATTCCTTATTTTCTGCAGTGATCTTGAAAATTGGGGCAGAATTTTGGAGTGGAGGAACCTCATTGAATTTGGCCTTCTGTTTGGCAGCTTTTTTCTATGAATCTGATTTTTGTTGAGGTTGCTGAAAAAGGCCTTTCGACCTCAAAGGATAATTTCTATTTTGAGCTTCTTGCTGTATTTTATCATTTTGTGCATAAATTTGAACATTCTCATCATCTGAAAACAAATAAATCCTTGACTGGTCTTCATATTCTTGCAAAGTCAAACAAGTTGACTGTGAGGTTTCTCCTACAAGGTTTATTTATTCATTTTCTTCCTCATATTCTTGCTACTCTTCTTCAATAAAATTATTCAAAGGAGGCTGAACATTTTGATCATCATCATTCCTCCTTGGGCACTGTCAGATTTGTTGAGGTTGAAAAGGCCTCCTGAAGGGAGCCTGATTTCTATTTGCCTCATTTTGATTAGCTCTAGTAGTTGGTTTGTTTTCTAGCTCTAATTTTGTCATCTTAGAGGAAAGTTCCTAGATCAAATTGGACATTTGATCAATATTTTATTTTGCTTTAAGATACTTAGAAGAAGAAGGTTTTTCTTCTTTCATCTTCCTTTTGTCTTTTTCTGCCTTTTATTCCTCCATTTTCAACTTATTAGAAGCCATGATATTAGACTGCACTCCAATTGCAGCATCTTGCATATCCATCAATGTATGTTCTTTCTCAGGAGGTTTAATTTCTTTGGGAATTTTCTGATAAATCTTATTAAACCTCTTGGTAAAATTAACCAATGACTCATCTGGTTTCTTCTTCAGATTTCCAAATTCTGTAAGGTAGTACACATAGTATTTCCCATCACCCCATTGCTTCACAAATATTTCCTCCAATTCATCAATTCCTTTTTATTTGGGGGCAGACTTCTAAACCATTTACGAGCTTCACCATTCAAGCTTTGAACAAAGAGCCTTGACCATACATCTTCATGTTAGACATTCTGGTTGTCAACATAACTATAGAAAGCCACTAAATGTTCCTCATAAGAAACTCCTTCTCCCTCCCCGGTGTTTTTTGGAAGATATTTAAAGTAATCTCCTTGAGGAAGTGGATGCAAAGGTTGAGGAAGAGTAAGTGGAGCATATCTTGCAGCCACTATCTGCTGCATCTTTGTAAGGGCGGGCTGAGCCATATTTTTCTGATTTATAGTTGATGGATGACTGGTTGATGTAGTCGTTTGGGAAATAGGAATTAAAATATGTGGATTCTGAATCTAATTTAGGACAACATAAAATTGGAAAACTTGAGCTGATTCCTCAGGCTTGGGGACTGAAAATAGTGTATTCTCAAAGAGATGAAAAGAGGATGTGTTGACTTCACCTTCTGCAGAAGAATCAGATTCAAAATTTGTCTCTTGAGGGGATGAGGTTAATTCAACTTTATTTTGATGTGCTAGGAAGTCAGATAAGTTGAATATGAGGACTTCAGGAACACTTTCTTCTAGTGGATGAGAAGAGGATTATCCAACAAATGGATTTCTAGATAAAGGAAAATAGTCTTGTTGAGGAGTGATGAAAGACTGGTATTCAGGATGAGTTTGGAGGAAATTTAAAATGGTCTTAAAATATTCTTTAGTCAAAACATCCCTATCAAGAAAAGGTGCAATTGCCAATACTTTCTCTAACTCCCCTTCAGTCAGCACAAACTCTTATGTTTCCTTATTGACACTTAATAACTCTATTTTTTCCCCTTTGACTGAAATAGTGCTAACTTCAGATTTACCAATTGAGGAATGAGAAATTTTTTTAGTTTAGCTTAGATTAACAACATATACTTTATCTTCTAGGGAAGCAGTTTCGATTTTATATTTTTCAGCAAGATCTTTTGAAACTGAAACTTATTTTGATTCTAAAGTAGATGAGGGTACCTTTTTCTTTGGAATCTATTTTTTGTGTACCTTCTTCACTGACTGAGATGTGGCCTCAACTGATATCTGTTTTCCTTTTGGATGTTTAATTATCTTCTCTAGGTCTGCAACTAGGGTCACAGTAGGTGATCTCTGATTTCTCCTTGTAGTTGGAGGTCTTGAAACCCCTTTTCCTCTCCGCGGAGTTACCAGGTGAACTAATTTACAATCTTCTTCAAGTTATCAATTCTTATTCACCATCAAGAATTGACATTCAATAATTAAAAATAAGAGACATTGGGAGAATACTTCATTTCAAGGCCTTCGTCTACCGAAAGACGCACAAAAATATGGCATTGGAATCAACACTTGGACTGCATCAAGCACCTAACCAGACACATCCTAAACTATAAGGAAATTTAATGATTTGTTTAATGAGATTGGTAGGTGGTTTAAACTCTTATTCACTGAAAAGAGATTTCAGTCAAATCCACAGTTCTACTAATGAGGGTATTGGATCATGATATGGTAGCAAAGAGTGAGTTTGTAGTCTATGAGGAGTAGAAAATGTAAAATGAGAGAAGAAACAGTAGGTTTGCAAAGCAGAAATATCTGAATCTGGTAGAAATTAACACAAGTATCAGTTTAACAATATTTCATCAAGAGAAAGCTATTTCTAGTCTTACAATATTCTCACTAAAATATTATAAAAGATAAATGTCACGACTGATGCTCTTTCCACTATTATTATATATATATTACCAAGAAGGCTCACTATGTAAGACTAAAAAAAGTTGATAAAACACATGAACATGTAAAGGGAATGATAAAAACTCATAACAACATGAGGAATTTCAAACTTCAACTGAAGATAGTAAGATATGGAAACACAAGTGGAAATTCACAATACACACACCAGATGGTAATAAGTCCTCATAAGTATCTATCTATTTCATTCACTAAAAAGAGTACTGATCATATGACTTAAGGTTCTAAAACCACCAACCCTTACTTCATAGTAGTTTGTCACATATATATACAAGAATATAAAACTATCATCCCCACAAAAGGAGTAATCTTGTTCGGTATGTGTTATATTCTTTCCTTGACTAGCCCCATGCACTGTACGTTGCGCTGGGCGCAACCGGGGGGGGGGGGGGGCGGCAGCCCCTCCTGTCGGGGTCCGGGTCAGCGCCCCGACAATTTTTTTTTTGGTGTACGGTCCCACTCATAGGCGGACCCACCCATGTTTTGTGCATGAGTTTGCACATGGTTTTGGGGTACGATGGTTTTCGACCCCTGGTATTTTGTAGATCCGGCCAAGGAACTACGGTTATGTTCTAATCCAGGGTTAATGGATTGGGGTTTATGTATGCTTCGGCATGTATATATATGTGTTGTAACACTAAAAGGAATATAATGAAAAATCAAGCTGGTTGTCCCGATTTGGGATCCAGGGGAAAATCTCTGTGTTTATCAGTTTTATGTTTTATGCTCTCGCTATTGTTTATTTTCTGTTATAAGATTCGTGTGTAGATAATTTCTGTTCAGGGTTAAAACCTACATTTGGTATCAGAGCTGTTTCGGCATCAAGGGGACGCCTTTACTGCTGAGGGTTTTTTGTTCGGGCCTGAGGTAGACCCTGTTCAGTGGGAGATCTGCGGGATCGATTCTTGCGGTGAAAGAAGATGGCGAGCGGTGGAAAGATAGAGATCGAGAAATTTAATGGTCAGAGTTTTGAGTTGTGGAAACTCAAGATGGAGGATCTGCTGGTGGATAAAGATCAGTGGATCGTGGTAGATCCAGGTACTAAACCAATGACAATGTCAGATGAAGACTGGAAGAAACTGGATCGGAAGGCTAAGAGCACAATATGGTTGTGTGTCTTAGATTCAGTATTGTTGAATGTATCTGGGGAAGCTACGGTGAAGAATTTGTGGGAAAAACTTGGGACTTTGTACCAATCTAAGTCTCTGGTGAATAAGTTGTTCCTACGGAAAAAGCTGTATAACCTGAGGATGAAGGATGGAGACTCGGTGATAGAGCATCTGAACGCCTTTAATACTGTGGTAAGTCAGCTGTCATCTATTGATATTAAAATCTCAGATGAAGATAAGTGCATCAGTTTGTTGTGTTCTCTACCAGATTCGTGGGTCAGTCTAGTTATTGCAATAGGTAGCAATACAATTACCTTGAATTTTGATGACATTGTCTCAAGCTTGTTGTCGGAGGAAATGAGACAGAGAAATATGGAGGGCCATAATGGAGATGCCTTATCTGTACGAGGAAGGTCCCAAAACAGAAACAAGAATAAGGTTTCAAGTGGGAGATCTAAATCTAGAGGGAGATCTAAATCTCCTGGAAAGTTTGTAAAGGTGTGCTGGAAATGCGGAAAGGAAGGGCACTACAAAAAGGAATGCAGATCTAAAGCTCCTGAGAAAGGAAAGGGATCTGATGAAGGTCCTTCTGTAGAGGCAAAAACCACCTCGGATGAAGGTGGGGATGTGTATTTGGCTTCTTCTTCAAATACACATGTAGATCATGAGTCATGGTTGATTGACTCAGGTGCATCCTTTCACTTCACTCCCCATAGGGAGTGGTTCTGCGAGTATGAGAAATATGATGGCGGCAATGTATTCCTAGGGGATGATAGGAAGGCTAGAATCGTCGGACGTGGAAAAGTCAAGCTGAAGCTACAAGGTGGAAGGATTAGAACACTTCCTGGTGTTCTGCATATTCCTGCATTGGCCAGAAATCTGATTTCTGTCAACAAGATGGATGATGCAGGTGTAAAAACAGTGTTCGAGAAAGATGTCTGCAAGATGGTTCGGGGAGCACTGGTATTAATGTGGGAAGTTCGGATTGGAACTCTGTACAAGCTACAAGGTAGCACTGTTATTAATGGGTGTAACAGTTCTATGGTTCCTGAAAGTGGAGTGGAAAGCCTATTTGTCTTTGGAGAAAATACCATGATATGGCATCAAAGGCTTGGACATATTGGAGAGAAGGGCCTTTGGATACTGCATAGAAATGGTATGGTAGAGGGTATGTCTAATTTCTCTCTAGATTTCGATTTCTGTGAACATTGTGTATATGGGAAGCAGAATCGGGTGAGTTTTCCTTCTGGTGCTAAGAGGGCGAACAAGATATTAGAACTTGTGCACAGTAATGTGTTTGGACCTGTGTCAATTCCATCACTGGGAAAGTCTGTGTACTATGTTTCATTCATAGATGAATTCTCAAGGAATACATGGATATATTTCTTGAGGAAGAAATCTGAAGTCTTTGACAGATTTAAAGAATTTAAGGCTTTGGTGGAAAACCAGACAAAGAAGAAGATAAAGGCACTGAGGACAGATAATGGTGGAGAGTTCTACAAGAAGGAATTTGAAGAGTTCTGTAAGAAGTGTGGTATAGCACGATAGAAGAATACTCCATACACACCTCAGAAAAACGGAGTTGCAGAAAGAATGAACATAACACTGATGGAAAAGGCAATAAGCATGCTCAGTGGTACCGAGTTAGGATAAGAATTCTGGGCAGAGGTAGTGGAGACTGCATGCTATCTGGTTAACAGATCACCTTCATCAGTGTTGGAGGATAAGACTCCACATGAGGTATGGACTGGTAAGAAATCCTCTCTTTCACATCTAAGGGTATTTGGATGTGATGCATATGTACATGTTCCAAAGGAGAAAAGGACCAAGTTGGATAATAAATTTTAAAGGTGCATCTTTATTGGGTATAAGGATGGTTTAAAAGATTACAAGCTTTGGAACCCGGAAACAAGGAAGGTTGTGTACAGCCGAGATGTGGTGTTTAGAGAGGTGAAAGATGTTGTTAAACATGAAATCATACTAAAAGAACCTGAGAAGATAGAGTTTGAGCTAAAGGAGTATGAATCAGACTCTACAACAGAAGAAGATTCAGAAGATGAAGAGCCACAAACCCCAGATTTAAGAAGATCAGTTCGGGAAAGAAGGCAACCAGAAAGGTATAGTCCATCTACTTTCTATTCAGGTTTTGCCTTAACTATTACTGATGATGATCCCAGAACTGTCAGGGAGGCAGTAGATTCAGAGGATGGAAAACTCTGGAAGGAGGCCATGGTTGATGAAATGGCATCCTTGCATAAAAATGAGGCATGGGATTTGGTGGAGTTGCCGACTGGAAGTAAGCCCATCGGGAGTAAATGGGTGTTTAAGAAGAAGATGAACGTAGAAGGCAAGGTGGAGAAATACAAAGCTTATTTGGTAGAAAAAGGTTATTCCCAGGTGTCGGGAATTGATTTTGGTGATATTTTTTCTCCTGTTGCCAAAGTTACTTCTATTAGATTACTTTTATTTGTTGCTGCTGCATTTGATTTTGAGATAGAATAGATGGATGTGAAGACAACATATCTTCACGGGGATCTAGAAGAGGAGATCTACATGAAGCAACTTGAAGGCTTTATGGTGAAGGGTAAGAAAGAACTGGTATGAAGGTTGAAGAAGTCTCTGTATGGGTTAAAACAATCACCAAGGATGTGGTATTAGAAATTTGATACCTATATACGAGGACTTGGCTTCACCAAAAGCAAGGAGGATCACTGTGTTTATTTTAAATTAATTGGTGACCGTGTTATTTATTTTGTCTTGTATGTGGATGATATGTTGTTGATTGGAAATGACAAAGAAATTATCCAAGATTTGAAGACCCAACTGTTCTCCAAATTCGACATGAAGGATCTTGGTGCTGAAAACTATATTTTGGGCATGGAAATTAAGAGAGATCGGGCAAAGAGGAAGCTCTGGTTAAACCAGAGGAAGTATGTCGAGACTATATTGCAGAGGTTCAATATGCAGGATAGTAAACCGGTGAATGTTCCTATTCCCGTAGGTGTAAAGCTGTCTGCTGAACAGTGTCCCAAGACACAAGAAGAAGAGGAGTATATGTCTCGTGTTCCATATGCAAGTGCAGTGGGTAGCTTGATGTATGCAATGGTCTGTACTAGACCAGACATTGCACATGCAGTGGGAGTATTGAGTAGGTTTATGTCAAACCCAGGGAAGGAGAATTGGACAACAGTGAAGCGGGTTTTCAGATATTTACGTGGCACTAGTGATTATGGCTTGTGCTACCAGGGAAGACCAGGATTGGAAAGAATGTTGGACATTCGTGGTTTTGTTGATGCAGACTGGGCTGGAGATCCGGACCAAAGAAGATCTACAAGTGGGTATGTGTTTAGCCTATTTGGAGGTGCAGTCAGTTGGATGAGTAAAAGACAGTCTGTAGTGGCGCTTTCAACTACAGAGGCAGAATACATAGCAGCCACTCATGCAAGCAAGGAAGCAGTTTGGTTGTAGAGATTGTGTTCAAATATGGGGTTGGTACAACAAGCTATAAGGATAGACTGTGATAGCCAAAGTGCAATTTTCTTGGCTAAGAACCTTTCTTATCATTCAAAGACAAAGCACATTGATGTTCAATATCACTTTGTTAGAGATATGGTTGAGGCTAAAAGGGTGTTACTGGTAAAGGTGGACACTTTAAAGAATGTTGCAGATGCATTGACGAAGTCTGTGAGCACTCAGAAGTTCTCTTGGTGTAGAGAAACAATGGGTGTTGAAGAATTGGCCCAATGACTAAGTTCTCCTGTGGCCCCCTGTGGAAAGAAAACAACAAGTGGGAGAATGTTGGGTATGTGTTATATTCTTTCCATGATTAGCCCCACGCACTACACCGTACGATGCGTTGGGCGCAACAGGGGTCACAAGGGGGCTGCACCCTCCTCATTTAGGTTTGGGGTAGTTTCTTTGCAAATTTTTTTTTTGGCATGCGGTCCCACTCATAAGCGGACCCACCCATGTTTTGTGCATGAGTTTGCACATGCATCGGGGTACGATGGTTTTTGGCCCCCCGGGTATTTTGTAGATCCGGGTCAAGGGAACTACGGTTATGTTCTAATCCAGGGTTAATGGATTGGGGTTTATGTATGCTTCGGCATGTATATATATATGTGTTGTAACACTAAAAGGAATATAATGAAAAATCAAGCTGGTTGTCCTGATTTGGGGTCCAGGGGAAAATATCTGTGTTTATCTGTTTTATGTTTTATGCTCTCGCTATTGTTGATTTTATGTTATAAGATTCGTGTGTAGATAATTTCTGTTTAGGGTTAAAACCTACAAATCTGTTCCTAAAAGTTATTACCATCTCGTGCAAGAGATGAGGCTTATCCAAAAACTTTAATACAAAGTGGTATGACATAATCAAAATAAACAACATCAAGGCTAATAATTCGAAGTGGTTGTATGATGTGGCAGTCTATAATAAGACTTCTCCTCTGTTCTGGTGCAACCAACTCCATAAAAAGTGTAAACAATAGTAAAATGACGTGTGGCTATTCCTTGAATGCTGCTTGGTGCCTCGCGGAAATGTGCTGGTGCTGAGAGTAATGGTAGAAATCTATTCTAGAGAAACTCCGTCGCTATTCCTTTCCTTTGGATTCTTGTTTGTCGTGATAAGGATGGAGGAAGATTAAAAGAGATAATGGAGTTTCATTCTATTAGCGTGAGGGATTATTAAATAAATTATGAGAGGGAGGAGAAAAACCCTTTATACATATATTGCAATTGTAGATCAGGGTTGTAACGTTTAAACATAAGACACAAGCGGGAAGGAACGCGATTTGTGATGAGGGTGATGATGTGGCAAGGAGGTGGGATCACCCACAAATCGAAAATTGGGAGTTTTGTTATTAGAAACGAGAGGTAAGTGTTAAAACTTGTGAAGTGCAATGTGCGATGAGCAGAGGGTGATGTGGCAGGGAGAGGGGACCCAGACAATACCACAATCGAGAATTCAAGAGTTTTTTATTATGAGAAACAAGGATAAAGGTTGTGATTTGCAAAGTGAAATATCACAAATCGCAAAGTCAAAGATTATCGCAGGTCAAACTTCATGTCACAAGTCACAATCGGAAGTCAGGGATCAAGACGGGTAAAAAGAATAAAATAATGGGAAGTACGATGTGCGATGAGAGGAGAGGTGACATGGCAGGACGAAGATGGGGCCCATTTAATACCACAAATCACAAATTGGAAGTTTTTTTAGGAGGAATGGGAGTTAAAGGTTAATATTCGCGAAGTGCGATGTGCGATGAGAATGGAAGGTGGGGATGCCCGTAAATTGCAAATCGGGAGTTTTGTTATGAGAAACGGGAGGTAAATTTTAAGACTTGCGAAGTGTGATGTGCGAGGAACGGAGGATGAAGTGGCAGGATGGATGGTGGAGCCCATTTACATCGCAATGGGGGAATCAAGAGTTCTGTTATTGTGGGGAATAAGAGTTAAAGGTTAAGAGTCGTGAAGTGTCATATGCGATGAGAATGAAAGGTGGGACCCATTTAATACCGCAATCGTCGGGTTTTGTAGGAGACATAAATTGTAGCATGTTAAAACTGTGGTAAGCTGATTGTGATGAAAGGGTAAGGGGTCGACAATGATTAAGTGCGGTAAGTTATATCATATAATATATGATATTACAAAGGTTTGCTGTGGTGCGGGTAGAGCTGCTTTTTAACTATAAAAATGGATTTTAATAGTTAAAAAGGAGTTTTGAAAGAAATGAAACACTGGGCTTTGGGTTTTTTGGAAAATGAAAGGTAAAAAATAGGAAATGAAATGAATGAAGGTAGAAATGAAATTTCCCCACCATTTTATTTTGACGGCGACACTTTCATCTTACAACCGAAATGAAGAGGTAGATTGATTCCTTAAAGAATGATGACCAGAAAAATCTTTGAAAAAAGAAGTGCTAATAGTTTATATGTTGGTTATTTGTTGGTTATATATTGGTTACATGATGTATTTTATCAATGACTCATGACAAGTTTGATGAATATATTAAAGGTTGATGAATGCATGGACTAACAAGTGCTATTGCAAATAGCTAGAGAGGGTTTAGAGACTTCTCAGTGATTCTCAAGTGAAGGCTATAAATTTATGATCATATATGCATTCATGACCTGTAGCTTACATGTTTTCCATGAGTTTGGTGAAATGTCTTTTATGTTCTATGAATTCTAGGTCAAGTTCCGCCTTAAATTTTGAATGTGTAGCTTAGTTATTATGCCATTAATGATTATGAGAAATCTAAGGAAGTTATGGGTAGTGGTATGGAGGATGACTTAGAATTTTGGCTCATATCTCAGGATTACACCCTCTAAAATGGACAATTTGGGTCACAACTGCACTCAAGCAGTATTGTGCATGTAGTTAGAGGCCTATAACCGCACAGAGGCCTTGTCATGCATGTGGTTGGGGGTTAAATTGTGAGAAATGCAGCCCCAAATGAGGGTTTTGTCACTTGGGATGGTCTTTGGCCCCTAAGTATCTTGTAGCCCTAAGGGATGATGTGAGTTGTAAGTTTGAGGTCAGTTTGTAGGCCCCACTTCCTTAACTGGAGCTAGGAGGTCAGGTCATGTCATAGTAACTCTCCATCTCATGTTTATGATTGTAGGCAAGTGAAATTAGGTAAATGTGGGAGGGATGGTTACATGGTGGTATCAGAGTGGGTTTCCTTTCTCTTTGGGTGATATCTGATATCATAGTGGGTTTCCTTTCTCTTTGGGTGATATCTGATACCACATGGTGGTATCATATGGAGTTTCATTCTCTTTGGGTAATATCTAATACCAAAGGGTGGTATCAGATCTTCCAGGTTCAAACACTTGGAATGATTGGATAAATGTATATAGTTATGCATGCATAGTAGGTTAGAAATGCATCTTGGTGGTAATTATGTAGTTTGTGTCATTATGACACTGATATGTTGGCTAAGATTGAGCATGAGATGCAAATTATCAGAGCGAGGTTGTAGCACTAGACCTTAGGGCAAGAGTATATCATCATACAAGTTTGTATGTTGGGAATGCAAGTGTGATGGTTAATGGTTTTATATGCGTTATGGTTATATACATGCATGCATTCTATTTTTGTTGTGGTTACATGCACGATAGATGTTAGTTTATCAATGTAGTCATATGCACATGCGTCAGATAGCGATGCATGGTAGTTAACTTGTTGTTATATGAATTTCGGTCATACACATGATGATTATGGCCATTGCATTTAAGATCTTGATGTTATATGTATTGTGCTAATCTGGGTTGGCTTGTGTAGATGGTCATGGTTATGATATTAAGGTATAAGTCGATATACTTGTGATATTGTGTCATGCTAATCTAGGATTGAATTGTACAAATGTGATAGCCTCCCCTAAGATACATTGAGGTATGACTTTGATTATGTCATCTATATGGTTTATCTAACATGGTATGTTAATAGGTTGTTTTATATTTTATTAATTGCATAATATGAGTATGTTTATATAATATTGCATGAAGGAATGATCTTGTTTTAAGACGGTTGTACTAACACAATATGTGCTGAGACAACTAATATGCACTTGAGTGTAAGTGGGTGCTAGTTGTAATATTATGAAAAATGAATGTGATTTGATTATGACATGGATTTTCATCTTGGTAAAGTCTGATTTCAATTAATAGCCATGATGTCTTGATCTTTGAAACATGTGACTTCCATGTGTGAACAGTTGCAAGGCAACATGCTTGGTATTAGCATGACAAGGTAACAATTGATTTGTTCATATACCTAACATTGTTAGTTTTTGTAGCATCAGATGTTTTCTAGCCACAATTTTTTTTGGAGAGACTAGAATACATGAGTTCTCCAAAACCCAGAAATTGTTTCTGGAAATTCCACCTAGAAGTGTCTCAATTAGATTATTAACCAAATTTTAAATATTTCCTAAGTATAAACTTAGGAAATATAGTTAATTAATAATTATTAATTGAGATAAGGTGAGAACCATCTAGAAACGTACACGGATTGACAGGGAATTATTCCGGGCCATTAATTATGTTTTAATCTTGGCCATAGGTGCTCCAACATAAGATTATAAGAAGAAGTCGATGGGTAGATGGAGAACATGCTATTGCAGTTACTTAGTTTCCTAGGTAGTTCAATTTTATTAGTGGTTGTGATTCAATAGAGGAGATAGAGTCAGAGAGTGAGTAGTAGGTGAGAGAGGGGGAAAAAAAAGTCTAGAAGGAATATTTCCGGATTCTGGAAGAGGCAGAGTGAGAAAGAGCGAAGTCCATAAAGCTCTACGCAGTCACTGCATAGAGAGTGATGCAGAGGGTCCAATATGAAGGCAAAGAGTCCATCTCAGGGGCGTAAAGTTGTGGTGGAGTGTGAGAATTTTCTCACAAAATTTATCTCAGTATTTTCTTCAGTTTAGATTGTGAGTAGGGCATCTAAAATTATTGTAGTCATATTTATTGCTAAAGAATAATAAGAAAACCCTCATCTGTTGCATTGATTTTCCCAAGTTGGGTTTTTCCGGGGAAAATTTTCCAAAAATAACTGTGTCAATATTATTGTGTGTGTGCTAGAATTTATCTGTTTCCAGTATTTTATTTTCTGTGGTAATTTTTTTGTGACAATTGCAGTTGTGAATTTATTCATTATTTGTTGTAGAAAATAAACTGCACAATTAAATTTATGGTTAGAAGAATATTTTCCAGTTGCTGCAATAGATGAAATATTCACATGGTATCAGACCAGACATTATCAACTAGAGAGATCAATAACAAAGAGAGAAGTAGTTTTTTTGTTCAGTGTGAGCAACAAATTGAAACCCTAGAGGGCAGCGCGGTCACCTTCCAGGAAAACAAAGCTACTTGAGGAGAATAGTTTTTTCTGAGAAAGCGATAGAGAAATTCAATTTATCTTGATCGAATAACTCCAGAGGCAGAGGGAGAAACCCTGTATTTTTGCAGATGAGATCTCTAGCTGGAAGCAATAGTTTTGCAACAATTTTCTAGACCAAAATCAGTGTCGGGAGGAAAGAGAAATAACACACAAAATTATTCAGTATGATCATGGAAAAAATTAACAATCAAGAATCTTCAGATTTATCTTCTAGATTGGAGGACGGATTTTCTTGCTTATCAGGATCAAATTCACCTCGATTCTGGTATATAAATAATGGAGCATTATCTCATATGACAAGAGTTAGAGAATCTTTCTTTAGCTACAAGGAGGCGTATAAGGATTTCCAGATTAATATGGGAAACATAACAAAATGTACTCTAGTAGGGAGAGGGACCACAGATTTTCAGAGAGAGTCAGGGGCCAACGCCAAAGCTACATATGTATTGCATGTGCCAGCATTGGGGATGAACCTGATTTCAGTACCCCAGTTGCAGGGTAAGGGGTATGATGTCCACTTTGTAGGGAAGAAAGTGCATGTCAAACATTCAAGCTGGAATAAGGTGAAACTAATTGGAGCTTGAAGCAATAGGTTATACAGGTTGCAACTCAACTCTCCAATGGCACATATAGGCAGTGACAATAGTAGTGGGAAGGAGCTGGACGAGTTATGGAATAGGAGAATGGGAAAAATACACCATGGAGCACTCAAGATGCTCTGAGAAACTGTAACAGGGGTTCTAGATCTTAGTACAAAGCATGACCATGTGTGTAGAGGATGTGTACTTGGGAAGTATGCGAAGGAAACATTTCCTAGAAGTGACAACAAAGCAAATGGCATGTTAGTACTTATACATAGAGATATTTGTGGCCCGATGTCCACTAGAGCTCTTAGTGGTGGTGAATACTTTGTCACCTTTATTGATGACCATTCAATAAATACCAAAATCTATTTCTAAAGACAAAAGATGAGGTCTTTGATCTGTTCAAATATTTTAAAGCTCTTGTAGAGAATGCCACAGGGAGGAAGATCAAGGTACTTCCCTCAGATAATGGTGGAGAATACATTGATAAAAACTTCACATATTTTTGTGCGAAGGAAGCCGTAAAAATAGAATGGACAACTCCTTATAATTCTCAGCAGAATGGGGTAGTAGAGTGGAAAAATAAAAATATAATTGGAGTTGCAAAAGCCATTTTGTATGATCATGATTTGCCCATATTTTTAAGGGCATAGGCATGTAACATGAAAGTGTATATACAAAACATAACTCCTCATAGAGCATTAGGGAAGAAAACGCCAGAAGGAGTCTTCACAGGGAAGAAGCCTGAAGTAATTCACTTGAGGATTTTTGGGAGTGTGGCTTACTGCCATGTTCTAGATGAAAATGTAGCAAATTATATCACACTGCATAGAAGGGGTTTCTAGTTGGGTATAACAAGACCTCAAAGGAATATAAGATCTACATTCCCAGTAGTAGGAAGATTGTAGTGAGACGATACATAAAATTCATGGAGGACTAAGCTTTTAGGAGATCTCGAGAGATGCCTGCAGGATATCAAAATCAGTCAGTAGAAATTCCATTAGTCCAACAAAAGGGGCAACCAGAGGGACCAACAGGAGGAAAATCAGAGGGACTGAGTACAATGAATAGTACCAGTATTTCCTCAGGGGTAGGAGATCTGGGAAGTTCTTAGCAGATAGAACAAAAAGGGCAAGAGGAGGAGTTGGTTGAACCGCCCAACATCAGTGGAAGAGCCAACATAGAAGTTCGTTAGAAATTGAGATATGTAGAGGAGTTTATTGGAGCCCCTAGGATGGATAGAAGCTAACACATACAACCTGATATATATCAAGCTTTGGTAGATAAGGTTTCATAACCTTCTATATTTCAGGAAGTCACACAACATCAAGAGTGGGTGGATGCCATGGTAGAAGAGTATAATTATATAATGAAAAATGATGTTTGGGAGGTAGTGCCGAGGTAGGAATACAGATCAGTTGTAGGTTCTTGATGGATCTACAAGATAAATTATGCTGCAAATGGTAGTGTAGAGAAGTACAAGGCTAGGTTATTGGAAAAGCGATATGCACAAAAAGAAGGAATATATTATGAGGATACCTTCGCTCAAGTTTCCGGGTATACATCTATCAGATCAATTATATCCCTAGTAGCTCAGATGGGATGGCAGATTCACGAGATGGATGTTAAGACAACATTCTTGAACGAGGTGATAGAAGAAGAAGTATACATAGAATATCCAGAGGAATTCAAAACTTATGAGAGGCACACTCATGTGTGCAGATTAAAGAAAGATCTATATGAGCTCAAGCAATCCCCCAGGGCTTGGTATGGTCAAATTGATATTTACTTGTAGCAATTGAGATTTTTCAAGAGTGATGCATATCCCAACCTTTACTATTTGATGGTAGAAGGTGAGCTACTCATTCTAGTTTTATATGTGGATTGTCTCTTTTTGAAAAGAACATCAGGCCTCATAAAATATTTCAAGAGGAACCTAGAAACATAATTCTACTTGAAGGATCTGGGGTTGATGCACTATTTTCTAGGATTGGAGGTGTGGCAGAAGAAAGGGGAGATCTTCTTTTGATAAGGAATATACGCTACATATATTCTGAAGAGGTTCAAAATGCAGGATTGAAGATCCATGACTACACCCATGATCACAAATTGGAAGAATATAGATCCATCATATGAAAAGGAAGTCGAACCCACCTTGAATAGACATCTCATTGGGTCTCTCATGTATCTGGTCAAAACTAGGCCAAACATTTGCTTCGCAGTCAATATCCTAAGTCAATTCATGGTAGATCCGAAGAGGGTACATTGGGAAGCAACGCGACAAATTATGAGGTATGTGAATGGCACACTCGGGTATGGGTTGAGGTATACTCGAGGGGACGACATCAGATTATGTGGATTCACAAATGTAGATTGGGTAAGCTGTTCAGTGACAAGAAAAGTACCTCTAGGTAATGCTTCAGTGTTGGATCAGGGATGGTTTCTTGGTGTAGCAAGAAACAAAAGTCAGTAGCACTGAGCTCAACAAACGTAGAGTATATGGTAGCCAACAAAACTACGTGTGAAGCTAAATGGATTAAGAAGTTGCTTGTGAGCTTGTTCAGGTAGAGGATGGGAGCGACCAACCTCTACTTTGATAATGAGAATTGCATAAAGCTATATTAGAATCTAGTGTTTCATGACAGGTCTAAGCATATAGATACTAGATGCCATTTCATCAGAGATTGTGTACAACGTGGGGAAATCTAGGCACAATATGTTCCCACAGGAGAACAAGTGGCAAACATTCTCATGAAATCTCTAAGGATACCTAAGTCCGTTTAGTTTAGGGAACATATGGGTATAGTGGAGAACTAGTTTCAATAGTTGGGACAAGGTAATTTATATGTTTCTCTGTTATAGATGTTTCATTTGCATCAACATCATATGAGAGTGAGTTGCAGTGAAGATGTAGTGTTGGCAACAATTCAGCAGGGTCAACAGCAACACAGATGCAACTCATATCAGAGTTGCGTAGTGGTTGGTGGGGAATAGTAGCCAAACAGTAGCAACGTAATAGGAGATGATGCAAAGACAGGGTGTTGTGGTAGCAGGTGCAACACTAGAACACATTCCTCGCTAAGAGGGAGTGTTAGTTTTGTAGCATCGGATGTGTTCTAACTATGAAATTTTGTGGAGAGGCTAGAATACATGAGTTCTCAAAAACCGATAAATAATTTATGGAAATTCCATCTAGAAGTGTCTCAATTATATTATTGACCATTTTTTAAATATTTCCTAAGTCTAAACTTAGGGAATATGGTTAATTAATCAGTATTGATTGAGATAAGGTGAGAATCATCTTGAAACTTACATGGATTGACAAGGAATTAATCTGGGCCATCGATTATGATTTAATCTTGGTTGTTGGTGCTCCAATAAAATATTATAAGAAGAAGTCAATGGGTAGATGGAGAACACGCCAGTGTAGTTATTTAGTTGCCCATGCAGATCGATTTTCTCAGTGATTGTGATTCAACAGAGGAGATACAACCAGAGGGTGAGTAGCAAGTGAGAGAGGGAGTAGAAGAAGTCCAAAAGGAATATTTCCAGATTCTGGAAGAGGCAGAGTGAGGAAGAGTGCATTCCATAGAGCTCTGTGCAGTCATTGCATAGAGGGTGACATAGAGGGTCCAATGTGAAGGGAAAGGGTCCATCTCGGTGGCAAAAAGTTGTTGTGGAGTGTGAGAAAAATCTCACAAAATTTCTCTCAGTATTTCCTTCAGTTTAGATTGTCAGTAGGGCATATAAAATTCTTGAACTCAGATTTACTGCTGAATATTAATAAGAAAACCCTCATCTGCTGCATCGGTTTTCCCAAGTTGGGTTTTTCTGGGGACAATTGTCAAAAAATAACTATGTCAATATTCTTGTGTGTGTGCTAGAATTTCTCTATTTCTAATATTTTATTTTCCGCAGTAACTTTATTATGAAAATTGTAGTTGTGAATTTATTCGTTATTTGTCATAGAAAATAATTTGAATAATTAAATTAGAGTTAGAATAATATTTTCTAGTTGTTTCAATAGATGAAATTTTCACATATGGGTGATGTGATAGCACGTAACAAGACTCAATTGCAGCGAGGAAAAAGGTGAAATAAAGGAATTAGGTGTGAATTCCTTCTACTACGTTTATAAACCACAATTCCAACTGAATGAGTGATTTGCATGAATCATGAAGTCTTCTTAACCTTTATTTTGTCTGAAATTATGTGGATATATGCTATATTCATGAACATGTATTTAACATGCATAATCGATGGTTTTCAGTTATGGATGGATTTGTCAAGGAATTGGAGTCCCTTGAGATATGGTATATGTACATTTAGTCATAGGTCAACATGCTGGGCACAACAACGTAAGGTAACCAATATATTGTTATGTTTATTTATGCATTGAAAATTTATTGTTATGGAAGTATGATGCATGGGATTGCATGGAAAAAGAGACTGCCATGAAATATTAAAGAAGGCTTAGGTTGAGCTTTCCTTTGGAAGCATTGGGAACCATGGGGATTGAGTCATGGTGTATGTTAAAAGTTTTGTGATTTCAGTGCTTTCTGAGTTGTTTGAGCTTGATTTTAAGTTTTAGTTTTGTTTGGTGCATGACTATGCCACTTTGTTTGTGGTGTTGTATTGCTATTGGGTTTTCATAGTTTTCTTCTTGTTTGTTTCTTATTCTTTCTTTTTATGTTTTGAGAGGCTAGGGAATTGGTGTTGTGTACATGTTGTATATGTGGTGCTGTGTAGATATGGTAGTGTGTTCTATTTGTGGTGTTGTGTACATATGGTACTATGTACATATTGTATATGTGGTGTTGTTCACATATTTTGTTGTGTATATGATGTACATGTGCTGTTGTATGCATATGGGGTTGTGTACACATTGTGCATGTGGTGTTGTGTACATGTGGTGATTTTTACATGTGGCGTTGTGTACACATTGTGTAGATGGTGCTGTGTACATGTGGTGATGTGTACACCTTGTGCAGGCAGTGTTGTGTACATGTGGTTTTGTGTACACGTTGTGCAGGTGGTATTGTGTACATGTCGTAGACATTGTGTTGTGCAAATGTGGTTTTGTGTTATGTGTATTGTGTATTCATTGTATCATGACATGTGTATTGGTTGAGTTGTATCTATGTATGTATATGTAATTTTTAGCACACCGGGTGTAGGTGTAGCTGTTGTTCCGTACATTGGGGTAGGTGTATATGTTGTGTTGTACACGGGGTGTAGGTGTATGTGTTATGTTGTACACTTGGTGTAGGTGAATGTATTGTGTGTTACACCATGTGTGGGTGTATGCATGTGATGTACATTGTGTGTATATGTACGTGAATGAATAGAAGAAAAGGAACTCGGTGCTTTCCGGGTATGGAAACCAATCCGGTGTGTGTACGGAAAGGACAAAGAACAAAGGTAGAAGCAAAGATGTGAAAATTCCTAGATATGACAATCTAAGGAATCCTACTCCAAAAATTTGAGTTAACTTCTCCTATTATGTAAATTACTTTTAAAAAAGTAATTTAGATCTGAATTATTGAAGTAACTATTGAAGCAGCCTACACTGACTAAAATATGTTTCCAAAACAAGGAAACTGAGTAAGAAATTAATCGCACTTAGGACACCTTTATTTTGGACTCAAGTCCCTGGAAAAACCCAATGCGGGAAAACCAATGCAACAGATATGAGGATTTGTATTATTAAGAAGTGAAAAATCATGAATAAATCTCTAAATACCTCAAGAGTTATTTAGTTACAGAGAGAAATACTGGCAGAAATAAATTATGATGAAAAGCTAAACCTACTATAGGGTAGTTTAACTTTCATTTTATCAGCATGAACTTGCAACCTTTCTCCAATGCGTAGCAATGCTGTAAGATTCAATATTTTGATAATTCAATCCTTGAACCTGTGGGTTATGGGCCCACAACTTATATATCGAAAGCAAATAAAACCAACGAATTCCATAAACCTTGACCAACAAACGCTGGTCCCACCTTTATGGATTAGCACCAGAACTCAAAAGGATTCAACCAAAATATTATAACAGGTCACATCCATTAAAGTTTTAAACCTCGAGCCATTTTTATTTGCGAGAATAGTCAATCAAAGATCGGACGGTTGTCGCAGCTTTTTAAATCACAAATCATTATACGAAATAAGCTGAGGGCTCCACCGTTATTTCTAGCACACTTTACACCTATGATCCACTCCTGCCGTTCATCCGACGGATATCGCGTCAAAATATGCACGATCTTTAATGTTTTAAATATACGTGAAAAAAGTGGTTTTGTGACGCCACACGTCACTCGCTGGGGTGTATCGCGTTCATTTCAGTAATTACCGCTTGTCCTCCAAAAGCAGTGTGAACGACCCTTCAACAATTTTCTAAAACCACTCTATGCTGTTCTCACTCGTGGTTCCAAAACACATATTTCACCACGCTTCCATTGTGCTTTCAACTCATGGTTTGACATGAATGTAATTCCAAATCACATGGCTCCAACGCAGGTTTAAATCTGCCATACTCTGTAACAAAAACTCACTCTATGACATTATATTTTACTGGATCGCCATTGATCCTTGCAGTGATCAATGGTGATCAACACACTCGTAATTCAATTTAAATCACATACATAAAATTAGCCTCACAAATCTAAATCATAAATAAACCATATTCATACACAGAAATCGACATAATATGTACTTCCATTATATACATAATTCGCTTACAGTCCAAGGCATTTCGTCCTTAGTCAGAATTTCTCATGCCACTACATTGTATTCGTTCACGCACACACACACTTCACACATCACAAAATTTCTTTTATAGAATTACAAGAGCGTGAATCATTTAAGATCCACGATTTCGCTCCTTCAATTGCTCAACAACCCCTAAATCTCTCATGGTAGATAATTATAATTAATTTAAACCTCATCATTTCCAGCAATTTAGTTCTGGTTTAACCAACTTTGCCCCAATTTACAATGACTGTCCACATTTTCCTTTCCACAGCTTCGGATTCCAATTTTAATGAAAGTTTGCTCGGATGCCCCTGCATAAAATGTGAGTTTTACCTCACACAATCACTGGAAAATTCGACTAATCCAGTCACTGGAAAAGTTTCCTCTGGAGGTCTATGCACAGTGACTGTGTAGGCCATGTGTCACCTCCTCTAGGCACTGCGTCACCCCAACAACAGATTGATTTGACTCCCAGAATCACATATATGAGCCTCCTGGTCTCACAACTCGAATCCCGACTTCTAGATATGATCCGAAAGCTGAATCTTGGAAACCATCTGAACCTCTGCGCAACTTCTGTGTAGCCCTGACTGGCTCTGCGTTGGCTCTGCGTCTGCTTGAATGGCTCTACTAGATGTATTCCTACCTCTCTTTGCCGATGATTCTCCGACTGAGAAAATATTTCACTCCAGAAGCTACTCTACCCCTCACTACATCGAATCTCTTGATCTGATATTCTTCCGAGCACTGCTCCGTTAGAAGAATTTGATCTCAAGATTCACTTTGTGTGTCACTTTCCAAATGACCCTAAAGACATCCTTTATAGTCTTCTCATTGAGAAAAAAACGACCGATATTAGATCTCTAATCAATGGCTAATATTATAACATGACTTGATATTCACTTTCTAGATCATTCTCACTTTGTTTTATTAATGTTGCTTAATTATTTAATTAGACTTGACCGAGTGGAATTTTCACAAACAATTTCTGGGTTCTTTGGAATACCCGTGTCTAAGAATCTACACAAAATTTTGGGCTTAGAGAACTTTCCGATGCTACAAAAAGCAACACTACCTCTTAACGAGAATGGTGCTCTAACAATATGCCTACTACATACTACTCTGACCCTGAGGCATCCTCTACGCTGTTGAAGTCCATCAACCACTGCGTTGCTACTGCAACTATACTGCTGCCCATGACACTGGCACTTCCATTGTTGCGTCCATACTACAACTGCCTCTCAAGTTCTACATCTGCTATGATGCTAACACTGCCATTTCTAACAATGCAACTCAATTGCTAAGAGAAGCAACTAAACTCACTCGAAATTGAACAAGTGTTCAGTGGATACACCTTGGTGTTGAAGACTTTGACTGCTGGTAACTACTGTGCTATCCCTCTGATGCACTGCGTTGTTTCTGCCCTGCACTGCACAATGCTGATTTGCACCGTGCTGCACTCCTATGCATTGCGCTACTGTTGCTACCCTACTGCTGCTCTTCTCTACACTGCTACCCACTGCACTGTCATCTCCATCACTCCTCGTCTCTCACTGAAAATCCTTCATCTCGCTACTGCTAATTATGGGCTCCCATAGCAAGGTTATGATCCATGAAGTGGGATACTCAAGGATCCTTTCCAAATGAAGTTAAAAATGAACTGAAATTTTATGTCACCCCACTTATTACCAGGAGAAGCATGGGAACTCATATAAAACTCATTCTGCTTGATCTTTGCGATTGCAACGATAAGATCGTGCTTCTCATCCTTGTCATTTTTCTTCAGAGGACATTGTGATGCAAAGTGGCCCATCTCACCACATGTAAATCATTTCACCTTTGAGACATATCTCTTTTATCTCTGTTGCCCAAGATACCCTTTTGATGCGAGAACTACATTCTCCTCCTTCTCTAGACCCTTAGATCTGCTCCCGCTGCTGCCATCAAGCTTTCACTTGACTATATATATCCTCAAATCTTTCTTGTGAAGTGTTGACCACATATGATCCTAACTAGGAAGCGTATCCCTACCAAAAATTCTTTGGAAAAAAACCTAACACTCCTCCGTGACTGCATTAAGGGCCAACCTCACCATAGCTACTACAGTTGGGGTGGATCCCACGGCTGCCAACTAGTCTCGAATCTCCTGAAGCCTCGTAAGGAATGAAGCTGCTGCGCTCACCCTTCTGCATCTGGATCATGTAGAAATTCTGCTCCAAGTACATATTCCACTGCTAGGAATTTCCTTCGTACAACAAATACAAAGCTTCCCACATCTCCCTGGCGGTGTTCTTTCCAGCTAAATTCTAGACTATGTAATCCTTAACACCATCAAGGATTAGCATCTTGAAAATTTCCATATTGGACTTGTACTTCTTAAGTTTATCCATATCTGTAGGTACAACTACCACATTTTCCATGAACGTCTTGGAATTAAATTCATCTAGAAGGAACAAAATCCTTTCCTTCCATATTACATAGTTGGAGGAACCCTCCAACCAGTCTTGATCTTGAAGACCATGAGCTGCCATATCAGCTGAAAATTGTCAAAATGATTCCTCTTTCTGCCCCTCTTCGCAGCCTAGGTAGGTTTACGTACTCCTTCTGGAGCTTGCAAATCTGCTGCTCATATCCTAGAAAAAATGCTGAATTCCTCGACTAGGAACTCATTGAGGAAGAATTCTGCACTATGTGCATTTTATTTCTTTTGATGCTTCTTTTCCATACAAACACCTCCTGAAAAAATGTGTCCCTTTGGCTCTGTGTGAAGGCTCTGCGCTACTCCCTTTGCCTAAGAAAAATTTCAAATCGGAAGTCCTACCTCTCTATCGACTCACTTAGAGAGAGACAACCTCGAAAAAAAAAACCCTCTTGGCTAGAACTACGCAATCCATCTGGGATTCAATCTACTGTTGCTGCAAAAATTCGACCTTCACTTTAGATTCAGATCTGCTCTTCCTGTTTCACATCAAACGCTCTGATACCATGTCAAAATTCCTAGATCTGAAAATCTAAGGAATCCTACTGCAACAATCAGAGTTAACTTCTCCTATTATGTAAATTACTTTTACAAAATTAATTCAGATTTGAATGATTGAATTCAATACTAAAGAAGCCTACACTGACTAAAATATTATTATGAAAGAAGGAAACTAAGCAATAAATCAATCACACGTAGGATACCTTTATTTTGGACTCAAGTCCCCAGAAAAGCCCAATGCGGGAAAACTGGTGTAGAAAATCTGAGGATTTGTATTATTAAATAGTAGAAAATCTTGAATAGATCTCTAAATACCTCAAGGCTTATTCAGTTACAGAGAGAAATACTGGAAGAAAGAAATTTTGAGTTTTACCTCACACAATTAATGGAAAATTTGGCTGATCCGATCAATGGAAAAGCTGCCTCTGGAGGTCTCTACACACTGACTGCGTAGGCCATGCGTCACCCCAACAACATATCGATCTGACTCCCGGAATCACATATATGAGCCTCTGTTGGCAATATGATGCAGAGTGTTGTCCTTGATGGCAACCCACTGAATGAAGATGAAGACATGAGATTGTTGGCATATGTCGACATGATGGCAAACCACCTGATGAAGTTATTCTTGACTTGATGAACTAGGTAAATGATGTAAATCTGATGTGAAATGATGCTTGTTAGCAATATGATGCTGAGTGTTGTCCTTGAATGGAAACCCACTTGATGAAGGTGATGACAACTTACTTGTTGAAGCTGTGCTTGATAGAATGCTCTAGGTCTCACACCTCGGCTTCCGGCTTCTGGATCTGATCCGATAATTGAATCTTGGAAACCCTCTAAACCTCTACGCAACCTCTGCGTATCCTTGACTAGCTCTATGTCACCTTAACTGGCTCTACGCTGGATCTGCTGGACATATTCCTACCTCTCTTCGTTGATGATTCTCCAGATGAGAAAATATTTCTCTCAGGAAGCTACTTTGCCCCTCACTGCATTGAAACACTTAGATCTGATCTTCTTCCGAGCACTTCTCCATCAGAAGAATTTGATCTCAAGATTCACTCCGCGTTTCACTTTCCAAATGACCTTCAAGCCTTCATTTATAGCCTTCTCATTGAAAAATCAACAACCGAGATTAGATCTCTAATCAATGAATAAGATTATAACATAACTTGATCTTCACTTTCTAGATCATTCTCACTCTATTTTATTAATGTCCTTTAATTATTTAATTTCCCTAAGTTTAGACTTTGGGTAATAAAAAATTAAACGAGTGGAATTTTCACAAATGGTTTTTGGGTTCTTTAGAATAACCATGTCTAAGCCTCTCCATAAAATTTGGGGCTTAGAGCACTTTCGGATGCTACAAAAATCAATAAAAGGACCAATTGAAATATAAGTATCCGTGTTCTATTTCAATTTTAATTATGCATATGATTCTTATTTATGATGGTTACATTTGGTATATGATTCTAATTTATGATGGTTGCATTTTAGCTAACTGGATGTGATATGTTTATACATGATGATTTGATCGAAGAGCTAGTTTGATTTTTTGTGACAAGATGTGAACAAAATTGGAGGTGTACGACAACCACCAATGAGGTATGATTTGAATTAATTTAATTTAATTTTGAATCTATTGGAAACAATGTTTTTTTTACAGGAAAGTGTGGAAAATGCCCAGGTTTGGGTGGTTTGAACTAGCAGCCAGAGAATTAGCAATAGCAGTAAAAGAAGGAATTGGAACATGCAATAGTATGTTGGTAAATTATTCAGGAGCAGGGCCATTATGAGACACTGGTACCCAATAGTGTCCATTGATTGTCATGAACATGCTATGACTGGTATGATGGTTTTACGAGAGGAACATGCCTTGGTTTTTGGAACTTATGATGCGAGGAAACCTTTTCAAGGGATGGATCACCTGGGGGATTGTGTAGCAAAGAAGGGGATTCCAGCGGAACTTGGAAGATGTGAGGCTGCACGAAAGGGGGCGACTAGATTACTCAAGGGACTGTGTAGCAGATAAGGGAAGGTCGTGAAATGAATTTATTTTTTTCATTTTAATTATTAGATGGAATCAAAAGCACATTAGGAGTGTGCCCCGAAACAATGATATGGTAATTGTTCACTGAGGGAATAAGTGGCGCATGGATCTTAGCATTGGACATTTGATGCAAGTTTGACTTTGGTAGTGGATTATGGACTTCTTGGGAAGGAGGTGAATCCTGGTACTAATTTTGAGGGTGGAGGTGTGAGATGGATTCCCCTGTATGTGCATATGTATATATTTTTATATTATTGTAAATACTGTATCGAGTTATGGTTATAAATCTCCATAGACAATATGATTATTTTCTGGTTCAAGAAAATGTGCATAAGTATATGTAGTTTTTATTATAAATACCATAATGAGCTATGTTATAAAGCTCCAGTAAACATCATGATTGTCATGTTTCAGTAGTGGTCATTGTAGATACTGCAACGAGTTGGGTTATAAAGCTTCATAGGTAGTATGTTTTGTTTTTAGTGGTTTGTTGGTCACACATATCATAGAACATCAAGGACAGTGTTCCCCCAAGAGAGAGGGGTTTGTAATAGCCCCTGGTTGATTTTCCATGTAAAAAAATAAATACCAAGGTCATGGGACACGTATTCTGAGCTGAATGGTGGGCAGACATTACAATGAGGATCAGTTTTGGTTTATTTATGGCTAAGGATATTGGAAAATGCATTGGCAAAAGCAAAGAGGAAATAATTGACATTTATTTATGAAAATAAAGGAAAATAGAAGAAAATGAAGATGAAAGGTCACATATTTTAATGAGAGGGAAATTGAAGGAAAAATGAAGGAAACCGAAGAAAATACAGTCCTTAATGATAAAAAAAATTCTGAGGAACAATTCATGGATTTTGTTAGTGTGAAATTTTTGTCAGTTTAGTTTTGGAGCTCACTTCTATACTCTTGCACACTTAGTATTCTTGGAACACTTTGGCATACATTGGATTTTGAGAAAGAAGGCAAAGTCAAGCAAGAAAGCACAAGGGAACAAGTGGATTAGTAGCTACATCTTGATTGCTTTGCAGGTAACATGTTTCATGTGTGATTTCCTTGCTGATTTCTAGATGCATGGTATATGCATGTGATTATTTGGTTAAGTGTTTTCATTGGCATGGATGGTTTTGTGGATTAAGAGTGGTTTTAGCATTTATTTTCCATTTCCAGGATAGCCATGGTGTTGTGGGTCTTTCCACTTGATTGCTTTTTGATTGATGCTCATAATCACTTATGGTTGTGGGTTGGAACACACGCTCTAGAAAAATTTGGGTTGAGTTACTAGTCCTGGAGCCTAGGTTGAGACAAACACTCTATAGCCCTTAGTGGGTTGAGTTACTAGTCCCTGGAGCAAGGTTGGACAAATGCTTTGGAGCCTTTGAAGGTTGTGGGTTAGGTTACTAGTTCTTGGAGCCCTAGATAACTTAGTTAGATATTGATATGGTTGGTGTTAGTGATGTCCAACTGTGAGGTGGAATCACTGGTTTAGGGTTGAGGTGGTTTGGCCTTTAGAAGTCCTGGTTTTGTTTTTTTTTTGTTATTCCATGAGATCCCACATTCATGATTGGAATATGGTGCATGGGTGATTGGTTGAAAGAGAGACATAGTTCAACCCAATCTATGGCCGGGTGGTACATGGAAGTCCCTGATTTGGTTGGCATTTTCATATATTAATAAGAGATATTTCCTTATTGTTATTTATGAGCATTTGTAGTATTATATTGGTGATATTATGGTTGATTCTCCATGGTTTCTATGCTAGTTATTTTAGAGTTACATGATTTATTTTATTTATGGATCATGACAATATGTTTTGATGAATATACGAATGGTTGGTGAATGCATGGACTAACAAGTGCTATTTCAACTAGAAAGAGAGGGTTTAGAGCCTTCTTGGTGATTCTCAGGTGAAGACTATCAGTTTATGATCAGATATTCATTCATGACCTGTAGATTACATGTTTTCATCATGTTTGTTATGTTCTAGGCAGTCTATATCAAGTTATTCCTTCAAGTTTGAATATGTAGCTTTGTTATTATGCCATTAATGATTATAAGAAGTCTTAGGCAGTTCTGGGCAGTGGTTTGGAGGCTTACCCTAAATTGTGGTTCATATATCGGGACCACACCCTCTGAACTAGACAATTTGGGTCACAACCGCACTTAGGCAATGTTGTGCATGCAGTTCGAGGCCTATAAATGCATGGAGTCCTTGTCATGCATGCAATTGGGGGTTAAATTTTGATAAATTCAACCCTACCTCAGGGCTTGGTCGCCTGGGGTGGTCTTTGGCCCCTAAGTTTCCTGTATCCTTGAGGGATGATGTGAGTTCTCAATTTGAGGTCAGTTTGTAGGCCCGTCTTCCTTAACTGGAGCTAAGAGGTCGAGTCATGCCATAGTAACTCCCTGTCTCATGTTTAACATTGCAGGTTAGTGAAATTGGGTAAATGTGGGAGGGGTGGTTACAAGGTGGTATTAAAGCTAGTTTTCGTTCTATTTGGGTGATATCTGATAGCACATGGTGGTATCAGAATGGGTTCCATTTTATTTTGGTAATATGGGCTAAATGTATATGGTTATACATTTAAAAATTTCAAAAAGTTTAAAAAGTTGGACTGGATGGGCTAAATGTATATGGTTATACATGCACAATAGGCCAAACATGCATCATGGTGGTAATTATGCAGTTTGTGTCATTATGATGTTGATATGTTGGCTGAGATGGAGCAAGAGTTGATTTTAAAAGCAAGGTTACAACACTGGACCTCGGGGTAAGAGAAAATCATCGTACAAGTTTGTATGTTGGGCTTGTAGGTATCATGGTTAATGGTTGTTATATGCATTACAGTTATGTACATGCTTGTCATTCTATTATTGTTGTGGTTACATGCATGATAGATGTTAGTTGATGTACACATGCATTATATATTCATGCATGGTAGTTAACTTTTGGTTATATGCATTGTAGTCATACACATGATGATTATGGCATTGGATTTAAGTTCTTGATGTTATATGTATCGTGCTAATACGGGTTGGCCTATGTAAATGGTTATGGTTATGATATTCAAGTATGAGTCGATATACTTGTGATATTGTGTCGTACTAATGTAAGACTGACTTGTACATATGTGATAGCCTCCCCCAAGGTACATTGAGGTATGAGTTTGATTATGTTGTCTATATGGTTTATCTAACATGGTCTTTTTATAGGTTGTTTGAATGTTTGATTAATTACATAATATGGGGTGTGTCTATAGGATTGCGTGAAGGAAATATCTTGTTTTAAGATGATTGTACTAACACAATATGTGCTGAGACAACTGATATGCACTTGAGTGTAAATGGGTGCTAGTTGTAGTATTATGGCTAATGACCGTGAGTTGATTATGACATGATTGTTAGAGTTGGTAAAGGCTGATTTCAATTAATAAACACAATATTTTGATCTTTGGAACATGTGACTGACATGTGTGAATAGTTGTAGGGAAACATGCTTGGTATTAGCATGAATAGGTGATAGTTGATTAGTTTATATAACTGACATCTAGGTGATGTGATAGCACGTAATAGGACTCAAGTGCAGCAAGGAAAAAGGTGAAAGAAAGGATTTGGGAGATAATTCCTTTAGCTATGTTTGGAAACCAAAATTCCAAATGAATGAGTACTTTACATGAATACAAGAATTCTTCTTGACATTGATTTTGTTTAACATTATGTAGATATGTGCTATATTCATGAACATGTATTTAACATGTTTAACCACTGGTTATCAGTTATGGCTATATTTGTCAAGGAATTGGAGTCTCTTGAGAGATGATATATCTACATGTTCATTTATAGGTCAGCGTGATGGGTACAACAAGGTAAAGTAACTGATATATTGTTATGTTTATTTATGCACTGGAAATTATGTGTTATGGCAACATGGTGCAGGGGATTGCATGTCAAAAGGGACTACCATGAAATCTTGAAGAAGGATTGGGTTGAGATTTCCTTTGGAAAAATTGGGAATAATGGGGGTTGAGTCATGGTGTATGTTGAAAGTTTTGTGCTTTCGGTGCTTTGTGATTTGTTTGCGCTTGATTCTCAGTTTTGGTTATGTCTGGTGCATGGCCATGCCACTTTTTTTATGGTGTCATTGTTGGGTATGTGTTATATTCTTTCCACGACTAGTCCCACGCGCTGTACGTTGCGCCGGGCGCAGCAGGGGGGTCACAAGGGGGGAGGCAGCCCCCACTATTGGGGTTCGGAGCAGCGCCCCGGCGAAAATTGTTTTGGTGTGAAGACCCACTCATAGGCGGACCCACCCATGTTTTGTGCATGAGTTTGCACATGGTTTTGGGGTACGATGGTTTTCAGCCCCTGGTGTTTTGTAGATCTGGTCAAGGGAACTACGGTTATGTTCTAATCCAGGGTTAATGGATTGGGGTTTATGTATGCTTCGGCATGTATATATGTGTTTTGTAACACTAAAAGGAATATAATGAAAAATCAAGCTGGTCATCCCGATTTGGGATCCAGGGGAAAATCTCTGTGTTTATCTGTTTTATGTTTTATGCTCTCGCTATTGTTTATTTTCTGTTATAAGATTCGTGTGTAGATAATTTCTGCCTGTGGTTTAAACCTACATTTGGTATCGTAGCTATTTCAACAAGGGGACGCTTTACACAAGGTTTTTTCCTTGGGGAGGTAAACTCCTGCTCAGGTTTTTGTCATAGGATCGATTCTTGCAGTTGAAGAATATGGCGCAGCGGCGGAAAGATAGAGATCGAGAAATTTAATGGTCGTAGTTTTGAGTTATGGAAGCTCAAGATGGAGGATCTCCGGTGGATAAATGCATTGAAGGATCGCAGACCTGTGTACTAAACCAACGTACAATGGGCTTACAAGACTGGAAGAAATCGAACGAAGGCTAAGAGCACAATACTTGCCAGGTGGTCTCTGATTCAATATTTTTGTATGTATTCTAGGGCACACAACCCTGAATTTGGGGAAAACTTGGGACTTGTACTCAATTCCAAGTCTCTCGTAATAAGTTGTTCTCGCGGAAAAAGATGTATAACCTGAGGATGAAGGATGGAGACTCGGTGACAGAGCATCTGAACGCCTTCAATACTGTGGTAAGTTAGCTGTCATCTGTTGATATCAAAATCTCAGATGAAGATAAGTGCATCAGTTTGTTGTGTTCTTTACCAGACTCGTGGGATAGTCTGGTTATTGCAATAGGTAGCAATACAACTACCTTGAATTTTGATGACATTTTCTCAGCCTTGTTGTTGGAGGAAATGAGACGGAGAAATATGGAGGGCCAGACTGGAGATGCCTTATATGTATGAGGAAGGTCCCAAAACAGAAACAAGAATAAGGTTTCAAGTGGGAGATCCAAATCTAGAGGGAGATCTAAATCTCCTGGAAAGTTTGTAAAGGTATGCTGGAAATGCGGAAAAGAAGGGCACTACAAAAAAGACTGCAGATCTAAAGCTCCTGAGAAAGGAAAGGGATCTGATGATGCTCCTTCTGTAGAGGCAAAAACCACCTCGGATGAAGGTGGGGATGTGTATTTGGCTTCTTCTTCAAATACACATGTATATCATGAGTCATGGTTGAATGACTCAGGTGCATCCTTTCACTTCACTCCCCATAGGGAGTGGTTCTGCGAGTATGAGAAATATGATGGTGGTGATGTCTTCCTAGGGGATGATAGGAAGGCCAGAATCGTCGGACGTGGAAAGGTCAAGCTGAAGCCGCAAGGTGGAAGGATTAGAACACTTCAGGAGTTTCAGATATTCTCATTGGCCAACCATTTTCCGTAAGGCAGATGGATGATGGTGTAAAAGAAGGTCTAGAAAGATGTCTAAGATGGTTCATGATAATCGGTATTAATGCGGGAGTTCGGATCGGAACTCGTACAAGTTACAAGGTAACACCTATCATAGCGTTCCATGGTTCCCGAAAGTGGAGCCGAGCCTAGCCTGCCTCTCGGGTATTAAGACCATGCTAAGTGGCATTAAAGGCTTGGACATATTGGAGAGAAGAGCCTTCGGATACTGCATAGAGATGGTATGGTAGAAGGTATGTCTAATTGTTCTCTGGATTTCAATTTATGTGAACATTGTGTATATGGGAAGCAGAATCGGGTGAGTTTTCCTTCTCGTGCTAAGAGGGCAAACAAGATATTAGAACTTGTGCACAGTGATGTGTTTGGACCTGTGTCAGTTCCATCACTGGGAAAGTCTGTGTACTATGTTTCATTCATAGATGACTTCTCAAGGAATACAAGGATATATTTCTTGAGGAAGAAATCTGAAGTCTTTGACAAATTTAAAGAATTTAAGGCTCTGGTGGAAAACCAGACAGAGAAGAAGATAAAGGCGTTGAGGACAGATAATGGTGGGGAGTTCTGCAAGGAGGAATTTGAAGAGTTCTGTAAGAAGTGTGGTATAGCATGGCAAAAGAATACTCCATACACTTAAGAAAACTAGGTTGCGTAATTTAATTACGTAACGCGATGAAAGAAGCATGTGTTTAGTAACAGTTAGGACAAGAATTCTGGGCAGAGGCAGTGGAGACTTCATGTTACTTAGTTAACAGATCACCTTCATCAGCATTGGAGGATAAGACTCCACATGAGGTATGGACTGGTAAGAAACCCTCTCTTTCACATCTAAGGGTATTTGGATGTGATGCATATGTATATGTTCCAAAGGAGAAAAGGACCAAGTTGGATAATAAATCTAAAAGGTGCATCTTTATTGGGTATAAGGATGGTTTAAAGGGTTACAAGCTTTGGAACCCAGAAACAAGGAAGGTTGTGTACAACCGAGATGTGGTGTTTAGAGAGGTGATAGATGTTGTTAAACATGAAATCATACTAAAGGAACCTGAGAAGATAGAGTTTTAGCTAAAGGAGGATGAATCAAACTCTACAACAGAAGAAGATTCAGAAGAGGAAGAGCCAAAAACTCCAGCTTTGAGAAGATCAGTTCGGGAAAGAAGGACACCAGAAAGGTATAGTCCATCTGCTTTCTATTTAGGTTTTTCCTTAACTATAACTGATGATAATCCCAGAATTGTCAGGGAGGTAGTAGATTCCGAGGATGGAAAACTCTGGAAGGAGGCCATGGTTGATGAAATGGCATCCTTGCACAAAAATGAGGCATGGGATTTGGTGGAGTTGCTGGCTGGAAGAAAGTCCATTGGGAGCAAATGGGTGTTTAAGAAGAAGATAAATGTAGAAGGCAAGGTGGAGAAATACAAAGCTCGGTTGGTAGCAAAAGGTTATTCCCAAGTGCCGGGAATTGATTTTGGTGATATTTTTTCTCCTGTTGCCAAAGTTACTTCTATTATATTAGTTTTATCTGTTGCTGCTGCATTTGATTTTGAGATAGAACAGATGGATGTGAAGACAACATTTCTTCACGGGGATCTAGAAGAGGAGATCTACATGAAGCAACCTGAAGGCTTTATGGTGAAGGGTAAGAAAGAACTAGTATGCAGGTTGAAGAAGTCTCTGTATGGGTTAAAACAGTCACCAAGGATGTGGTATCAGAATTTTGATACCTATATACGGGGACTTGGCTTCACCAGAAGCAAGGAGGATCACTGTGTTTATTTTAAATTAATTGGTGACCATGTTATTTATTTGGTCTTGTATGTGGATGATATGTTGTTGATTGGAAATGACAAAGAAATTATCCAAGATTTTAAGACCCAACTGTTCTCCAAATTCAACATGAAGGATCTTGGTGCTGCAAACTATATTTTGGGCATGGAAATTAAGAGAGATCGGGCAAAGAGGAAGCTCTGGTTAAAACAGAGGAAGTATGTTGAGACTATATTGCAGAGGTTCAATATGCATGATAGTAAACTATTGAATGTTCCTATTCCTGTAGGTGTAAAGCTATCTGCTGAACAGTGTCCCAAGACACAAGAAGAAGAGGAGGATATGTCCCGTGTTCCATATGCAAGTGTGGTGGGTAGTCTGATGTATGCAATGGTCTGTATTAGACTAGACATTGAACATGCAGTGGGAGTGTTGAGCAGGTTTATGTCAAACCCAGGGAAGGAGCATTGGATAATAGTGAAGCGGGTTTTTAAATATTTACATGGCACTAGTGATTATGGCTTGTGCTACCAGGGAAGACCAGGATTGGAAATAATGTTGGACATTCGTGGTTTTGTTGATGCAGACTGGGCTGGAGATCTGGACCAAAGAAGATCAACAAGTGGGTATGTGTTTAACCTATTTGGAGGCGCATTCAGTTGGATGAGTAAAATATAGTCTGTAGTGGCTCTTTCAACTACAGAGGCAGAATACATAGCAACCACTCATGCAAGCAAGGAAGCAATTTGGTTGCAGAGATTGTGTTAAAGTATGGGGTTGGTACAACAAGCTATAAGGATAGACTGTGATAGCCAAAGTGAAATTTTCTTGGCTAAGAACCCTGCTTACCATTCAAAGACAAAGCACATTGATGTTCAATATTACTTTGTTAGAGATATGGTTGAGGCTAAAAGGGTGTTGCTGGTAAAGGTGGACACTTTGAAGAATGTTGCAGATGCATTGACGAAGTCTGTGGGCACTCAGAAGTTCTCTTGGCGTAGAGAAACAATGGGTGTTGAAGAATTGGCCCAATGACTAAGAACTCCTGTGGCCCCCTGTGGAAAGAAAACAACAAGTGGGAGAATGTTGGGTATGTGTTATATTCTTTCCACGACTAGCCCCACGCACTGTACGTTGCGCCGGGCGCAGCAGGGGGAGGCAACCCCCATTGTTGGGGTCTGGGGCAGCGCCTCGGCGAAAATTGTTTTGGTGTGTGGACCCACTCATAGGCAGACCCACCCATGTTTTGTGCATGAGTTTGCACATGGTTTTGGGGTACGATGGTTTTCGGCCCATGATATTTTGTAGATCCGGTGAAGGGAACTATGGTTATGTTCTAACCCAGGGTTAATGGATTGGGGTTTATGTATGCTTTGACATGTATATATATGTTTTGTAACACTAAAAGGAATATAATGAAAAATCAAGCTGGTCGTCCCGATTTGGGATCCAGGGGAAAATCTCTGTGTTTATCTGTTTTATGTTTTATGCTCTCGCTAAAGTTTATTTTTTGTTATAAGATTCGTGTGTAGATAATTTCTGTTCAGGGTTAAAATCTACAATTGTATTGCTATTGTTTTTTCATGGTTTTCTTCTTGTTTGTTTCTTGTTCTTGCTTTTTATGTTTTGAGGGCCTTGGTAATTGGTTGGGGAAAGAGGAAAGTTAATGGAGCTCGCGGAGATATGAATGAAAAAAACAAGTGATGTAAAGGCTCAGATGAAGCTCACTGAATGTATAAGAGAAGTTGAAGGGAAGAATATGATAACCAGTTGGATTGGTCAAGTCCATTGGGATAAATGGACGATGGTAGGATAGTCATGAGAAGGGTAACATCAAAGGTAAAGTAAATGGATTTAAGGCGTCAAATTCTTTGGCCATGTTGGGAAATGTTGTTCTCAATGTTATGCATGTTGTGCATGAATAAAGTGATTTCTCTTAATGTTGACCTTATGATATCTGGAAATTGTGTTGTGATTATAATTATGCTGATGTTTATATATATACACATGTATATATGTATGTCATTGTCTGATAGGTTCAGTAGGGATCATGATTTTTTATGCTAATATTTATATGTATATATTTATGTATGTATGTCATTGTCTGACAAGGTCGTAAGGGATCATTCTTGTGGATAAATGATTACCAATGCAGGTGAATGGCATGAAGAGGTTCTCGGTATTATAAAAAATCAATTGGGAAGAGTAGCCTAGATGGATCTATGAGTTGAGTATCACGTGGATATGAATTGAAATTATGTGCTTATATTATGCCTATGATTATGTTATGGGCAGGCTATGCTGATGGATACATCAACTTATTGAAAGCAGTGTGATATACGACATTCTAGGACAAGAATAGATAAGTGGAAAGAGCCTTAGACCCAAAATTTAGATGGTGGATACATGCACTAAGGCGTGGGAAAGACACAAGAAGCAAGGTTGATTGGTAGACACATTGTGGTCGTTAGATGTGAAATACTGGTGCTGTGTACATGTATTATATGTGGTGTTGTGTAAATAGGGTACTGTGTACATGTTGTATATGTGGTGTTGTGTACACATGATATTATGCACATGTTGTATATGTGGTGTTGTGTCCATATGGTATTGTGTAGATGTTGTATATATGGTGTTGTGTATATATGGTACACTGTACATGTTGTATATGTGGTGTTGTGTACATGGTGTACATGTTATTCTCTGTGGATGTTTTACATGTGGTGCTGTGTGCATATGGTGTTGTGTACATGTTGTATATGTGGTGTTGTATACACGTTGTGCAGGTGGTGTTGTGTGCATGCGGTGTTGTGTACACGTTGTGCTGGTTGTGCTGTGTACATGCGGTATTATGTACAAGTGGTGTTGTTTTCATGTTGTGCATGTGGTGCTGTGTAAACGTTCTGCAGGTAGTAATGTGTACATGTGGTATTGTGTACACACCGTACTCGTGTTGTGCACATGTGGTACTGTGTTATGTGTATTGTGTAGTCTTTGTATCATGGCACGTGTAGTTGAGTTGTACTTTGTGTATCTATATGCATTGTGTCATACACTGGGTGTAGGTGTATTTTTTATGTCGTACACCAAGTGTAGTTGTATGTGTTGTGTTGCACACCAGGTGTAGGTGTATGTGTTGTGTTGTACATTGGGTGTAGGTGTTTGTATTGCGTGGTACACCATGTGTGGGTGTATGTTTATGAATTACATTGTGTGTATGTGTAAATGATTGAATAGAAAAGAAGGTGCTAGGTGCTTGCCAGGTGTGGAAAGTGATCCGGTTTATGTACGGAAAGGACAAAGAACAAAGGGAGAAGAAAAAATCGATTGAAAGATAAGTATCAATATTATATTTCAATTTTATTTATTCATATGATTCTGATTAAGATGGTTACATGTGGTATATGATTATGATTTATGATGGTTGCGTTTGAGCTAACCACATGTGATATGTTTATACATGATGATTTGATTGAAGAGTTAGTTTGACTTGTTGTGAAAAGAAGTAAACAAAATTACAGGTGCACCTTATTGACGATCACCAATGAGGTACGCTTTGAATTTATTTAATTTAATTTTGAATCTAATGGAAACTATGTGCTTGGTACAAGAAAGCATGGAAAATGGACAAGTTTGAATGGCTGGAAATTCCCAGTTTGGTGGTTTTAATTGGCTATCAAAGAATTAGAAATAGAAACTAAAGAAGGAATTGGAACATGCAATAGTATGTTGGTAAAGAATTCAGGAGCAGGGCCATTGTGTGACACTGGTGCCCAATAGTATCCTTTGATTTTCATGAGCATGCTATGAACGGTATGATGGTTTTGAGGTAGCGATATGCCTTGGTTTTCAGACCTTTCGATGCGAGGAAACCTTGCTAAGGGATGGATCACCTGAGGGATTGTGTAGTAGAAAGGGGATTCTAGTGGAAATTGGAAGGTGTGAGACTACACGAAAGGGGGTGATTGGATTTCCTGAGGGATTATGTAGCAGAGAAGGGAAGGTCAAGAAGTGAATTTGTTTTGGTCATTATCATTTCCAAATGGAATCAAAATAACATTAGGAGTCTGCCCTGAAACAATAAATCGGTAACTGTTCCCTGACAGAACAAGTAGCACAAGGATCGTAGCACTAGACATTGGATGCAGGTTTGAATTTGGTAGTGTATTATGGACTTCTTGGGAATGAGTGAATCTTGATAATAATTTTGAGGGTGGAGGTGCGAACCTCTAGATTCCATTGTTGCAGATGTAGTCCCGTATCCTTTTATTTGTTGGTTATAGAAGATTCACATATGTATATATGTGTATATTATTTTAAATAATTTATCGAGTTGTGGTTATAAACCTCCATAGATAGTATGATTATTTGTTGGTTGAAGCAGATGTGCATGAGTATATGTGTTTGTTATTGTAAATACCATAATGAGATGTGTTATAAAACTCCAATAAACAATATGATTTTCATGTTTCAAAAATGGTCATTGTAAATATTGCAACGAGATGGGTTATAAAGCTCCATAGGTATTATGTTTTGTTTTCAGAGGTTTTCTGGTCATAAGTGTCATAGAACACCGAGGATGGTGTTCCCCCAAGGGGGAGGGGTTTGTAACAACGCCTGGTTGATTTTCCATGCAAAAAAATATAAGACCAAGGCCATGGGACACGTATTCCAAGCTGAATGGTGGGCACACATTATGGTAGGGATCACTTTTGATTTATTTATGGCTAAGGCAAAGAGGAATTAATTGACATTTATTTATGAAAATAAAGAAAATTAGGAGAAAAGGAATATGAAAGGTCACAAATTTGCATGAGAGGGAAATTGAAGGAAAAATGAAGGAAAATGAAGAAAATAGAGGCCTAGATGATAAAAAGGCTTATGAGGATTAGTTCATTGCTTTTATTAGTGTGAGATTTTTGTTAGTTTAGTTTTGGAACTCTCTTCTATACCCTTGCAAACTTAGAGTATTCTTGGAGCATTCATGGAGCACTTTGGCATACATTGAATTTTGAGAAAGAAGGAAAAGAAAAGCAAGAAAGCACAAGGGAACATGTGGATCAATAGATACAACTGGACATCTTTGTAGATAAGAGGTTGCAAGTGTGATTTCCTTGATGATTTATAGATGCATGGTATATGCATGTGATTATTTGGTTATGTGTTGTCATTGGCATGGAGGGTTTCCTGGATTGACAATGGTTTGACAGTGGTTTTAGCATTAAATTTCGATTTTCGGGATAGACATGGTGTTGTGGGTTTTTCCACTTGAATTTTTATGATTGGTGCTCATAATTTCTTATGGTTGTGGGTTGGAAAAAATACTTTGGAAGCCCTGGAACCGTTTGGGTTAAATTACTAGTCCTGGAGCCTAGGTTGGGACAAGCACTCTGGAGCCCTTGATGGATTGAGTTACTAGTCCCTGGAGTTGGTTTGGACAAATTCTATGGATCCATGGAAGATTTTTGGTTGAGTTAATAGTTCGTGGAGCCCTAGAAAATTCACTACAAGGAAAAGACCCTCTAGCGGAGGTTATAAAGGAGGTTTTTAATGTTATAAAATTGGCCAAAATTGTCAAAAAATAATTTGCTATAACATCCGTTTATGTTTACAGAGGTTTTGGCAGAGCTTTTAACGAAAATTCAACACAACTAAAAAAAATTGGCGGCCGGAGGTTATTATGGATGTTTTTTCATCGGTGCGCTACTCTGGATTTAACGCACCGGTGCGTACAAGAAGACGACACCCCGGGGCTGCCTCAGTCGAATGAACACACCAGGACGTTTAGGTGTAAAACTGCACCGGGTGTAGTGTTGGTCATACAATGCACGGGGCTGTTCTAATTGGTCTTGGGATTTGTGTGGTGCCCATAGGTTGTATCAACGCACCAATGCGTATACCTTTATGACGCACCAGTGCGCTGTATCACAGAAAGGCACCGAGATTTATAATTGGTGTCGGTATTCGTGCGGTGCCCATGGATCGTATAAATCCACCAATGCTTATAGATACATAAACTACTTGGTACGCAGTATCACACAAATGCACCGATATTTATAACTGGTATTGGTATTTTTGCGGTGCCCATAGATTGTACAACGGCACCGGTGCTTATAGACACATAAACGCACCAGTCGACAATTATTGACACACACCGGTTTTCATTTTGTTTTTTTTAGAAACATTGACCTGTGATAGTCCAATTATTGTGATTGTTTTAAATTCATTATTCATGAAAAGTTGACACATCTTATAACAATATTCATATTAATTACATTTTTATTAATGCATTTGAATGTGCTGTTTGGATTAATTTGTTATATCATATTAGAATTATTGTGGTTTTTAAAAATTCATTATTCATCAAAAGTCAACATATATATATATATATATATATATATATATGAATTAAATTTTTATTAGTGCATTTGAGAATGAAAATGGAGAACGCAATAGCGACAATGGAGAACACAATAAAATAAATTAAAAAATATTTTTATGATTATATATATATGAACAAGACAGTCTTTATCATACAAAATGTGACAGTTATTCATATTCCTTTGTCTTTCAATTGGGACACTATGTCCATTACTGTTGAAAATGCAACAAGATGATGGAGCTTAGTGAAAAGAAGTCACCTTCACTAAGTGGGCCCGTAGGCTATTTTTGGCGCAAAGTCTATTTTTAGACATATGGATCATGGTTTATGAGTTGCAAGATGCTATTTATGGATGATTGGTCAACTTGGTAAAAATAGATGGACCTATATTTTTAGACATTGGGCGGAATCTATTTTTAGACAGCCAGTCTAAAAAATAGATCAGTCGAATATTATTAGCCCTTAATAATATTTGGACTATAAACATTATCTTATCCTCTTGGAGCACTTCAGTTCGAGCTACGGATGTGACACATGCAACTGACAGAAGGAATTACATTATTCCTAGGGGTCAGTTGTGCTATTGCATGGTTGACTTCAATTAGAACTCATGTGGTAGAGTTTGGTGGAGTTGATGAGACAGTTGGTGGAGTTGTGTTCGGTTTAACTTAGTTGAACTAGTTGTATTTAGTCTAACTGATAAATACACTAGTGATGAGTGGTGTGAATTAATTAATAATTAATTCACTAATTATTAACTCATAAATCAACTAAATAATACATCACTAACCCAATGCATGGACAGTTCAGTGGAGACCAGTGTTAGAGGTGGGTGAAAGGGTTAGTGTGACTATCAGTGTGACCATAGTTGTGCATGAGATTTGCACACACATGGATTGAGATTGCCAATGAGAATTGCACAGTTGGAGCTAGTGGGATTCGAACTTGGATCTCATCATTATTCATCTTGGATTGCACAGTAGAGGCAGGCAGAATTGTGGAGGAGATTTGAACCTGAGACTTGTTCAACTTCCGTGCTGGTTTGTGTGTAGCATGTGAGATAGTGCTGAGAGCTGTGAGAGCTTTGTGCTATGTATTGTTACATGTTCTCTATCATTATATTATACAGATAGTTGGGGGTTTTTAGCTATTTCTTTCCCCAGTACATACTGTGTTCAATGTGTGCTTGATTTATGTTTTTATGAGCGCATGCGACTGCTTTCTATTTCCGCATATTGATGATCAATTGTAGAAGAGGTTATGTATTATGCATGAAGCTTAAATAATGTATAATCAGGATAATATCGGTGAATAATTCAGCTATTATTCAAATTTCTACATGGTAATGAGTGAAATTGATTCGATCAAAAACGTTGATTACATTTTATTTCTGGTGAGATGCTACTATTTGCGGTTGGCAGCCTCTGGATCCATCCTTTCTTTAAAAGGTGATATATCCAGTAAATGCCCCTACAGTCGATCTCTGTGCTAGAAATACTTTGTTCTCACAGATCAAAAGCGGTTGAGTTTTGAGCTAGTGGAATTCGAATTTGCAGCAGTGTTTTCTTGGTGTTGAAGTCAAAATGTCTTTCAATGGATTGCGATTGGAGTATGCTCTTGAGGGCAGATCGAATTATGTTGCATGGAAGGACAGGATGGAGGCGGTGTTAGATGAAAATGGGTTGAAGGAGTTCATAGATGCTGAAGTCCCAAAGCCTACTGATGTTACTCAAGTTGAGGTTTGGCAAAAGAAGACAGCAAAATGTCGAAGGATTCTGTTGGAGGGCGTGAAGGATCACATTGTATCCAGCCTGTATGGAAAACCTTCTCCATACTTGATGTGGAAAGCATTGATAGATTTATTCCAAAGAAAGAGTGACCAGAGGAAGTTGGCGCTCAAGGATAAACTCAGAAACATAAAGATGGAGAAAGGCAATAGTATACCCAAGTACCTCACGAAGTTCACCCAATGCAGGGATGAGCTGGGAAGTGTGGGGGTGACTATAGATGAGGAGGACTTGGTGGACTTGGCTCTCCTTGGTCTTTCGAAGAGTTGGCATTCCTATCAGGACTCTATCAATGGTCGGAAGAAATTTCCAGGATGGGAGCGACTTTGGTCGGATCTCATGCAAGAGGAGATAAGGTGGAGTACCAGGGACGGACCTTCATCAAAGGCATCTGATGAAGAAAATTGTGCTTTGGCTGCCAAAGCAAAGAAGGGGAAAAGCAAGAAAGCCTCTCATTCTGGTGCGAAAGGAAAGAAGCAGGACATGTCCAAGGTGAAGTGCTTTCACTGTCACCAGCACGGACATTATGCCACAAATTGTCCGCAAAAGAAGAAAAATAAGCAAAGCCGCCGGATCTGCAAAGTGGGGAGAGGCCTTAGCCTTGCGCTTGAGCTAATTTTTCGCCGATCACATGCTTGGTCTCATGTGATGGGGATCGCATGGTTCTTGGACAAAGGGTGCGTCTTTTCACATGATTGAGATCGAGATTTGTTTTCCGATCTCGGATGAGAAAGATCTTGGAGTGCACATTGAGATGGGTGATGATGGTAGATACAGTGTGACCGGTATCGGTACCATTTCCTTTGAGAGGGAGTCTAGTAAACCCTTCGTATTGAAGTAAGTGATGCATGTTCCAGGATTGAAGAATAATCTTATCTCTATGGCGATGTTAGAAGACAAGGGATATGATGTTGTCTTTAGCGAAAGAAAGGCTTTCCTGCGCAGTAAGGCAACTGGTGAGACCCAGAGGATAGGGGTTCGAGTTAAGAACCTTTATCAATTTCAAGTAGATGGCTGTGCAGCAATGGCAGGCAAGGCAAAAGGAGTGGTGAGCTGGGATGATGGTGAGTTGTGGCACCGGAGGTTGGGCCACCTTCACCATGGAGCTTTGAAGATACCGTAAGAGATTTCATCGGGCTTCCTAAGGGCAATTCTTGCTAAAATGATCAGTGCAAGGGATGTACTTTGGGAAAATTTGTGAAAGCCACCTTTCATGAGAAGGATAGTCGCGCCACGATGATCCTTGAGAGAATTCACACAGACGTGTGTGGACCTTTCTCAATAGCTTCAACAGCAAAGCACAGGTATTATGTGATATTTGTTGATGACTTTTCTCGTAAGTGCTAGATCTTCTTCATGCAGAAGAAGAGCGAGACATTCTCAAAGTTCTGTGAGTTTAAGGCACTGGTGGAGAAAGAGTTTGGGAAGCAGGTGAAGGCTCTTAGGAGCGATAATGGTGGTGAATTCATCTCTGGCGAATTCAAAGACTTTTGCAGCGCAGAAGGAATTCGAAGAGAGCTCATAGCACCTCATAACCCACAACATAACAGGGTCGCTGAGCGGAAGAACATAACCATCGTGGGTGCTACACCGGCGATGTTGCATGATCAGGGCCTTCCCATACACTTGTGGGCTGAGGCATGCAATACTGCAGTATATGTGCAGAACCGTTGTCCTCAAAGTATACTTGGCATGAGTACACCCAAGGAGGCGTTTTCTGGTAAGAGGCCCGATATTTCCCATTTGAGGATTTTTGGTTCACCTGTTTGCATTCATGTGACGAAGGATGCCGTGAAGAACTGGAGCTGACCGCAAAGATTGGGATACTTGGAAGACTGGATGGCGCGTCTCAACTATCGTGGGTGTATTTCTCAGACAAATGCAAAGACGGCTGGTGGGCGACTGATATCAAATTTCTTGGTGGAGGAAAGCCATGAAGTGTTCGGCCGAGATGGAGCCACACCTCTGCATGCAGAGGAGGAGCTATTAGTTCCTAAGGATGAGCTTCAGGATGTGGATCAGGCCACAAGAGGAAGTAATTTTAGGTGAAGAGACCACTCATGCAGTGCCAACCATCAGAGGGCGCAAGCGCACTACAGAAGTTGAGCGACTGGCTCAAGATGCAGAGCGGGTTGTAGGACCACCTACAGCACAGCGCAGACAGAGACAGTCACCGGATCGGTACACTGGATACATGGCTCTTGTGAGAAAATTTGTCATGACAGAGCCATTCTCTTTCGAGGAAGCTGTGGAGGACCCCACATGGGTAGATGCCATGGTGGAAGAGTATGATTTGATTGTCAGAAATAGTGCATGGGAGATTGTCCCAAGACCGGAAGGGAAATCAGTGGTGGGTTCGTGATGGATCTACAAAGTGAAGCAGGTGGCTGACGGGAGTGTGGAGAAGTACAAGGAAAGATTTGTTTCCCGAGGCTTCTCACAGATTGAGGGGATCGATTATGAGGAAACCTTTGCACCTGTCGCAAGGTATTCTTCCATATGGACGATTCTTGCTCTCTCAGCGTAGATGGGGTGGCACATTCATCAGATGGATGTGAAGACTACGTTCCTCAACGGAGTCATTGAGGAGGAGGTGTACATAGAGCAGCCCGAAGGTTTTGAGATCTTCAGTAGCGATTCACATGTGTGCAGGCTCAAGAGAGCGTCAGAGTGGGCTGGAAACAAGCACTACAGGTTTATGGTTTTGTCAACGGGATGTACGCTATTTCCTATGGCCTTTGGATTCCCGAAGAGTGAGGTGGATCCTAACCTATACCAGATTGTGGTGGAGGGTAAGTTGTTGATCATTGTGCTTTATTTAGATGATTTAATACTAACGGGTGATGAACTGTTGATACACTCATGCAAGGCATATCTTGCAAAGGATTTTGAGATGAAGGACTTGGCCTCCTTCATTATTTCGGGATTGGAAATTTGCGTCGTTAGCGATGGACTATTTGTTTCTCAGGGTAAGTATGCCCGGGAGATACTGGAGAAGTTCAACATGCATGGTTGCAAGCCTGTTGATACTCCTCTTCCTGGTGGTTGGAGGAAGGAGGATGCTACTTTAGCGAAGGTAGTGGATGCCACTGTTTATTGACAGTTGGTGGGGTCGCTTATGTATCTGGTCAATACACGACCCGACATATGTTATGTTGTTAGCCAACTTTCACAAGCTATGGTTAAGCCAATCAAGCTCTTCTGGAAGGCAGGCAAGCATGTATTGAGGTATCTCAGAGGCACATCGGGATATGGATTGTGGTACAGACAGTCGGATGAGGTGAAACTACATGGCTTCACAGATGTAGATTGGGCAGGGAGCCCAACGGACAGAAAGAGCACATCTCGAGGGATATTCAAGATATCGATAGCTTGGTACAAAGAGAAAGGATATCCTACACCGCTCAAAAGAGGCTTCAGTATATATAAATGTAGTTTGCTCAGATGAAGTTATATGGATGAGGAAGATCCTGGTCAAGTTGTTCGGGTCACACTTGGAGCCTACTGTGATTTATTGTGATAACCAGAGTTGCATTAAACTCTCGGCTAATCCAGTATTTCATGATAGATCCAAACACATCGACATCGGGTACCATCATATCAGAGATTGTGTGCAGCGGAGAATCATGTTACTTTCATATATTCCCACGGAGGATCAGGATGCTGATATCTTGACGAAGGCGCTCACCAGGAGCAAATTCGAATACCACAGAGGCAGGATAAGGGTTGCAGATAATCCATATCTTGTTGAGAGGGAGTGTTGAAAATGCAACAAGATGATGGAGCTTAGTGAAAAGAAGTCGCCTTCACTAAGTGGGCCCGCAGGCTATTTTTGGCGCAAAGTCTATTTTAGACATATGGATCATGGTCTATGAGTTGCAGGATGCTATTTATGGATGATTGGTCGAGTTGGTAAAAATAGATGGACCTCTATTTTTAGACATTGGGCGGTTTCTATTTTTAGATTGCCGGGCTAAAAATAGAACAGTCAAATATTATTAACCCTTAATAATATTTAGACTATAAACATTATCTTATCCTCTTGGAGCACTTCAATTTGATGCTTGGATGTGGCACATGCAGCTGACAGAAGGAAATATGCTTTTCCTAAGGGTTAGTTGAGCTATTGCATGGTTGACTTCAGTTAGAACTCATGTGGAAGAGTTTGGTGGAGTTGATGAGATAGTTGGTGGAGTTGTGTTCGGTTTAACTTAGTTGAATTAGTTGTATTTAGTCTAACTGATAAATACACTAGTGATGAGTGGTGTGAATTAATTATTAATTAATTCACTAATTATTAACTCATAAATCAACTAAAGAATACATCAGTTAACTGCAATGCATGGACAATTCAGTGGAGACCAGTGTTAGAGGTGGGTGAAAGGGTGAGTCTACTATCAGCTGTGACTATGGCTGTGCATGAGATTTGCACACACATTGATTGAGATTGCCAATGAGAATTGTGTAGTACAAGCCAGTGGGATTCGAACTTGGATCTCATCATTATTCATCTTGGATTGCGCAGTAGAGGCACGCAGACAGGTGGAAGAGATTTGAACTTCTGACTTGTTCATATCTGAGCTAGTTTGTGTGTAGCATGTGATATAGTGCTGAGAGCTGTGAGGAGCTTTGTGCTATGTATTGTTACATGTTCTCTATCATTATAATATACAGATAGTTGGGGGTTTTCAGCTGTAAGCTTTCCCCATTACATATTGTGTTATATGTGTGCTTGATTATGTTTTTAATGTGCGCATGCGACTGCTTCTATTTCCGCAAATTGATGATCAATTGTAGAAGAGGTTATGTATTATGCATGAAGCTTAAATAGTGTGTAATCAGGATAATCTCGGTGAATAATTCAACTATTATTCAAATTTATACATATATTAAACAAAATGTCTGATTTCACAGACATATATTCAAAAAATAAAATGTCTTGCTTTGATATCCAAACATAGTGATCATCATTCTTCACTTGAACTGCTGTCACTGCTAGAGCTACTTCTATGACTTGGGTTATTTTCATGAATGTTTTGTTCACGATGTTGATTGTTATCTTCTTCTTCACCTTCCATCTACAAACATAAAAATAAACTGAAATGAGTGTATATACATTGGTGAGAATAATGAAAATTGCAATATTAAATAATATACATCAATTTAAATCGAAAAGAAAAATGACGTACTATAGCAACAATTGACTCATAAACTATACACATTCTTTCAAAATCATATACCATGCTATCTTTCAAAATTTCATCTGTTGGCGCAGTTCCATACTTTATTTCCTGCAAGTTTTATACCCCATAACAAATCATATATTTAATATAAAATATGTTTTTGTTCTATTAATTATAGACGGAGCTAAGTAAAACAAGATCGATAGATGCTTACAAATTTCCTAATTAAATTCTGATATGCCAACATATACTCACAACCCATATTTAACCCAATTTTAATCAATTCGTCTGATGGTTCTTCTTTGTATGTTAGCACCTGTTTGGAGACATTCAATGATGATTTTTGTAAAACCACTTAAAAAATACAAAAATGAAATCTAGTTAAATTGTTATAAGGAAGTAACAATTACTCACAAACTTAGAGATCAACCCTTTTTTTCTTTGTCGTCTTGTTTTGTGTGCTGAATGGGTTCCATTTTCTTTTCTTTTCTGCAAGAAAATTCTTGAAAATTAATATTTAATGCTAAATTGTTTATTTATTGTACCTAATGATCGAAAAATTCAATGATTACATATTACATTTGAAGCATGTTGTTGTTGAGATGGCTCCTCCTGCGATGCAATTTTGTCCATTTCTTTGACCATCTCCTTGTACACCTTTTTGGACATGTTCCTACTGACAAATTTTTGATATCAGCTCGTTCATCTTTTGAGATTTTCATAATCTTCCTGAAAATGTAACATGATAATAAAATATTTAATTTTTATATTGATATATGAAAAGTAAATATAACAAAAGTGATATTTATAAATAATTCTAGACAAAAATTTAAAGGAATATTACTTTTTCATTCCTTCTTTTTTGTTGTTGTACATTTTTGCTATTAAAAGTCTGACATGTCTCATTGAATAATTCTCTGGAAACTCTTCTTGTAGTTTTGATAAAATTTGGTTCTCGGAATCATTGGATTGATTTTTGTATTGTAAGTGGAAAGAACATCTATACATTTGTTCCACTAGATCCATCAAACTTTTGTAAAGGTTTTCCCCCCTTTCGTTAACTTCCAGCACCACTCCAGATGAGCTAAGGAGAAATTCATTTTCATTTGCATGTTCTATTTTTTTTCTTTCTTAGAGAAACATTCCTTTTCTGAGTTGTTGGTCCTTGTAGAACATTAAACAAATGTGAATTAGTAGACTGTTTGACACATGTTTTCTAATAATTTTAAGTATATTATTAATGATAATTAAAAAAAGAAACTCATATTGGATCGATAGTATTTTTTTCATTCACCCGATTCATCCTTTTGCAATTTTTCCATTAAACTTTTAGCTCTTCTAATCCTAGATCAGAAATAATCAGATCGAGCATCCTCATTTTGTGGCTCTGCATGATACACAATAAACAATACATATTAGTTCAACTTACATATAGTTTAAAAATATTTTTTTTTATAAATAATTTACAAAGAACTTGCCTTTTTTGCTTTTCTTGATTTGTTAACAATATTTTTATTACTTGATCTCTTGTCAGTCATTTCTTTATCAATCTGAAACTTATACCATATCATTCATTAATATATTTATAAATAAATTCTCAACTTTTCAGGTAAAAAATAAATCTTAAGGCACCAGTGCGCCTTTCATGAGGTACGCACCACCGCTAGTGCGTGGGGATATTAAAAATGCACCGCAAAACAGTATAATAGACCGGTGCGTTGGGTATTATAAACGCACCGCAAAAACAGTGTAATAGACCGTACGGTGCGTGGGGTCTTAAAAACGCACCGCAAAAACGGTGTAATACATCGTACAATGCTATCCTCATTAAATGGAGCACCGGTGCCCTATTTTAGATATGGCACACGGATTTAGAAAAAATATTTTCAAATTTTTTACTACACAGTACTTGCGCGGTGCATTGTATAATACAGCGCACTGGTGCGGTAGTGTACGAAGGGCGCACCAATAAAGAAAAATCCATTTTTTCCAAAAATTCATGCAATGGCTGAATGGATTGGGATCCGACTATGCAAGTCATCCCATGGGTTGAACGTCAATCTAAAATGAAAAACCCTAATTTTGAAATCACAGAAATAGGGAGAAGAAAGAGCAAAAAAAACGGATGAAGGGTTTAGGGTAAAAATGGATAAAACTGTAGAAAAAAGTAAAAAAAAAAAAATCAAATTTAATCACGAGATGGTTTGAAATTCTATGATACAGGGTTTGAATCACCAGAGGTTTGGTTTCTGATTGTTTGAATACTTCTGTTCGCACGTATTTCGTTGCTCCACAGTGCCCTTGTGCTCTCTTGCTCCAGGTCTATCTCCTGCAAATATCTGGTTGAAAATTTTAGAAAAAATAGTGAAATAATGAAAAGTATTTTGTATTTAAAGAATTATTTTATGAAATAAGATTTTTGAAAATATTTTGCCACCCAATTTTCAAATTGCCGCTTTTTCTTTCACTTAAAGAAAATAGAGTTGCGTTTTTTTATTTGCGTTTATTTGTTACCGGTGCGGAAGAGTTGGGAAGCACCGGTGCGTCTTCGTAATATGATGCACCAGTGCATGTTATGATGATAAGCACACTGAACTGTATACAGTTTTTTTTTTATATGTAAGATCATAATAAAATAATGATAAATATAAAGTACATGAATTTATTTTCATTATTTTCTAAATTTTATTATGTTACAAAAATTCGTATTATTCTAGATTTGTTATTTTACAATTATTTGCAAATTTACAAATTTAAATATTTTAATAAAATCATTTCACATTAATACAATTAAAATTATCACATTAATAGGATTAAAATTTTACAAATATTTTACATATAATTACAATTAAAATTACATTTACAATTAGAATTAGAATTAGAATTACAATTTTACATTAATTTCACATACATCAATTGCGATTAGAATTATAATTACAATTTTAATTTTACATACAATTACATTTACAATTTTGCATAGAATTACATTTACAATTACAATTACAATTTTACAAATATTTTACATACAATTACAATTAAAATTACATTTACAATTAGAATTAGAATTAGAATTACAATTTTACATTAATTTCACATACATGAATTACGATTAGAATTAGAATTAGAATTTTAATTTTTTTAATTATAATTAATTAATTAATTAATTAATTTTTTTGATTTTTTTATTTTTTCTGAATATGACTAATTCTATTAAGAGAAAATATGGTACAAGGCCAGATTACAAACAAGAGAGACAAGAAACCGACCAACCGGAAAGACGAACTATCCACCTCGGTCCCGTGAAGAGGAGAAGAAACAAACAATGAGCAAAGGAGCATGACTAAAGAGATGAACGGAAAGAACTGAAATCTACCCAGAATGGGCAGAAGCCTCTAAGAGATGTTTTTTTCCTTTCTTCTTGATGACTTATACCCATCCAGCTTGGTGATGATGGGCTAGAGCCACTTGTAGACTGGTATTAGCAGTGGGAGGAGTCTCCTTGTCTGTATTAGAAGAGGAGGACTCATGAGTACGTTTCTGGGAGTTCATCGTGTCTGGAGGATCCCCGGGTGCGGCAGATGACAAGCCATTAGCCTATTGAGCCTATTCCATTTCTGCATCTATCTCTTCGTCTTCTGAACTTGGAGCTTTAGTGTCAACCACAGACGGCGGGCTGCAAGGTGTCCATCTTTTAGATTTGGATGGAGGAATGTTTTCCTTTTTTTTTGCAAGGAATATGGGGCAGGATTTCTGAAGATGCTCAGTTTGGTGACAATGTCAGCATCAGAAAGCTGTGTTCTCATAATCTAGGATTTGTGTCCATACAAAGTCTCCTATTTTGAGAATAATCTGGTCAGGAAAACCTTTGCTAATGTCAACTTCCACACATATTTTGGCATATGTGTATAGTCAATGGTACTCTCGATTGTAGTTTGCCATTATAAAGCGGCCCAGGGCATTTCCTATTCCTCGATAGACTGAAATGTGCCAGAGGTGAGCCGGGATATTGGGTATCCTGACCCAAACCATAGTTTTGGTAATCACTGCTGTGGTTGGGTCAAAATCTAGGAACCAGGGGGTACTGAATAGCCCCGCTGCTCCCCAAAACCACGCGCCTTCAGTTTGGGCCATGTGATAATCCATGATATGATCAAATAGGACTATGAAAAAATTTTTTGAGCAAAAGCTGACCTTGCAGTTGTGGGTCCAATTGGCATAGATCCACTCATAAAGATCCTTAGTACGGGGCCAAAGGCCATTGAATCTGCAGATGATAGCGGTTTCTGCATATTTTTGAATATCTTCTGCCAAATCTGGATGGGAAATTTCTATGGAGGGAACATCCTATTATTTATCAACTAGAAAAGGTTTTGGGGCTTCAAAAGATGGGCCAAATTTCTTGGGATGTGCATGTACCGCATCTTTGTAAGAGAAGGCTGGAGCAGAAAAAGAGTTTCCAGTAGCTCCTCCTCTCAAACGAAGGGATAAAACTAAAGTAGCATCTCTTTCAATGTTATAGTATGATAGAGATAAAGAGGCTTCAAGTTGTTTACCTCCATAAATAAGCCATTGAAGAGCTGAGGGTATTCCCAACTTGTGCTCAAGGGTGTGCATAAGCTTTTGAACGTTGTCAATTGGACGAACCCATAGCAACTGGGATCTGCTCGAGAGAAGAGAGATCTGGATTTGAAAAGCAGAATAAGGATAAGAAGGCCCCTCTGTACTATTCTCATTCAGATCTAGAGGGCACTGCTGCTGCAGGTCATAAAAGATGGAAGGATTTGCACACTTTACGAAGCCAATGTGATCATTGTTGTAGAGATATGCTAAGTCTGCCTGAGATAGAGTCGTGACCCTATTGCTGAGGGGGGTAGACATAGGTAGAATAATTGTGGTGTTGTCCTGATCCTTGGCATTGGCTTCCAGTCTATTTGCAGCAACATGATTATTCTAGGCGCTGGAGGCCACCCAGAGAAAACACACTGTATTGGCAACGACCACCAATCTGTGGAGCGCACAGATGTGGCGGTAGTTGGCTCTGGATCAGGCGTTTGTTTCTGCCTGCAGTTGGAAGGGCGTTTGTTTCTTCCCGCAGTTGGAAGGGCAGAGTGAATGCTTGGTAGAACCTTGTTTGTATCTCCTGTGAATCTGACTCAGCCGCTATCATGAGGGAAGCTGCGAGGGAGAGCAGGCTCTGCAGGCCGCTAGCCGCCATGAGCGACGAGGCACAACTGGATCGTGACGGTGGCAGGGGAGCCATATGCGTAAACCTGGGAAGACTTAGCAGCGGCTCCAGGATCATGCGAGTCGAAAGCCTTCAAGTTCCCTAGATTGATCTGGTAAAAACTGGTTTCTTCAGCAACAACAATCGCCATCCTAGGGTTTCCACTATCCTCATTACAATTTTAATTTTACATACAATTACATTTACAATTTTACATAGAATTACATTTACAATTACGATTACAATTTTACAAATATTTTACATACAACTTAATTAAAATTACAATTACAAATACAATTACAATTTTAGAATTTTACATACAATTACATTTACAATTTTACATAGAATTACATTTACAATTACAATTACAATTTTACAAATATTTTACATACAGTTCAATTAAAATTACAATTATAAATACAATTACAATTTTAGAATTTTACATACAATTAGAATTAGAATTAGAATTTTACAATTTTTCATATATACAATTACAATCATTTCACAATAAATTAATATTACAATTACAATTAAAATTTTATGTTAATAAATATTTTACATACAATTACAGTTAAAATTACAATTAGTACAAATATAAATACAATTTTACAATTTTACATACAATTAAAATTAAAATTTAAATTACAATCACGACATAATATTTAATAAATATCATGGTCATTTAATATTAAATTAATTAATAAACATCATCACGATCATGATAACCATCGTATAAACATCATAATCGACTAAAAACCACATTCAAACATCAAATTAACATTATATTTTAACAATCATCACAACACAAACATCAAATATACATCTTATGTCAAATAACCCATGCTATCACATATACACATCTATCTGCAAGCTAAACATTAAATGAACATATCTAAAATGACCTAACAATATGCGCCACATCATGATGATCACCAACATGTAAATTAAGTACAACTGCAACATGAACATAAAATACATGGACCATATATATATATATATAACTAAATAATGTTAAAAATATACAACTGTAATATAAATGTCATGGATTAGCTGGTGGTAGTATAACAACATCAATAGCAGTACAAGTGGAGGCCTGCTCAATAAAGGGTGCAGCCTTGACGATCGATGGTCAAGCCTGCTCATGATCATGATCACAAGTACTGATGGATGCATCAGTTGGTGGTACTAGTACAACATCAATATAAGCAATAGTAGTGGAGGCCTGTTCAGTCAATAGTGCAGTCTCGACGGTCGATGGTCCAGCCTGCTCATGATCATGACTAGTACTGACGGATGCTGCAGGCTGCTGACTCGATGTGGCCGATGGTCCAACCTCATCTCCATGATGACTGCTAGATGCTGCTAGTGGATCAACCTCATGCTCATAAGGCACGCGAGGTGAGCGATCATGAGATGCATGTGAGTCGCTGCTCACGGATTATCCATGATGTGCTGCGACTTGACTAGTACGCCTATAGCTACGGACAATCCTCCTCAGTCGTGTAACAACTGTCGTAGCTCCTACGACATGCCGCATCAGACCGTACATATCACGTGGCATGCCTCTCCACATTCGGAACAACCTATCATCGAACTGTATGTCTCTGTAATGAGCGGGCTTGATGCCCGCATCAACAATCAATGCACAGAGTTGGTTTCCCAACTCCATCCTATATCTAGTCTCAGATCGGCTGGACCTAGCAAAAGGCGGTATCGGTGCACCATGAGTAGGAGCATGTCTCTCTGCTGCACTGACCTCATCTTGATTATGATCATCCTTGGCATCGGCCATGTCCTGATTGTCATTAGGATCGACACCTGGATCATGTGGTGGATCCGGCATCTCCTCACCATCAAAAGAGCCAATGTCTGCAAAATATATACAAGTACACAACAATAATTAGACAATTCCATTACACAATTTAATAAAAACAAGTTAAAGAACATGTTAGAATAAATATAAATAAAACAATAATAATACCTCTATCATCTGGTGGCTCATCATCTGTGAAGAGGATGTTGGGACACCCTCACCAATCTAATCTAGCATAAGGACATGGGACCATAATGAAGGGATGCAACCCGTTAACACTTGCTATTAAGTCCAGTGCATTATGCGATATCCTGGCTGGAAACATAATGTCACCCCTCTTGGGCATCATCTGCCCCCACATGTGCATCCGGGTCTCGAACATCGGCCTATGAGGCTATCGAACAAAACTAGGTCTCACCTCTGGAAACCTCTCAAAAAATAAACAAAATAACTCTGAAGCAAAAGGGAAGTTGACCCTACCTTTTGCATGAGCACGACATCTATCTAAGGCCGTACAAAACTTCCGCAAAAAAATGGCAGACCACTTGAAAAGTCGTGGCTGCTGTACTAAAGAATCAACATAATATAAAAGTGAGCAACTAATGCGTTGCCCATCACTGGTGTTGTGTGAAATGGTCGAAATGATAAGTGAGAGGCACTGCACGTCCTGTCTACCAAATGCACCTATACGTAACTGACCTCTAGGTACCTGAAACTCTGAAGGAGACAGTACATGTGCTCCAATGTATCTCTGGGAGTAAACTAACTGACTCCCTGCTACACAACCAGCTGGCACGTCTGGGAATGAGGGAAAATCCACCCCTCTCCTCGATAGTCCTGTAATAAAATAAATATCCTCCTCAGTGGGTGTGTACCACTGGTTAGGACCAACTTAGAAAAACTGTTGGTGGGAATTCCACCTGTAGATAAGATATCTCAGAAACACACTATGGGCCTTTAGGGAAGTAGCCTTCTCATAGAACTTTAGGAGGCCTACCTGCCTAAGGATCCCCTGAGTATCTTCTGTAATAGGCCAAGGGTATGCATCTCTCTCCCTCTCTCGGGCCTCCCATTGGCGAATCATGTCATATTGTTCAGCCTGTTGTTGTTGCTGTTCCTCCTCTTCTCTCTGAATCATTGACATATTAAATACATTTTTTTTATTAAAAAATACATGTGTTTAGGAATATACATATATCTTTTTTTTTTTGAAAAAAAAAATAGACCAGTCGGTGCGCCACAAAAACAGTCACACACAAGTCGCGGTGCGGCTTAAGTTTGTAGCACCCCGTTCCCGGTGCCACTAATGAAATATAACGCACCGGCCTCGGCGCAACTGTATATTTTTCAAGCACCATTGACTATATCTAGGTTCAGAATATCAGTGTGCTGACTGAAATATAAGCCCCGAAGCATATAGTCGTGTTAGTGCACCGACTTCATGACAATTACATAATTGACGGTGCGGTCTTTTACTTGGCCGCACCGTTAACCCTCTTGGAATGTAGAATGCGGTGTGATGACATATACCGGGGTGGATAATACTGTCAATGCACCGCACTAGGATTCCCTTGGTCAATGGTGCGCCTGGCTAAATGAGCGCACCACATTTTTTTTAATTTTTAATTTTTTTAATTTTTTAATTTAAAATTATGCATGGCACCTTTCGGTACAACCTCGGAAACGGTGCAGATACCGTTAGCACCGGTGGCGGTGCGACCTGTAAATTTTACAGGCAGCACCACTATCTGGTGCGAGCCAAACAGCTCAGGTGCACCGCGCAACAATTTTTTTTTTTTAATGGTTATTTTTAAAGTTATTTCAAATTCTAATCCGCTAAAAGGATTAATTATGGAAAAACTAGAAAAATACCTGTACATTTTGCCATCGAGGAGGCATATTGGCTGTAAAATTTGCAAAAGAAATTTTGTCCACTGTTTTTCAAAACGCAAGCTGGAGATTAGTGGCCAATGCAGAGCAGCAGTGCATGCAATGGGTATAATGAGAGCACCGATGTCAAGGCGGCTAAGAGAATGGGAAACGACACCGGTGCTTGAGATCTCTGGAGCATTGAGGAAAGTGAAAAATGCGGTTTTTTGGCCGTAATTTTTTTTTTTACTCAACCATGTTCCGGTGCGCGAGGTTTTGTAGGTGCTTCGGTACACTTACTTACAACCGCATCGGGCGATGTTAGATTTGGCATGTTGTTTATAATGCACCGGGGCAGTTCCCTAACACTGCACCGGGATGTTTCATTTTTGGTGCGTTGTTTTTATGGTGCACTGGGGTGGAATGTTCGTAAAGCACCGGTGCGGAATAGTCATAAAAAACTGGTTTTTTGGGCTTATTTTATTTTATTTATTTATTTTTTTTAACGCTATTCCGGTGCGTGCATTTTATAGGCGCACCGGTGCTCTTGGATAAGAATGCATTGGCACGTTTCTGTTTTGGAGCAGTGTTTTATGATGCACCGGCATGGAAGAGTATTGAAGCACCGATGTGCTACCGTAATTGGACGCCCCGGGTGAGTGTGTACGTCGCGCACTCTGTCCGGTGTGCCAATGTTTTGTGCACATCGGTGCGTTCTATGGTAGAGCGCGCACTGGTAATCAAGAGCTTAGGAGCACTGGAAAAATGAAAAATCCATGTTTTTTGCCGTATTTTTATTTTTATTTTTATTATTTTATTTTATTTTAATTTTAATTAATTAATTAATTATATATATATATATATATATATATATATATATATATATATATATATATATTAAATTAACCCTTTATTGGTGTGCGTGGTTTATAGGTGCACCGGTGTTGTTTCTTACAAAACACACCGATCGATTTGTGTTTTGGTGCGTTTTTTTATGATGCACCGGTGCAGTTTCGTTCTACCACACCAGGCGGTTTCAGTTTTGGCACGGTGTTTTATAATACACCGGCGCGGAAGATGTGTGACACATCGGTGCTATAGAATAATAAAACGCACCGAGCGGGTGTGTATGGAGTGCACAGTGTCTAGTGTGCCAATGTTTTTGTGCTGACCAGTGCTTTCGGTATTGTAGAGCACCGGGGCGACGTTTAATGATAAGTTCACCGAGTGGAAAACATCATCAAAACCCTCCGCCCGCCAACCTCCTCTAGTAACCTCCACTAGAAACAGATGTATGGGGTATTTTTTTGCGGGGTTCCTAAAAAAAATCCGCTAGATGGTCTTTTCCTTGTAGTGACTTAGGTAAAGACTGATCTGGTTGGTGTTAGTGATGTCCGACCATGAGGTGGAATCATTGATTGAGGGTTGAGGTGGTTTAGACTTTGGACGCCCTTATTTGGTTTTGTTTTGGTTATTCCATGAGATTCCATATTTATTCTTGGAATATGGTGCGAGAATGATTGGCTAAAAGAGATAATTTTTTCAACCAAATATATGGTCAGGTGGTACGTGGAAGTCCCTGACTTGGTTGGAATTTTCATGCATTAATAAGAGTTATTTCCTTACTGTGATCTATGAGAATTTGTAGTATTATATTGGTGATATTATGGCTGATTTTCCATGGTTTCTATATTGGTTATTTGTTGGTTATATGCTGGTTAGAAGATGTATTTTATCTGTGGCTCATGACATGTTTTGATGAATATATGAATGGTTGATGAATGAATGGACTAACAAGTGTTTTTTCAGCTAACTATAGGGGGTTTAGAGTCTTCTAGATGATTCTAATGCGAGCATTATCAGTTTATATGCATTCATGACTTGTAGCTTACATGTTTTCCATGTGTTTGAAAAAATAGTTGTTATGTTCTGGGAAATCTAGGTTAAGTTTTTCCTTCAAGTTTGAATGTGTAGCCTTGTTATTATGTCATTAATGATTATGAGAAGTCTCAGGAAGTTCTGGATAGTGGTCTATATGTTGACATGGAATTATAGCTAAGATCTCGGGACCACACCCTATGAACTGGACAATTTGGGTCACAACCACAGTCAAGTAGTGTTGTGCATGGGGCTGGAGGCTTATAACCACATGGAGGCCTTGTCATGCATGTTTTTGGGGGTTGAATTGTGAGAGATGCAACCCTAACTCAGGTTTTGGTCACCTGGCGTTGTCCTTGGTCACCTGAGTGTCATGTAGCCTCAAAGGATGACATGAGTTATCGTTTTGAGGTCAGGTTGTAGGCCCCAATTCCTTAACTTGAGATAGGAGGTCAAGTCATGTCATAGTAACTCATCATCTCATGTTTATCATTATAGGCTGGTGAAATTGGGTAAATTTAGTAGGGGTGGTTACAAATTCTCATATGATACATGTAAGTTAAAGGTGAAAGCCCTTATAGGGTCTTTGATGTGACTTTTGATATCATATATGGTCCATAATCCATAGGATAATCTTTCAATCCCTAATCTATTGTTACTTGTTATCATTAAACCATTTCCAATACCATAAGAAAAATATCTATTGCCCATAATTTTGTAGCAACAACCATTTGACACTTGTATGCAAAGTATTACTTTACAAATCAAGTGTGGTGGTTTTGGACATTGTTCATTGTCCATTAGCACTGAAAGGATATTTAAGGACTGATTATGTTGATGTTCCTCCTCAAACAATGGTTATGGCCTTGAGAACCATCATTGGTGCATAAAACCTTGTAATTGTACCTATATGGCACTTGCATGTTAGGGATTCCATTTACATGATATGTGTTATGGTTTTAGACTTTGCACATTGTTCACAAGTACCACAAGAATATTTAACATCTCAATATGTGGGTGATACTCCTCATATCTTGATTGGGGCCTTGTTACACGTTAGACTCCTATAATTCACAGTATCACAAGGCGACTGATTATTTCCCAGATCTTTCATATTGAAAATAATATTCCATGGCTGTCATTTATTTCCAGAAAAGGAAGAGAAATCCGGACTGTCAAGGACTTCAAAGGAATCAATCTACCTTTCAGTTCAGTGGAAAGAGGAAAGAGTTGTTGATAAGGTGTAATGGTGAGCAAACTTCATTCCTGCCCTCATTCATTTCATTTACCCTCTTTTACCATTCAATTTTCCGAACTCTAAAGTCCAACACTTTCATTTCTTTCAAAACCCCTTTTAACTATTAAAATTCAAGTTTTCTAGTTAAGAAAGTAGATCCTCCCACCCACTAACAACCATATAATATTTTCCTCTAAACTTACCCTATATCCCTTTTATTGCATCTCTTCTTGCACCATAGCGAACCTCATATTTATATCATACATTACCTAAGGGGTATAATATTTATAATTCCCTGCACTTATTCGTATTAAAGCCTTGACTTCCGTCACCTTTACGCATCGTAGGTCCACAAACTCATTCGTAACACCATTTCCGAAATCCTATAAACTTCCCGATGCGATATTGGTGGGACCCCATCACATACCACAATCGGTAATTTTTTATGTTTATTGTTAAAATATCACTAGTTAAGTATTTTATGTTGCGATGCGATGTAGTTGGGTGATGTGATGAGGTAAATCTGCAAAATTCACCTCGTCTAGTCTCACTTCACATTGCGCGAGTTTTAACGTTTACCTCCCCGCTGCTCATAACAAAATTTGTGATTTGCGGGCTGCGAGCAGACCCACCTCATTCCTACTCACATCCACCTTTAAACTCCCCGCACCTTTCTGCCATCTTCGCATTCGATGGTCTCCAACGCATTTCGCGCCCCCCTCAGCCTTCAGGCTTTAACCACGTGGGGGGGGGGGGTGATCAAGAGTACATAAATTTTGATCAAAATTGGAAGTTACAGGATTGGGTTGAAACTAGGATGGTTGCTTAGATCTCATCTTCCTGATTCCGACACCACAAAAAATTCAAAAAACCGATGTTTTATGAGGGGGATGTCTTGTTTTGATCGAATTCCCAAACATCTAAATTTTGCGACAAGTTTGATTAGGTTGCCCAGTCAGCATGGAGGGTGCACAATCAGAAAAAGGAATATTTTGAGGAATATTCCTTTCTTTAGAACGGGAGGGTGACATGTGGCCAACCTTGAGGCTTCCATGTGTCCCCTTAGTGGTATAGTAAAATTTTATGGAGGTTCGTAAGGCTTGACCCCATGACCTTCGAGAGAGCATCCACACAACTTAATCGCACACGCTACGATGCTTCTTAACCATACTAGTGGATGATGCCATTGGGAGTTGGACCAGCAAATGTAGCCCAGGAGGGGTGAACTAATTCATCATGCTTGCTGTGTAAATGTGATGTGGTGTTTTATTTCTCTGTTATACACTACTTTTCAATGTTATTTTTTCTTATTTCATGATTCTAATTCACTAAAATCACTTACAATTCATGTCTAAAATTATCATTCCTTAAGCAAACTATGGAGACAAGTATGCACATGTTTATAAACTAAAAAGACAATTAGTACAACAAAACTAATACAGTCCTTTCAGATCAAATTGGTATCAGAGCTAGAGTTTATTCTCTGGTTTTATTTTTTGCAAAGTTTGTTTAACTGTTTGCAAGTTTTAGATGCTTCCAAGGCTCAAGCTCAAAAGAGGAGAAGGCAAATTGGTGGGAGCAGAAGGGTCTCAAGAAGAGCAAAAAAAAAGGAGAGCAATATTTCCACAATATCCACCACCTAGTTTACCTCCTAAGGAAGCAGAAGTGCCATTAAGCATGCCTCAAGAGGAAGGAGAAATCCATGAAGAGATGGATCCAAAAGAGGAGGAAAGAGTGTTCAGGAAAGCATTCCTTGACATGAATGAGATGGTTAGAATCCTTTATCAAGAAAGGAATGAGAAACTAGAAAGAGAAGGATCCAAAATTCACAAGGAAGGACATGGATCACCAGGAGGTCACAATGATGAAGATAAGTCAAAGAAGGGAAATGGAGGAAATGGAGGCAATGGAAAGTCACCATCCTCACCCTCATCATCATCATCCTCTACTTCATCTTTAGTACATCATCCACACAAGTCAAAGAACACTGGTAAAAGTCCTTTTTTAAAACTTGATGTTAAGTTTGAATTTCCAATGTTTAATGGTGAAGTCAGTGCAGAAAATATTGATAATTGGATTAGGCAATTGGAGATCTATTTGAGAATCCAGAACCTTCAAGATGATGATACCAAAATGAAATTAGCTTCATTGAGAATGGAAGGTGAAACACTTGTTTGGTAGGAAGCCAAGACAAAGGAGGAGATCAAGAAGCATGGTAAGATAATTCTATCATGGAATTATTTCATTACTGCAATAAAACAACAGTTTTATCCATCAGCTGATATGCGGAAAGCCATAATGAACTGGAAAAAATTTAGGCAATTGAAGGGACAAAATGTGCAAGAATACGCCCAAGAATTTAGGAGAAGAGCTCTCTTATTAGGGGTAGATTTGCAGAGCCGAGATACTTTGATCAAGTACATAGGAGGCTTACATAGCTACCTAAAACATACTGTCCTCATGTTTAACCCCACAATTCTAGATGAAGTATGTGTTCAGGCCACACATCTAGAAGCTAGAGGGAAAAACATTTCTGAAGAGGGAAGAAACAAACCTTTTAAGGGTAAAAACAAAGAGAAGACCTCAAAAGGTAAAAGAAAAAAGAATGCATCTGTTAAGAAAGATGGAGAAAAATTGGTTTGTAAAAATTGTTCAAAAGAAGGCCATGATGAAAATCATTGTTCGAAATTACATCCCGAAATGAGGCCCAAGAAATACAACAACAAAGGGAAACATAAAACTGTAGCTACAACTCAACGTGATTTAGGAGAGGATTCAAGAGATGAATCTAAGATTACAACCATGGTATTGAAGAAAATGAATGGAAAAGAAATTGAAACTAAACCCAGTACTAGTACATAAAACTGTCACATACATGCTCCAAATGAAGAAGAAAGAATTCAACTGTTTCATCTGAGGGTCATATCCAGACATACCAAGATTGACACATTGTTTGACAGTGGGTCACAAGAAAAATTAATCTTTGAAGACTTGGTAAATAAACTTAACCTTGAGACCATACCATATCCAAAACCATATCCACTTGGTTGGATTTGTAAGGATGCAAATTTACAGGTTTCAAAGAAGTGTATATTGCGGTTTGCAATCACTGCACATTTTGTTGACACAATTGAATTAGATGTGGTTCTGCTTGACACAACAGGTATTGTTTTGGGGAGTCCTTACTTGTATGACATGAAAGTGATCTTCCATCGTCATGAGAACAAATACCATTTATTCAAAGATGGCAAGGAGTACATTTTTAGAGCACATTGCAAGAAGACAAACATTTCTATGGTAAATGATGGACATGTAAAGAGGCTAGTGAATTCAAGTAAGAATTTTGTTCTTCTAATGATTACGACTAAAGCTAATGTTAATCATGAATCATTTGAGGGATGTGATCCTAAGTCGAAATTAGATTTATATGATGTAGTTGATGCACATCAGGAGATGTTTCAAGAGCCAACATGATTGCTTCCAAAAATGGAGATTCAACATGAGATTCAGTTGCACCAATATTGTCATCTTCCAAACATCGGCATGCATCTCATGTCGATAATGGAGAATGTTTAAATAAAGATTCAAATCAAGGAGATGCTAGAAAAAGGAATCATAAGGCCAAGCACTTCTCCATGCGGTTCACCCATAGTCTTGATTCCAAAGAAAGATGGGACATGGCGCATGTGTGTAGACTTCAGAGCTTTGAAAAATATTACGGTAAAGATTACCCACTCCCAATGATAGATGATTTGCTTGATCAACTTAAAGAAGCAAATTTTTTCACTAAGTTAAATTTATGAAGTGGATATCATCAAGTAAGAATTGTAGAAAGTGATGTATGGAAAACTGCATTCAAAACCAAACAAGGACTCTCTGAGTGGTTAGTTATGCCATTTGGTTTGTGCAATGCACTAGAAACTTTCATGCGTGTTATGGATAGTGTTTTGCGTCCATTCCTTGATGAATTTGTGATTGTGTACTTAGATGAAATATTGATTTTCAGAAAAACAAGAGAAGAACATGTCTTACATGTGAATAGAGTGCTTGATGTTTTGAAGAAAGAGAAATTGTTTTTTAAGATGTCAAAGTGTGAGTTTGGAAATAATTCTTTGGTTTATTTGGGACACATTGTAGTAGGAGGAGAGTTGAGAATTGATCCTTCTAAAGTGGAAGCCATTGTGAATTGGACCACACCCAAAACAATAACCGAGGTAAGAAGTTTCTTAGGTGTAGCTCAGTGTTGGAGAAAGTTTATTGCTATCTTTTCTGCCATCGCAACTCCTATGCATGCAGTGACAAGTGTGAAGAAAGGCTTCCAATGGGGAGGAAAACAACAACAAGATTTCGAAGCTTTAAAAGACAAGATCAATTCAGATCCAGTCGTTGTATTACCGAATTTGAGACAACCATTCGAGATACAAACTAATGCTAGTGATTATTCCATGGGCGCAGTTCTTTTGCACCATGGTAAGCCAATCACTTTTCATTATGAAACATTCAATGGTGTTGTAACTAATTATCCTACATATGACAAAGAAATATATGCCTTGGTACAAAGCGTCAAGAAGTGGAAACACTACTTGATGGGTAAAGAGACGATTGTGCATACTGATCACCAACCATTATAGTACTTGCAGTCGCAAACAAAATTGCAGCAATCACATTTCAGGTGGATGGGATTTCTTCAACAATTTCAATTGGTTATAAGGTACACGAAAGGTATTTTCAATAAAGTTTTCGATATGCTTTCAAGACCGATTGTTAGTGCATCTAATTTACTCAAAAATGATTCTATTGTACATGATAGTTACATAGAACAATATGCACATGATGTTGATTTTCAAGATGTGTATGCTAGTTTGAGTGAAGGGAATCAAGTTGAAGAAAGAGATTATCACATGCATAAAAATTTGTTGTTTCAGTTGGGCAAGCTGTGTATACCACAAGGAGAGAGGCTCAGTGTCATGAGATAAACTCATTCATCTCTTATTGCTAGACACTTTGGGGTAAGCAAAACAATGGCGCATCTACAGAGGTATTGCTATTGGCCTCGCATGGTAGATAATGTTTCACATTTTATAAAAGGTTGTTATATGTGTGCAACAAGTAAGCCTAGTAAGAGGAAGCTTGGGTTGTACATGCCACTACCGGTACCATCAAGGCCATGGGAGAGTGTCTCCATGGACTTTGTTGGAGGTCTACCTATTTCAAGAAAAGAACATGATTATCTTTATGTAGTTGTGGATAGATTCAGTAAAATGTGTATACTTATGCCATGTAAGAAAACCGTTACTGTTGAACTTTATTTTCAACATGTATGGGTTCCAGGTTCATTGGGAATTTTTGGTCCAATCTTTGGAGTATGATGGACACAAAGTTGAAAAAGAGTACTGATTTTCATCCGCAAATTGATGGACAAACCGAGGTGGTGAACAGAATTGTTGTGCATATATTGAGAGGATATTGCAACAAACAACCTAAGTTGTGGGATGAGAAACTGCATTACATTCAACACGCTTACAACCGGGCAAAACACTCTTCTTCAAATACATCACCTTTTGAAGTATGCTTTGGGTGTTTGCCAAAATCGCCATTAGAATTAATCTTTGAGAAGGATGTTGCAATAGATGGCCATAGTGATATTGACAAGGCTCGAAATTTCATTGAGCAAATTCAGATTATACATTAACAAGTTCAAGAATAGCTGGAGAAAAGTTAAAGAAAATACAAGGAGAGGCATGAAAAACATAGAGTTGATCACAAGTTTCAAGAAGGAGATGAGGTATGGTTGCACATAAGCAAAGAAAGGATGCAAGGGGAAGGTAAAAAGCTCAAACCCATTCGCTATGGTCCATTCAAGATCATAAAGCAAGTTGGTAATAATGCATTTCAACTTGACTTGCCTTCATATATGCAAATGTATTCAATTGTTAATGTTAAAGACTTACGTTTGTATGAGCCACCTTTGATCGATGATCAAGGAAGTGATGTTCAACTACCTTCTATTGAATATTTCTTGCCAGAATTTCTGGATGAGCTCAAGGAAGATACAATTCTTGACAGGAGGACAAGAGAATCCAATGGGGGAAGTGTTGACTACCTTCGAGATGGGCTCAAAGGCACTAAACCAAGCAAGGCAAAGTGAATGGAAGTTGGAAATGTGAGGGAGTTGTACCCTCATCTACTGAACAGGTAATCAAGTCTTTTGGGGTCCAAAGGCTTCCCAATGGGGAGGTGTGTTTAGGAGTTCATAAATTTTTCTCAAAATTGAAAGTTACAGGTTTGGGTTGAAACTAGGATGGTTGCGTAGATCTCGTCTTCCTGATTCCGGTGCCATGAACGGTTCAAAAAACCGATGTCGTATGAGGGAGATATCGCGTTCTGATCGAATTCCCAAACCACTCAATTTTGCAACAGGTTTGACTGGGTTTCCTAGTCAGCATGGAGGGTGCACAATCATCAAAAGGAATATTCTAAGGAATATTTCTTTCCTCAGAACGAATCCTAGGCTGACAAGTGGCACATTGTGATTTGTTGGTGGGTTGTACATTATGTTTTCTACGCCAACGGGAGGGTGACACGTGGCTAGCCCTGAGGCCACCATGTGTCTCGTTAGTGGTATAGTAAAATTTTATGGAGGTCCGCAAGGCTCAATTCCGCGACCTCCGGTAGAGCATCCACACAACTTAATCGCTCGCGCTATGAAGTTTCTTAACCATACTAGTGGACGAGTTCTATTTAAACTTTAATGTAATGTGAGTTAAGGGGTTGGGACCGCCAGTGGTCCCAACCCGCCAACGGTCCCACAAAACTTGGTTACATTGCAATGTTACCACCGCAACAGTTATCAAAACTGCAACTATCATCCACCAACCAAAGACTTCTCAATTTAATGATACTCCTTGTCACATGGCGTCATTTCCGTGCAGTTACAACCGACGATTTTGTTAACAACAATTTTAAAATATAGTTTCAATGTATTACCCACGGTTTAAGCGGAGTTTTGCTCCACCAAACGGTAACTGCGGGTTTTGGGGGTTGGCATGTTGCCACCCCCTACCCATAATAGTGGCCTGACAAGCTAGACTACCTAAAATGTAGATCCATGTCTTAAATTTGTGAATGATACTAAAATAACTCAATTAATGAGTTCTACACTAGGAGTTTTTCAAAATACTGAAAATATTGGAGGTTTAATGTTTCCATTAACAGGAAGTAGGCAGAAGAAATATTTTAGAATGAATTGGAGGAATCTGAGCTTGTTGAGGTGAGAAAAACCATTGAAGGCTTTAACTATATGTATGACATGCCATCGAGCTGACCAACAGATGTAGCCCCTGAGGGGTGAACCATTCATCATGCGCTATATGTAAATGTGATGGTGTTTTATCATATACACTACTAATGTTATTTTTCTATGCTAATATTCTGACCACTGAAAAGACTTAAAATTCATGTCTAAAATTATCATTCCTTAAGCAAACTATGGAGACAAGTATGCACATGTTTATAAACTAAAAAAACAATTAGTACAACAAAACTAATACAGTCCTTTCAGATCAAATTGGTATCAGAGCTAGAGTTTATTCTCTGGTTTTGTTTTTTGCAAAGTTTGTTTAACTGTTTGCAAGTTTTAGATGCTTCCAAGGCTCAAGCTCAAAAGAGGAGAAGGCAAATTGGTGGGAGAAGAAGGGTCTCAAGAAGAGCCAAAAAAAAGGAGAGCAATATTGCCACAATATCCACCACCTAGTTCACCTCCTAAGGAAGCAGAAGTGCCATTAAGCATGCCTCAAGAGGAATGAGAAATCCATGAAGAGATGGATCCAAAAGAGGAGGAAAGAGTGTTCAGGAAAGCATTCCTTGACATGAATGAGATGGTTAGAATCCTTTATCAAGAAAGGAATGAGAAACTAGAAAGAGAAGGATCCAAAATTCACAAGGAAGGAAATGGATCACCGGGAGGTCACAATGATGAAGATAAGTCAAAGAAGGGCAATGGAGGAAATGGAGGCAATGGAAAGTCACCATCCTCACCCTCATCATCATCATCCTCTAATTCATCTTTAGTACATCATCCACACAAGTCAAAGAACACTGGTAAAAGTCCTTTTTTAAAACTTGATGTTAAGTTTGAATTTTCAATGTTTAATGGTGAAGTCAGTGCATAAAATATTGATAATTGGATTAGGCAATTGGAGGTCTATTTGAGAATCCAGAACCTTCAAGATGATGATACCAAAATGAAATTAGCTTCATTGAGAATGGAAGGTGAAACACTTGTTTGGTAGGAAGCCAAGACAAAGGAGGAGATCAAGACGCATGGTAAGATTATTCTATCATGGAATTATTTCATTACTGCAATAAAACAACAGTTTTATCCATTAGATGATATGCGGAAAGCCATAATGAACTGGAAAAACTTTAGGCAATTGAAGGGACAAAATGTGCAAGAATACGCCCAAGAATTTAGGATAAGAGCTCTCTTATTAGGGGTAGATTTGCAGAGCCGAGATACTTTGATCAAGTACATAGGAGGCTTACATAGCTACCTAAAACATACTGTCATCATGTTTAACCCCACAATTCTAGATGAAGTATGTGTTCAGGCCACACATCTAGAAGCTAGAGGGAAAAACATTTCTGAAGAGGGAAGAAACAAACCTTTTAAGGGTAAAAACAAAGAGAAGACATCAAAAGGTAAAAGCAAAAAGAATGCATCTGTTAAGAAAGATGGATAAAAATTGGTTTGTAAAAATTGTTCAAAAGAAGGCCATGATGAAAATCATTGTTCGAAATTACATCCCGAAATGAGGCCCAAGAAATACAACAACAAAGGGAAACATAAAACTGTAGCTACAACTCAACATGATTTAGGAGAGGATTTAGGAGATGAATCTAAGATTACAACCATGGTATTGCAGAACATGAATGGAAAAGAAATTGAAACTAAACCCAGTACTAGTACATAAAACTGTCACATACATGCTCCAAATGAAGAAGAAAAGTAGTACCCAACGTTTTCCATCTGAGAATATGATTCAGTATTACGTCTCAAGATTGACATTGTTGATTGGTCACAAAATTAACTTTTGAAGACTTGCAAATAAAATATCCTGAGACTATACCATATCCACTTGGTTGGATTTGTAAGGATGCAAATTTACAGGTTTCAAAGAAGTGTATATTGCGGTTTGCAATTCACTGCACATTTTGTTGACACAATTGAATTAGATGTGGTTCTGCTTGACACAACAGGTATTGTTTTGGGGAGTCCTTACTTGTATGACATGAAAGTGATCTTCCATCGTCATGAGAACAAATACCATTTATTCAAAGATGGCAAGGAGTACATTTTTAGAGCACATTGCAAGAAGACAAACATTTCTATGGTAAATGCTGGACATGTAAAGAGGCTAGTGAATTCAAGTAAGAATTTTGTTCTTCTAATGATTAAGACTAAAGCTAATGTTAATCATGAATCATTTGAGGGATGTGATCCTAAGTCGAAATTAGATTTATATGATGTAGTTGATGCACATCAGGAGATGTTTCAGGAGCCAACATGATTGCTTCCAAAAATGGAGATTCAACATGAGATTCAGTTGCACCAATATTGTCATCTTCCAAACATCGGCATGCATCTCATGTCGATAATGGAGAATGTTGAAATAAAGATTCAAATCAAGGAGATGCTAGAAAAAGGAATCACAAGGCCAAGCACTTCTCCATGCGGTTCACCCATAGTCTTGATTCCAAAGAAAGATGGGACTTGGCGCATGTGTGTAGACTTCGGAGCTTTGAAAAAGATTACGGTAAAGATTACCCAATCCCAATGATAGATGATTTGCTTGATCAACTTAAAGAAGCAAATTTTTTCACTAACTTAGATTTATGAAGTGGATATCATCAAGCAAGAATTGTAGAAAGTGATGTATGGAAAACTGCATTCAAAACCAAACAAGGACTCTCTGAGTGGTTAGTTATGCCATTTGGTTTGTGCAATGCACCAGAAAATTTCATGTGTGTTATGGATAGTGTTTTGCGTCCATTCCTTGATGAATTTGTGATTGTGTACTTAGATGAAATATTGATTTTCAGAAAAACAAGAGAAGAACATGTCTTACATGTGAATAGAGTGCTTGATGTTTTGAAGAAAGAGAAATTGTTTTTTAAGATGTCAAAGTGTGAGTTTGGAAAGAATTCTTTGGTTTATTTGGGACACATTGTAGGAGGAGGAGAGTTGAGAATTGATCCTTCTAAACTGGAAGCCATTGTGAATTGGCCCAAACCCAAAACAATAACTGAGGTAAGAAGTTTCTTAGGTGTAGCTCAGTGTTGGAGAAAGTTTATTGCTAACTTTTCTGCCATCGCAACTCCTATGCATGCAGTGACAAGTGTGAAGAAAGGCTTCCAATGGGGAGAAAAACAACAACAAGATTTCGAAGCTTTAAAAGACAAGATCAATTCAGATCCAGTCGTTGTATTACCGAATTTGAGACAACCATTCGAGATACAAACTAATGCTAGTGATTATTCCATGGGCGCAGTTCTTTTGCACCATGGTAAGCCAATCACTTTTCATTATGAAACATTCAATGGTGTTGTAACTAATTATCCTACATATGACAAAGAAATATATGCCTTGGTACAAAGCATCAAGAAGTGGAAACACTACTTGATGGGTAAAGAGACGATTGTGCATACTGATCACCAACCATTACAGTACTTGCAGTCGCAAACAAAATTGCAGCAATCACATTTCAGGTGGATGGGATTTCTTCAACAATTTCAATTGGTTATAAGGTACAAGAAAGGTATTTTCAATAAAGTTTCTGATATGCTTTCAAGACCGATTGTTAGTGCATCTAATTTACTCAAAAATGATTCTATTTTACATGATAGTTACATAGAACAATATGCACATGATGTTGATTTTCAAGATGTGTATGCTAGTTTGAGTGAAGGGAATCAAGTTGAAGAAAGATATTATCACATGCATAACAATTTGTTGTTTCATTTGGGCAAGCTGTGTATACCACAAGGAGAGAGGCTAAGTGTCATGAGAGAAGCTCATTCATCTCTTATTGCTGGACACTTTGGGGTAAGAAAAACAATGGCGCATCTACAGAGGTATTGCTATTGGCCTTGCATAGTAGATAGTGTTTCACATTTTATAAAATGTTGTTATATGTGTGCAACAAGTAAGCCTAGTAAGAGGAAGCTTGGGTTGTACATGCCACTACCGGTACCATCAAGGCCATGGGAGAGTGTCTCCATGGACTTTGTTGGAGGTCTACCTATGTCAAGAAAAGAACATGATTATCTTTATGTAGTTGTGGATAGATTCAGTAAAATGTGTATACTTATGCCATGTAAGAAAACCATTACTGTTGAACTTTATTTTCAACATGTATGGGTTCATTATGGATTGCCAACTTCTATTGTTAGTGACAGGGATTCCAGGTTCATTGGGAATTTTTGGTCCAATATTTGGAGTATGATGGACACAAAGTTGAAAAAGAGTACTGATTTTCATCCGCAAATTGATGGACAAACCGAGGTGGTGAACATAACTGTTGTGCATATATTGAGAGGATATTGCAACAAACAACCTAAGTTGTGGGATGAGAAACTGCATTACATTCAACACACTTACAACCGGGCAAAACACTCTTCTTCAAATACATCACCTTTTGAAGTATGCTTTGGGTATTTTCCAAAATTGCCATTAGAATTCATCTTTGAGAAGGATGTTGCAATAGATGGCCATAGTGATATTGATAAGGCTCGAAATTTCATTGAGTAAATTCAGATTATACATTAACAAGTTCAAGAATAACTGGAGAAAAGTTAAAGAAAATACAAGGAGAGGCATGAAAAACATAGAGTTGATCACAAGTTTCAAGAAGGAGATGAGGTATGGTTGCACATAAGAAAAGAAAGGATGCAAGAAGAAGGTAAAAATCTCAAGCCCATTTGCTATGGCCCATTCAAGACCATAAAGCAAATTGGTAACAATGAATTTCAACTTGACTTGCCTTCATATATGCAAATGTATTCAATTGTTAATGTTAAAAACTTACGTTTGTATGAGCCACCTTTGATCAATGATCAAGGAAGTGATGTTCAAATACCTTCTATTGAATATTTCTTGCCAGAATTTCTGGATGAGCTCAAGGAAGATACAATTCTTGACAGGAGGACAAGAGAATCCAATGGGGGAAGTGTTGACTACCTTCGAGATGGGCTCAAAGGCACTAAACCAAGCAAGGCAAAGTGAATGGAAGTTGGAAAGGTGAGGGAGTTGTACCCTCATCTACTGAACAGGTAATCAAGTCTTTTGGGGTCCAAAATCTTCCCAATGGGGAGGTGTGTTTAGGAGTTCATAAATTTTTCTCAAAATTGAAAGTTACAGGTTTGGGTTGAAACTAGGATGGTTGCGTAGATCTTGTCTTCCTGATTCTGGTGCCATGAACAGTTCAAAAAACCGATGTCGTATGAGGGAGATATCGCATTTTGATCGAATTCCCAAACAACTCAATTTTGCGATAGGTTTGACTGGGTTTCCCAGTCAACATGGAGGGTGCACAATCATCAAAAAGAATATTCTGAGGAATATTTCTTTCCTCAGAACCAATCCTAGGCTGACAAGTGGCACATTGTGATTTGTTGGTGGGTTGTACATTATGTTTTCTGCGCCAACGGGAGGGTGACACGTGGCTAGCCCTGAGGCCACCATGTGTCTCGTTAGTGGTATAGTAAAATTTTATGGAGGTCCGCAAGGCTCGATTCCGTGACCTCTAGTAGAGCATCCACACAACTTAACCGCTCGCGCTATGATGTTTCTTAACCATACTAGTGGACGAGTTCTATTTAAACTTTAATGTAATGTGAGTTAGGGGGTTGGGACCGCTGGTGGTCCCAACCCGCCAACGGTCCCACAAAACTTGGTTACATTGCAATGTTACCACCGCAACAGTTATCAAAACTGCAACTATCATCCACCAACCAAAGACTTCGCAATTTAATGATACTCCTTGTCACATGGCGTCGTTTCCATGCAGTTACAACCAATGATTTTGTTAACAACAGTTTTAAAATCCAGTTTCAATGTATTACCCACGGTTTAAGCGGAGTTTTGCTCCACCAAACGGTAACTGCGGGTTTTGGGGGTTGGCATGTTGCCACCCCCTACCCATAATAGTAAATTTATAGTTAGACTACCAAAAATATAGAACGCGCCCTAAATTTGTGCAGTTTACACTAAAATAACTCCAATTAAATGGAGTTCTCCACAATTAGTGGAGTTTTTCTAGGTGTTACTGGGAAAATGAGTTGGAGGCTCAATTTTCGCCCATTATGAGTGAATGAAGAGTCATTTTAGACTAATTGGAGCATTCTGGAGCCATTGGTGCATAGAAAACAACCATTAGAGGCATGTAACTACATGTATTTGCAAATTTTTGAGCATAATGAAAGATGGACATGCCATTAGGAGCTGGACCAGCAGATGTAGCCCAGGAGGGGTGAACGGCTTCATCATGCCTGCTGTGTAAATGTTGTGTGTTGTTTTATTTCTATGTTATACACTACTGTTCAGTGTTATTTTCTCTTATTTCATGCTTCTAATTCACTAAAATCACTTACAATTCATATGTAAAATTCTCATTCCTTAAGAAAACTATGGAGAAAAGTATGCACATGTTATAAACTGAAAAGACACTTAGCACAACAAAACTAATACAATCCTTTTAGATCCGTGGGGCTGGCCACGTATCCCATACCGCCGTCCCTGCTACGTGGCGCGCCCATACCATTTCGCATCCACCCCCTCGCCGATACCACCTACCGCCTTCGACCCCCCCCCCCAAAAAATCCGCTTTTCCCTCCGCTCCAAAACCACTCCCGCCGCTGTTGCATCACGTCAACCCCGCTGCTCCACATCGACTCCTGCCACCTCTGCTCCTCATCCATCCACCTGTCCTCTGATCCATGCTGCTCCCTGTCACCCTACCAACTTCTGCCTCCACTGCTCCAACTCTTGCCTGTGCTATTGCTCCACATCATTTTCCTTGTCAATCCTATCCGAAGGGTGTGTTGGAATTTTTTCCAATTATTAAAGGAACAATAGGTTTTATGTTTCTAACACCACTGCAGTAGTAACCAATGTAGAAGAGACAAAGGTGGTTAGAAGACAAAATGACCATCATGACATCTAGCATAACAATAAGATCTGCTGAATCAACCAATGCAATACTAGATTTAATTATCCAAAAACGGATTTCTGAAGAGGTAGAGCCAAGTTGTCAGAGCCATCCTCGCCTCTTCGACATCAGACAAAGCCGAATTCTTATCATTTCACAATTAACAACGGACTGCTACAATAATTGTCTAAAATAAATGGTATTTCTATAAATTTTCTTACTATTCCAAGGAAATTGAAGCAATGTGATGCTTGTATCCTATAAAAACATAAAAAACAACCATTTCATGATTTCTCTTCTAGAGCACATAAAAAGGTTACATTCATTCATTCTAATTTGTGTGGCCCTATGTCTGTTCCTTCTGCACATGGAAGTAAATATATGATGACTACACCAAAATGTGTTGGTTATACCCATTGAAAAGTATATCATAAGCTTTTGAAAATTTCAAAAAATTTCAAGCATGGATTGAAAATGAAATACAATAACATATTGTTTCTCTTCGTATTGATAATGGAAAAGAATATACTTCTAATGATTTTGAAAACCACCTTCACCAACATGGGATTCCACATCAAACAACTATGCCATACAATCGTCAACAAAATAGTGCAGTTCAATGAATGAACATGACTATCTTAAATATGGTTCGCTCAATGATGTTTTTCAAAAACCATTTCTGTGTGTAGTATATATCAATTTTTTTTTTCCATTTTATGCCTTATAATATGTGGCATGGCCACATTCCTTTGGTGAGGCATCTTGGGATACTTAGTTCCACTTGCTATGCCTTGATTCCCAAGGAACAATGAAGAAAGCTTGATGCAAGGAGTTGAAAGTGGATCTTCTTGGGGTACTAAGATGCCACCAAAGTATAGTCTTTATGATGAGGTAAATAATAAGTTTATATTGTCTAGAGATGTGATTTTTGTTGAATATTCCAAGAATAACATTACTATTAGGAGTTAGCTTAATCGTTGGGACATTAAATCATGTAAAAAATTATCATGAATTTGATAATGAGATTCCACATGTTGAAGGGGGGATCCCTATTTTGGATCAATTTATGGAATCTCCTTCTGAAGCAGTGTCTGAGCCCCCTCATGAAGTTCCATCCCCGTCTTCAGATCAGGAAGACCATTTGATTGATGCGATTGAGAGGATGGGAAGGATAAATCTTGATGCAACCCCATCTTAATCAATAGAAAAACCTCAACCATCTTAGAGAGGTCCTCCAAAATTGATCATTAAAACACTTGAAAGTGTTCATTCTGATGAGGTTGGAAAGACAAGAACTAGAAGTTCCACTAGACAAATGATGATTTTTATTTAGTTAATGATATGGATGTTTCTTATGATTGTGAATTAAATTTGTATACAAACAATTGAAATAATTAACATATAAAAACACGCCTACAATAAGACCACATATTCCATGAATTTACAATTTGATACCTTGAAAAGAATGCAACATTTTACTTTGTTTTGATATAAGGGTTGAACATAATTATATCATGAGAGTACTACAACATGACTTCTATGTTACAACCCAAGGTAAAAAAATATGGCTACAAAAAATATGGACAATAGAACAAATATGGATGGTCTATAATGAAGCTGATACGATACCCTTATACTATCACTACAAACCCACAATAATAGTGCAAAACTTGCATCACACAGTAGAATCACCTTGTTTCTTGAACCAATGGTTGTGATCCAGTAACCCCTTTTGGGAATGATAAACCTCATTACAAGGTGTTTTAGATAAGCCTCATAACAAGGTATTCTAGTAAACAACTCTATTTTTACAGTTTCAAAATTAGTCATCAATACTCATACCAATACCCTAACCTAAAATTAGCTCATGAGTGTCACTCACATATTATTATCAATACCCATCACAATACCGTAACCCTTCATGAGTTCCACTCTAAAAAGTTTTTTTCTTACCATATAGTACCACAAGCTCGTCAATAATTACTAGGAGATTGATGTATACTTATGTTTTCCAACAAATTGCTACAAAAATAAACTATTAGTATTATCTAATGCTAATTTATGTTAAGATCGTTTTTTCTTTATTTTTACCATGGTTGAAACATATCAATTGCATGGATAAATTTATTCCTAAAGATGGTAAAGCAAGTTATATGCTCTTATAGAAATTTAACAAAACTATATATATATATTTGTTTGAATGTTAATTGTTGTCATCCTATCAAAGATGTCTATATATTATTAACGGATGAGAAGTATTTTATATAGCCAACCAGTGTTGATATATATAAACATTTTTATCTACTCATAAAGTGAATATACTTCTAAATTATTATATGATAATAATCATAATTAATTATTTTTAGATTATAATAAAATATTATTTAGATTTTTAAAAATAAAGGTTAAATTTTATTTAGAGGCCTAAAAAGCAATCATGGAACTGTTCCAAGATTACCATAGTTTTGATGGTTTAGGAGATGAGGAAGGTTAATAAAGTGTTTTGGTCTTGGGTCTTCAACCTTAATTCATTGACTCAATATAATGTGATGTAGTAGTGTAAATGTTTGTAAACATTTACATATAGACTTAATTAAAAAAATAATAAAAGGTTATAACATATAAACCATAGCTATACATTAAGATCCATTTTACTATGTAAATTAAAGTAATGATTACTTAAATATATTTAAATTTAATTAATAAGCATATAAAAAGCTTAAGCTTAATATTTATAACAGCTTACAATATTTAACTATGGATATTCATCCCCACTTTACCATGGATATTATTAACTTGTAAATAAAGTTTGTTACGATACCATGAGACAATAAGACAACTTATCAATACCACATGCCCAAAAACCATAACACATTTAACATTCAAAATGTTATAATTTAATTTAATTTATAACATTTTTAAAAATAAATTTAAAAGTACAGGTTATAATTAGTTTTGAGATATATTTAAACCTTATATTCTCACTGTTACTAAAAATATTGGATAGATATTCCATAAAGATTAAATCAAAGTTTTAATAAATTAAAAATGAGAATATTTGTATAAAAAATCATGAGAAATTAGTCAGTGAGTCGAATCTCAAAAAATGATATCTAATATATAAAGTTGTGAAATTCATATAATATAAATAATATTATTAAAAATTGACATAGATCCATTTTAACTAAGTATCCACTTCTCGAGGTGCAAACCTTTCCTCAAGTTTTTCCCAAAAAAAATTTGAATCTCCAGAGATTTGATGCTGGCATTTTAGCAATGTTCAATTTCTTCATAACTTCTAGTCTTCTATATTAGGGTTGACCACTTCCTTGTATGAACACAATCTCTTTAAATTTATATGTAATAATATTTTTAATTTTTTGAGTGTCTTGTAGTATGATATTTTCATGTATTTCCAACAATTTAGCCAAGACTTAACATCTTGATAACATATTGTGGGGAGCCTTTTGTCATTCATTTTGTTTATCTGGTTCTTGTACATTAAGTCTCCAACCATGGCAATGTAGTCAAGGTGACATATGGCAATGTAGTCAAAGTGACATAGACTCAATTTTATGAGGATAAAATATGGTGTATTTCTTTTAATATTAATATTAACATTATAAAGTATAAATTTCTTTTTTATTTGGTTCATTTTTAGATTTTTTACAATATACATTAACTAGGAACTATGGCTTATCCCACACTCAAAAAGATGCAAATTTACACTAGTTTCCAAGCTCAAATTGAGTTTTCCTCCCTTTTTTCAATTTCCAAATTTACACTAGTTTCCAAGCTCAAATTGAGTTTTCCTATTTTTTTTAAATTTCCAATTGAACTTCTCATGATAACTTACCAATATAAATATTAGAGAGGATAAAAAATGAGACAAATTTAATGCCAATAGTCTAAATTGAAATTCAGATTTTCACATATAATCTTAAATTGACATTCTATAAAAATAATAAGTAATTGAAGGAAAAAGTCATATTTCAATTTGAATGTTTAATTTCATTTTGAATTTCCAATACTAACAAGTTAAAATAAATTATTCTTTTCATATGAAAATGAAAAATAATTTAAAATTTCATACATACCTCACACATCACACTTCCCATTGCATCACATCTCCTATGTATCAAGACTTATCTATAGATGAGAACTCTAAGTACATTTGGAGGAGCAAACATAAATGACACTAGTTCACCAACATTAAAATCTGTATAAAAATTGTATGGTGGGAATTTAATAAGACTCTTTCTGGTGGAAACCATTACTAAGATAAAATTAAATCATTTTAAAATGAAACTATTTTTCTTTATCATACAATAAATTTTCTAATAGTTCAAATGATTGCATAATAATTGGTACATATGCATTATGATGCAAAACACACTATACAAAAGTACACAAAAATAAAATTTATGTGTCAACAAAAATGAATGTTTAAATTGAATATTAGTTATTCAATATTGATTTTTTTTTGATAATAAGAAATCAAACTTACATTGATTCAATTTTGATTCACAGTGCCCATTGTTGTGTCTTCATATTATAGAGACATAAAGAAGACATATAAGTAATATTCATAAATCCAAGTAAGCCCAACATTTAGTAAATGCAAGTAAACCAAGTAAGTAATGAATATAAACAAGTGAAGTAGACAATAAAAAAAGTCTAAAAAAATCTACAGGTGGAGCCATAGAAAATTAGTAAACACCAGCCACCAAAAAATGGAGATATAACAAAACTAAAATTGTTTTTAGTGTGGGTAGCAAAGATATTCCCTACACCCAAAAATTTTGCTCTTCCATTCTTATTATATAATTTCAATAAATAACACATACATAAACTCCATACTAACATACCAAAACTCCATAATAACAATATGATTCATACATAAACTCAACATACAAAAACTCCATAATAACAATATGATTCATACATAAACTCAACATATCAAAACTCCATAATAACAATATGATTCCATTGTATAAAACTAAGTTCGAAATTTTATAACATATATACTCTAAGTCTATAAATTCGAAATTTTAAAACATATATACTCCAAGTTTATAAAAACATACATACTCTACCCTTCTAATTTTGAATATATAATCTTTTAAGAAAAAACACATAACAATACTAAAAATAAAGGCACCAGACAGAAACTAACACTTCATCATTCCAAACAGAACTATTTACATGGCTGGAAAGAATATAACCTGAGAAATGCACAAATAAATTGAGTCCCTAGGGTGAGAATTTGTTTCCCCCTCCCCTTGCGTTGCGACTTTTTTGGTGTTTTTGTTTGATAGCCACCATCGGGCTTTTTATTTTCCTGCACACCTTGCGTTTCAATCACATCGCTTGGGTTTGGCTTTCCATCGGCATCGCTTGGGTTTTGATTTTCATCCGCGTTGCTCGGTTTTGGCTTTTCATGCACATCTATACGGTTTGCAATATCAACGATCGCAAGCCTTTCATTCTCTGCTATAGCTGAATGCTGAATCTCTGAGTATATTTCTGCAAAATCATCAAATTTTTTGGTAGCCTCTTTGAGATTTTGAGAAAGCAAACTCTTTTCGTTCATGAAAGAATGAATCTCTCCTCGCAATGAGTTAATTGTGCTTCCCTTTTCTTCTTTTTCCCTGAGCAATTCAGAGTGTTTCTCTTCCATCACTTCACATTTCCTGATAGCGTCAGCTAGAAGTGTTTCAAATTCCTGCACTACCTTCACTAGTGTTTCCTGCAACTCTACAATTTTTTTGCTCAACTGCTCCACATTGTACTCCTGAATTACATCACATTGTTGTTTGACAATTTCATCTACCTCCTGAAGAAGGCTACTAATTTCCTTTTCCATCGCTGCAATTTGTTTAAGTAAAGCTTCCAACCTCTCTGCAGGTCCAGACACAGCTTTCAACACTTGCCTTTCATCTTCCATGCCAACCAATTTAGCATTATACTCATCCAACTGGGCCTTCAAAGACTCCGCTTCAGTCTTTAGCTCTCTATCCATCAACTGAAGCTTTGTTTGTCGCTCTGCAAGCTTGCTCAGCAGGATCTCCTTCTCAGCATTCCAGTCTTCCTGTGCCATTTGGTAACTTCTGTTGATCTCGGTAGTCTCTGTTTTGGCAATTTCAAGCGATAAAAACACTTCCTTTTCCAATTTCCGATCTTCATTGGCTGTTTCTAATTCTGACGATATCACTTGAATTTGATTTTTCAACTTCAAAACAGTTGCCTCCAGATTCTTCTTATCAAGGTTAAGTCTTCTACACTCTTCTTCTTTCATAGACGTTTCGGCATTGAATCTTTCCTCGGCTTCCTGCAATTCTTTTGCTGCTTGAGAAATCGCAGCTTTGTATTCGTCATCCTTCTTTACAAGTTCTTCTCTTAATTCTTTCTCAGCCGCCTTCCATTCATCAGTCATTTTCCTTGCAGACTCAATTTCTGATACGAACTGTGCCTTCAGAGAATCTACCTCTGTCTTTAGCTCTCTATTTGTCTCGCTCAGTGACCCTTTCTCGCTAGCCATGAACTCAAAGTTTGTTTCTAGCTCTGCAAGTTTGCTCAACATTTTCTCCTTCTCCACATTCCATGTTTCCTGTGCCATTTGGCTAATTCTAGTGATCTCGGCCGTCTCCATTTTGGCTGCTACGATCTGTGATAAAAGCACATCCTTTTCCAATTTTCGACCTTTATTGGTTGCTTCTAATTCTGAAGATCTAGCTTGAATTTGATTTTTCAAATGCAAAACAGTATCCTCCAGATTCTTTTTATCATGGTTAACTGCTCTCCACTCCTCTTCTTTAGCGGAAATTTCGGTATTAAATCTTTCCTCGGCATCCTGCAATTTCTTGCGTGCTTGAGAAATCGCAACCTGGTAATCCCCGTCCTTCTGTCCTAGTTCTCTCAATTCCTTCTTAGCCTTCTTGCATTCTTCATTCATTTTCCTTGCAGATTCAATTTCTGATACCAGCTGGGCCTTCAAAGACTCCACTTCAGTCCTAAGCTCTCTGTTTTCCTCGTTCAGTGAGCCCTTCTCGCTGGACAAGAACTGAAGGTTCGTTTGTAGCTCTGCAAGCCTGCTCAACATTTTCTCCTTCTCTACATTCCAAGCTTCCTGCGCTATTTGGCTACTACTAGTGATCTGTGTGGCCTCGTTTTTTGCTGCTCTAATCTGTGATAAAAGCACTTCCTTTTCACATTTCGCATCTTTATCGGTTGCCTCTAATTCTGCAGAGATTTCTTGAATTTTATCTTTCAACTGCAAAACAGTTGCCTCCAGATTCTTTTTATCAAGATTAACTTCTCTGCACTCCTCTTCTTTTGCAGAAATTTCTGTTTTCAATTGTTCCTCAGCTTCCTGCAGTTGTCGGTGTATTTGAGAAATGGCAGCTTGGTATTCCACAACTTTCTTTCTGAAGTCTTTCTCAACCTCCTCCTTCCATTCTTCAGTCATTTTCCTTGTAGATTCATTTTCTAATCCCATTGCAGTGAGATTTGTGGACAAAACGGCTTTTTCTTCTCTTAAGCCTGTGATTTCTTTAATAAGCTTTTGATTAAGGTCGTTCAACTTCGATACCTTATCATCTTCACGGGTGGAAGAGGGACCATTTGCAGCTTTAACTTTTTCTTGCTCACATCTCTTCCTCCCGCCCTTCTTATTGCCTGCCATTTTGTTCAGTTGCGAGGCCGGTCTGCACGAGAAAAAATATATGGTATACTGAAATAAATACCTCTTTGGCGAAAAAGAATGGCTTCTACTCTTCAAGCCTCGACAACAGACTCTGCGGAAAAGCCTCCGGCCCTTTACAAATTCTACTGTCACTCCTCTGCCAAATAGTCTTTTGCAGATTCAACTGTAAAGTTTGGAAAGCGACACTAAATTTTGAAATTTATATATAATTGTTTGATCCCTCTTCATACAACAGCAGAATAAAGAAAAATGTATGATATACTCAAATAAATACCTGTTTAGCGAAAAAGAATGGCTTCTACTCTTCCAGCCTGGACGGCACACTCTGCCAAAAAGCCTCTCTTCCTGGACAAATTCGAATGAGGCAAAATCACCCTTTGCAGATTCAACTGTCATTCACCTGCCAAATCGCGTTTTGCAAATTTACTGCTGAAACTTCAAGCTGAGACACTGCGAAGAAATAGGAGACAATCACTCTGAAAGCTATTACTGTGTGGTGCGTCACACGGACATTTGGCTTCTCTATATATCGTGAACCCAAAATTTTAATCAATCGTTTGAAGATTAGAAAGTGCATTAATTTTGTTTGGGTAAGGAAGTGTGGACCCAATGCAACTATGTGATTCAAGCAAAGACGAATTTAGGGGCTCAACCTTTCTATTAAGAAAGTGGTCAAAGTTGATTTTTGTTTTTTAATCAATAGGTCGAATTTAGGGGCTCAACCTTTCTATTAAGAAAGTGGTCAAAGTTGATTTTTGTTTTTTAATCAATAGGTCAATGGTTGTGTTAATGCTTAGTTTAAGTTATTTGTAATGTAAGATTTAATCTTGATTTCTTACCTAGTTCTCATGATGAATCAAATTGGTTGGTCTCTCATCTAGTCTTGATGATAAACCATATTGGCTGGTTGAAACACGTGGACAAAGTTCTTTTCATGTACTTATTACCGAAAAAATTCTAAATAAAATATAAGTTCTTAATCATCTTTATATTTAATTCCTTTTTTTTGTTGAGTAGAAAAATATAATTATAATAAGAAATTATGAATCCCAAATTTTTGGCAGTGAAGTTTGTATATATTGATAATTTAATATTAGTTTTTTTTTATTTTTTTAGGGTTTTTTTAAAGATTAAGGGGTAAGGAGAATATAATAATTTAATTAAAAATAATTTATTTATCTATATATAGGTTAAGATATTAAGATATAAAGATATATCAAATTTTCTAGTTGATAAGGTCCATTTTTCTATATATATAGATTTTTAAAGATTACAATTTTAACAAATAAAACTATAAATATAATTATGGTTATTTAGTAAATAATGATAAGTGTATAAGGTCGTTTCTTAAAATTGTTGCAAAGAAAAGTATGTTTGTTGAAAATCTCAAGAATGTGCAAATGTTTTAGGAAAAACCGTGTTCCTATTTCAATTGCTTCAACGCTTCTTAATCTTTATCAATGGCTTATGCAAGACTCTATGTTGTCTTCCAGATTGGTTTCAATCCATTTTTGCAAAGTGTGCTTGCCATTAACAACGCATCATGAACAACATGTGCAAACCATAACATATGCACACACTAGGGGATCTTTGCAATTAGAATTGGATATGGACACCATTATAAGGTTATGTCCATCAAGGTTGGGTCATGAAGCCATAAGCATGGCTAGGGAGGGAAAAGAAATGCCTTTGGATTCTGTGGATTCTTCCCAAGCTCAAGAGTAATGAATCAATCCTCAAAGCAACACATTAGTTCTTTGTAGTGGTTCCTTGCAAATCTCCAACTAGGAGACATGCACCATGAGTAGGTTTTTTTAATTGGAAATGGATGTCATGATTTAAACATGTTCTAGAGGGGAAACAATGGATTTAAACCTGAGTTGAATATTCTTAAGCTCAAATTCCATGAACAACACCTAAAACCCATGTCAGAAGCCCTCTCTAGGTAGTATTTAGATTTGAGTTGAATATGGATTCTATTACAAAGTCTTGACCATCAGAAATGGGTCTTAGGTTCTTGGCCGTAACTAAGAATGGGAAACAATATCCTCTAGCCCTAAACCTTGCTTCAAGGTCAAGATCCAAGGAACAACCATTGAACCACCACATATGATCTCTATATAACATATTCACCTCCACATGACACCATGGATAAATTATTTGTGAACTAGGAGTAGCTCTCAAGGTTTAATCAAACTAAAAGGAGAAAAACAAGGACCTTTCTTTATGAGTGAAACTTCTCATCCTCAAGAATTATTAACAACATATACAACACATGAACCATATTTTATACTATTGTTCCATTAATGCATCCTTGAATAACTACAAGGCCCCTGTAGTGTATCTCTAGCCCACTAGAGGGATCCCAATTCTATTCACCATTCAAAAATCATAACCATACGAAGCAATGGGTCTCATATATTAATCCACTTATTAAATATGCATTTTATTTCATACAAGAGTCCATTCAATAACCAAACAAATGATTAAAAAGGTAATCATATGATGCCATGAGATGGCATGAGTGTTATTTTACCATGGTGACCCATGAAAATACTAATTCATGAATATGTGAATGGCTCAACGATTGGAAATATTTTGCAGTTGTTGCGACCCACCCACAACATGAACCACAATTTTGATGTGGCTTTTGTCAACTATGGGTGCTCCTCTGCCTTCTACAACTTCTGCGATCCGCCCACAACACGAATCAATGACCCTTGACGTGGATTCTGTCAACGATGGGCCCACAACCTTTCACACAACACCCTTTCTCCTAGCATGATGCCTCTCATTTTGGAAGCGGTGGATGAAACCCCTGTGGTTTGGAGTTGGTGGTTCATGACAGACAAGCATGTGGCTATCAAATTGATACTCCTATTGCGATTTATGCTGCCCAACACAAAAGAACAAGGTCCACTCTCAATCTATCAATTATGTTAACCAATCTAGAATGGGTGGGTTATTATGGTTTCTCTGTCTCTTCACAAAGTGACCCCAAGAGACTGTCCACCGAAAAACCCTCTGCAGAGAAAGGAAATCAACGAAATAGGGTGATAATCAATACCACCGAAACTGGGTTTCCAAATAGGGTGAGAGTGAATCTCCACCGAAGCTAGATTGAGGATCTCGCCTGAAACCCTTGCTGGTTGAAAACTCGTATGAACCTTCAATTGACTTGCAAAGATAAAATATCCAAATCCATGCTTGTTCTCATTACTCCTTCTTCCTTTTTAAAGCTCAATTGCTTGTAGGAAAACCACATGAAATTACCTTGGTTGAGAGTTACCTGGGGCCAAAACCATGTGCTCTATGCCACTTATTTATTTAGTATTATTATTATATATATATTTATACCCGATCCAACTAGCTTAATTGGTTGGGGATATTACAACCCCCCTGCTTGAAATTTCTTTCCCTTAATCAATTTTAATGTTAGATGTTGTAATATTTCTCTCCTTCCTAGGTGGCATCTCTGTTGGGAAAATATTTCCATTGTACCAAATATTCACGAATGGTTTTGCTCCAAAGCTTCTTTTTTCGAACCTCCAACACCTCCTCTGGAACTAGTTGAAGATGTCCCTCCTCATGTAACAGGGGTAAATTGGGTAATGATTTGATGTTCTCCCATACCGCATTCTTCAAACAATATACATGAAATATGTTATGAATTCTTCTCTCTGTTGGAAGCTCCAATTCATATGCAACTTCTCCTCTTTTTTAGATAACTTGGTAGGGCCCGTAGAATCGTGGCTTTAAATTTTCTGCTCCTTTTTTCTTCAAGGTAGACTATCAGTACGGTTGTAGCCGAAGGTAAACTACATCTCCCACTTCGAAACTCATTTCTAGCCTTTGTCGATCTGCATATAACTTCTATCGATTCTTAGCTTTTTGTAGGTTGTCCTTGAGTGTGTGGAGAATATCCTAACATCCCTGGATCCAATCCTTCGATAACGGTGCCCTGCTATCTCCAAATGTTATGTCTGCGAAAGACAATGCCTCATATCTAGCTCGAAAATATGACATTCCTATGGACTTGTGATAAGTGGTGTTACAGTAATATTATCCTAAATACATGATCCAGATTTATGCAGGAATGCAACATAATACACATATAACCATAAATATAAAAATGCAGTAGAAATAACACTTCATTTCATTAATATCAAAGAAATGAAATTTGTTTACAGACATAATGGAAATAAAATAGCTAGGGCACTGGTAGCTTATCTCTGAGAAGAGATGTGGTGGCTACAGGCCTTTGAACTCTGTGTTACAATGAGGCTCAAAGACCTATATATTATTAAGAAACAATGGAAAACCCTAAACATTCAAAAACCTAACCCTAGGAGATGAAACACTAGAAGATGGGCCCCGTTAGGGTAAATTGGTACATCAATTCCCCGGGGTCGTAACTTTGGCATACTAACTCCGTTTGATGCACATGATACATCGTTAGAAATATCTATCCGAAGACAAAAATTGTTGACCACGAATATTGAGTCCTAAATATAATCATAATATCCGAAGGTTTGTGTTGAGATTGCAACAAGATGATGAGCTTAGTGGAAAGAAGTCGCCTTCACTAAGTGGGCCCGCAGGCTATTTTTGGCGCAAAGTCTATTTTTAGACTATGTCTATTTTTAGACATATGGATCATGTTCTATGAGTTGCGGGATGCTATTTGTGGATGGTTGGTCAAGTCAGGAAAAATATATGGACTTCTATTTTTAGACATATTGGGCGGAATCTATTTTTAGATTGCCGGTCTAAAAATAGATATGTCGAATATTATTAGCTCTTAATAATATTTGGACTCTAAACATTATCTTATTCTCTTGGAGCACTTCAGTTAAGTGCACAGATGTGGCACAGGAGCTGACAGAAGGAATTACGCTATTCCTGAGGGTTAAGTGGAGCTATTTCATGGATACTTCGGTTAGAACTCATGTGACAGAGTTTGGTGGAGTTGATTGAGGAAGTTAGTGGAGTTGTATTCAGTTTAACTAATCTAAACATAGTTGAGCTATTTGTATTCAGTTTAACTAATTGATACAATTAGTGAGAGTGGTGTGAATTAATTATTAATTAATTCACTAATTATAAACTAATTAATCAACTAAAGAATGCATCAGTTAACTTCAGTGCATGGACAGTTTCAGTGGAGACCAGTGTAGAGATAGGTGAAAGAGCAGGTTAACTATCAGTTGTGACTATACAGTTGCTATTTGCAACACACAGATAGGTGGAGAAGCCCATGAGGATTGCGCAATACAAGCCAGGTGGTTTATCTATTTAATGAAGCCATCCCATAGCATTGAAAATGCATTAGAGGCTGGCTATCAAGTGGCAAAAGATTGGAGCATGTGTTTTGCTAGATCTAGCTTGATAGTGTGTAGCAATTGAGGGTGTGCATGAGAGCTTGTGAGGAGATTTTGTACTATGATTGTTACATGATCTCCATGGCATATAATATACATATAGTTGGGGGTTTCAACTTTAATCTTTCCCATTAAATGCTATGTTCATATGTGTGATTGTTTGTGGTTTTAATGTATGCATGCAATTGATTTTATTTCCGCATGTGATGATCAATGGTAGAAGAGATTCTGTATTATGCATGAAGCTAAAATAGTGTGTGATCAGGAGAATCTCGGTGAATAATATATCAATTATTCAAATTTCTACAGTTTGATGCCTAAAAAATGTTGTGTAGGGCCTCAAAACGGCTCCAGAAGTTTAGGACCCGAAAAACTGCTAAAAATAGTAAACTATGCTATAATTAAGGAAACTGAAAAATTGAAAGAAACAATGGTGTGGCTAAAATTGAAATAGGTGGGTGGCCACCAATATCCACCTGGATCAATACAACCACTTGGTCGATGCTCTTTGTTGTCATGTGACATAGTTTCATAAGTAACCTTCCACCCATTCATTTACTGCTTCTGTCTGTCTATCTATCTGTGGGTGGCAACTTGTACTAGGGGTGAGTTCTGTGGCTACTAACCTAAATAACCCCTGCCATAATTCTCCCATGAACTTACTGTCATGGTCACTGACAATGGTTTTGGGAAAACCATGTAGAAGAAATACTCCTTGGAAAAATATTTATGCTATCTGAGATGCAGAGCTCCTGGAGGAAATAAAAAATAAGTGGGCATATTTGGTTAGATGATCTACCACCACGAAGATACAATATTTATCTTGGGATGAGGGTACCCCTGTAATGAAATCCATGGAGACACTCTCACATTTTTGTTTCTTAATGGGTAACAATTGTAAGAAACTTGTCGGGCATGTGTATGTTTAATCTTATTGCTTCGATAGGTACCACATTCCTGGATGTATTTGATAATTTCCCTCTTGAGTGCCTTCCATGTGAACATCTCCCTAATGGTATTTTAAGTATTCAATAATCCCTGATGTCCTACTGGAGGGGAGTCATGGGCTGCTTGTAAGATCATCATCTTTAGCCGAGATTCTGGTAGAAGATAGATTCGGTCCTTATAATATATAATTCCATTGACAATTATATATCATTTATCTAAGGATTGTCCATCAATAATTTCATAGGCTGACCGGTTCTTTGAGTATTCCACCAAAATATGGGATTTCCACTCCTCCACAATGTTTATGAGTGAGAAGGTAGCTGGTCTCCTGGACAAGGCATCTGCAACAACATTGTTTTTTCCTTTAATGCCTCTCGTTCAATCCCTTCTGATCCAGGAAGTACCTGAGACTATTATGATCAGTTTTAACCTTGAACCGGTTTCCCACTAGATATGGCCAAAACTTGACCAGCGCATGCATATCTACCAACGTTTCTTTATCATAAAAGGAATAAGAGCACTCATAATCCTGGATCTTCCTACTCCAAAAAGAAATCAAATGATGATTTTATTTTTAAACAACCCCAATTCCATCCCTAGAAGCATCACACTCTAATATGAATGGTTGGGAGAAGTCCTAAAAGGCTAGAACTCAACATGAACTCATCAATTCCTTCGTTTGCTCAAATGTCTCATGTGTTGCCTTTTTCCATACAAAGGATCCCCTATTAGTCAGGTCAATAAGAGGTGCTTCCAGCTATCAATATCCCTTAAAAAATCTTCTATTATCAGTACAAATACCCAAGAAGCTCCTTAATTTTATTACATTTTTGGGGGTGGGCCAATTGAGAATGGATTCAATATTCTCCTGGTGCACTTTGACGGCTTGGCCTCCAATTATGTGGCCCAGATACAATATTTATGTCATGCCAAACTCACATTCAGAGATTTGGGCATAGAATTATTGTGCCTCTAGTATCTCCAAAACCTTGTCCAAATGTTGTATATGATCTTCCCATGTTCGATTGTAAATCAGGATGTGTCGAAGAATACCAAGACAAATTTTCGTAGCTACTTATGGAACACATGGTTCATGAACGACTGAAATGTGGCAAGGGTGTTGGTCAATCCAAAGGGCATCACCAGGAACTCATAATGTCCATAGTGGCATCAGAAGGTTGTCTTTGGAATATCCTGTTCTGGAATCCTTATCTAGTGATATCTTGAGCAAAGGTCAATCTTTAAGAATTACTTGTCCCCCTTCAGTTCATCCATCATGTCGTCAATATTGGGGAGAGAATATCGATTTTTTATGGTCTTCTTTTTTAGCAATATCCTTAGGGATCCATCCTTCTTCTTGACCAAAACCATAGATGAAGCAAAAGGGCTGGAGCTTGGTCAAATGTGTCCTAATGCCAATAACTCCTATATTTCCTTATCTATATCATCCTTATATGCTTTGGGATGTTAGTAAGGGGTAGTGATGAAAACTTGAACCCCTTCCTCTAGTTCAATAATGTACTTAGATCCCCTATCTGGTGGATGTCTTGGTGATATATCTCCAAAAACCTTCTAGTGCTTTTGCAACAATGCCATGATGTTGATCTGCTGGTTTCTTCTCCACGATTCAACACTCTACAACCCATACAATATCCCCATGTCGAAGATATGCCTCCATCTTGTTAGATGTCACAATCTTGGGCAGATATGAATGCATTCCTATCAGCATCACCTTCTTACCATCTAGACCTGTAAATGCAAATTCAAAGTCTTGATAGTTCATTGTATGAGTCTCAATTGAATATAGCCATTTAACCCCTAATACTAAATGGGAGTTAGGATAATACACGACAAAAAAATTATCTGTAATTGTGTAGTTCCCCATTGTTAGACTCGTATTAGGGACTAATTTAGTGCATGACATGTGATCGTGCTCCTTCTTCCCAGGAATCAAGTCTATGTATCCTCCAAATTCATCAGTTGTTAATCCTCATCTAGTCACAAATTATGCATCAATGAAGTTGTGGGAGGCCCCACCATCAATCAATATTGTCACCTTTTTCCCTTATACGGTGCCCCTGACTTGAAGAGTGTGATATCTTGGGACCCCTATAAGACAAGAAATAATCCCTTCCAGTGTCTCCTCCTGTATTTACCCCATACCTTGTGATTCTCTTTGATCCGACTCTAGCTCCTCTTCTTCCTCTTCTTCATAGTGGACCTTTCACTTAGTACATTGATGCCCTAATGTCCAAGGTTCTTGACAAGAGAAGCATAACCTTCATCTCCTGATATCTTTCCTGGTTTCATTATCAAAACTGCTCTTCCTTGACGACTCCCTTTGCTTCTTCTTGACTTCCTTTCTCCTTTTAGGAATAGTTGGTTTGGGAAGGAATCTAGCCTTGGGTATTGCATCTTGCATATACCTTACTCTGCTAATTGTGTCTTGCAAGGTCGCGGGTTGGTAGGCTTTGACCCAACAATGTAAGGGTTCTTGCAACCCTTCTATGAACAACATGAACATTTGAGCCATTGAGAGGTTAGTGACCATTACTACAAGCCTATGGAACTCTACGATATAATATTCAATGCTTCATGTCTGTTAGAGTTGGGTTAGCTCCCGAAAGTATAACTCAGGGTCCTTCCTGTTAAATCTCTCTATCAATCTCTGTGTGATTTTTTTATTAGAGTTTATGTTTGCATGTCCTAGAGTGATCATCCAATGTTGCCACCATTCATGTTCTTATACAGCAAGATGAAGCGTGGCATATTTAATAACATCTCTCTCATGCATGGGATTAAGCTGGAAATATGTATCCAAATTCTACACCCATGATCTTGTAGAACACTGAGACTGATCCATCAAAGTAAGGAAGGGTTACTTTCCCCACAACCTTTTGCAGATCCAGGTTTAAATGAGGGCCCCCATATATTGTTGCCTTCCTTTGTTGTTCGATCCACATGAAATAATATTCATTGATGTTGCTTTCACGTTGGGGGGAAATGCATCATATTCCTTCATCCAAGATCTAATTGTCTCTACAATTGGTGAAGGAGAGTCTTGTTGTATAGAGGAATAATCCAAGAATGGAGGAATAATTGGTCTACTAAATGGTCTGCTCTGAAGGTTAACATGTTCATGTGATGGACCATCCCTGCCTAAATGGGAGCCACATTCCCTATTATTGCTGCAAGTTAGGTTTCCCGATCTGCAATTTAAGACGTTCCACAATTGTGTCTTGAGCATCAATGATATTTTGTAATGCATTTTCAAGCTTGGTATTTTCGTGGTCACCCATCGGTTCGTCTAACTCTTCTGGTTCTCCCTAGCCTTTAGTGACGATATCTTTATTTTTCCCTCCTTGACTTCTAGCCTTCCTTCCTTTCCAATTGATAACAATCCCTTTTTGTTTTTCTTTTCTTGAAATCCCACACCTGGCCAAAATTGTGGATTTGATAGCACTATAAAATAACCTGTGACCTCTTACACCCCACCAATATTTGATTTAAATCCCAATTTTATTCACCATTCAAAAATCATAACCATATGAAGCATTGGGTCTCATATATTAATACACTTATTAAATATGAGTTTTATTTCATATAAGAGTCCATTCAATAACCAAAAACATGATAAAAAAGGTAATCATACGATTCCATGAGATGGCATGAGTGTTATTTTACCATGGTGACCCATGACAATACTAATCCGTGAACATGTGAATAGTTCAACGACTGGAGAACTTATGCAGTCATTACGACTCGCCCACAGCAAAAATCATGATTTTGACGTGGATTCTATCAATGATGGGCGATCCTCTGCCTTATGTAGCTTCTGCAATCCACCCACAACACTAATCAATGACCCTTGACGCGGCTTCCATCAACGATGGGCTTACAAAATTTCACAGAGTGCTCGTTATCCTTGTGTGATGCCTCTCGTTTTGGAAGCGGTGGGTTGAACCCCTATGGTCTGGAGTCAATATATTAGTTCTGTCAACCATTCAAGAATGGGTGGATCATTGGGGTTTTTATATCTCTTCACAAAATCACTGCGCCCAAAATGAACCTAAGAGGATTTCCATATTATTAAAAAAAAAAGAAACTCTACAAAGAAAGGAAATCGACCAACTAGGGTGATAATCAATACTGCCGAAAGTGGGTTGCCAACTAGGGTGAGAGTTAATCCCAACCGAAGCTAGAATGAGTATCTCGTCCGAAATCCTCATTAGTTGAAAACTTTCCCGAGCCTTCAATTGAGTTGCAAAGAGAAAATAGTAAATTTCACTTATGTAGAGTTACAGATAACTTTGTACATATATCATACGTTTATATATATATATATATATATATATATATATATATATATATATATATATATATATATATATATATATATATATATAGATATACTCGGTCCAAATAGGTCATTTGGTTGGGGATGTTACAAGATATGAGTGCCATGATTAAACCACAACATAGGCCCTAAACAAGAATGTGTCTTGGGTCCACACTAAAATGGAACTTAAGACCATGGTTGGTGTTCTTTAGCATCTGAGTGGATGCAAATTCCATGAATATGTTTTTCATATTTGAAATGTGTCTCATGTCCTAAATATGGTTAAGGGGGGAAATAAGGCACTTCATTCACAATTGAACCTTACTAAGCTTAAATGCCATGGTTAGGGGAGGAAAACACTTGGGAAATAGGCACTAAACATAAATTCTTGTTCCTGATGTCCATAAATGAAAACTACAACCCATAACACAATCACCCTTAGGGGATATTTTGAATTTGAGTTTTATATGGACGACATTGACAATTTTTATACACTAAGGATTGGCGTTGAAGTATCAACAACATTATAGAAAGGAAAACTAGTGCCTTAAGATATACTTGTATCTTGTCCTGTAGAAAAGCCATGAAAAAGTCCTCAAACTGACAGATGAGTGATTTGTAACCATTTAAGTAGAATATAGAAACCGAGAGTAAGTTTCCTTAGGATATTATTGAAAATTCGTAGGCTAAGGAGCCCTAAACAAGTTCTTAAACTAACACACAACTCCTTTCTTAGGGTTGTTTGTAATCTTTCACGCGAGATACATGCCCCATGAGTAAGTTTTATGAAATATAAATGGTTTTTAAGGTTCAAACATGGAAAAAGGGTGAAATGAGGATCACACACCATAATTGAACCATCTCAATATCAAGCATCATGAAAAAAATTAAAAACTCCAACATGTACCATCACCAAGGGGTATTTAGCATATGAGTTGGATATAGCATCAAGATGATTTGTACACTATTGATGGGTTTTGGTTGTTTGACCATGACCATGGAATGAAAGTACTAACCTTATGCATACAACATACCCAACTCCATTGTTAAGACATAACACTAAAAATACAGTTTTTATACCATTCTATAAATATGTATAATATCTAAGATTTAAATTTTTCCATTAATATGTAAAACTATAAATAGTTTCATGATAATGTAGTAATTAATGATATGGTAATTTTAATTTAGTAATTAATGACCAATGTGTAATATTGCTTCTTGAAAATGTTCCAAAGGGAAAACATGTTTATTGAAAATATCTAGAATGTACAATTGTTTTAGGAAAATCTATGTTCCCATTTGAATTGCTTTAGCGCTTCCCAAATATTCATGGATGGTCCATGCAAGCCTCTATGGTTCATTCCATGATGAATTTAATCCATGTTTATAATGTGTGCTTTACATTAATATTAGATCATGAACAACATGTGCAAAAAATAATATATTCACTCTCTAGTGGATCTTTGTGATTAGAATTGGATATGGACACAATTAGAAGGATATGTGCATCAAGGATGGTTCATGGAGGCCTAAGAAAGGTTAAGGAATGAAAAAAAATGCCTTTGGATTTTGTTGATTCTTCTTAACCTCAATAGCAGTGAATGAGTCCTCAAATCAACTGATGAATTGTTTGCAGTGGTTCCTTGCAAATATCCAATTATGAGACACACACCATGAGTAGGTTTTGTGCATTGGAAATGGATGTCATGCTTTAAACATGTTCTAGAGGGGAAACAAGGGATTTAAGCTTGAACTAAATATTCTTAAGATCAAGTTCCATGAAAAAAACCTAGAAACCATGACATAATCCCTTTGTAGGTAGTATTTGGAATTTGAATTGAATATGGATGTTATTACAAAGTCTTGGCCATCAAGGATGGGTCCTATGTCCTTGGCCATAGTTAAGAATTGGAAAAAAGATCCTCTATATGTATACCTTGTTTATTAGGTCCAAAATCCAAGGAATATGCCTTGAACCACCACATATGACCTCTATACGACACCATTCATCTCCATATGACACCATGTCTATATTATTTGTAACTAGGAATGAGTCTCAAGGTTTAATCAAGCTCAAGGTAGGATAACAAGGGCCTTTATTTATTGGTGAAGTTTCTCATGATCAATCATTGTGAACAACATCTACAACCCATGAACCATATTAGGCTATCGTTCCATGAACACAACCTTGAATAACTACATGTGCCCCATAAGTGTGTCTCTAACACACTAGAGGGATATGAGTGTTGTTATTAAACCACAACATATGTCCTAAACAATAATGTGTCTTGGGTCCACAATAAGAATGGTTATTACGATTATGATTGGTGTTATTTAGCATTTGAGTGGGACACATATTCCATGAATATGTTTTGTGTAGTGGAAATGTGTCTCATGGCCTAAACATGGTTAAGTGGGAAAAGAAGAGGTTTCATCCATAATTGAACCTTCTTGACCTTAAATTCCATGGTTAGGGGAGGAAAACACTTAGGCCATAGGACCTAAACATAACTTATTGTTCTTGATTTCCATAAATGACGCCTACAACCCATAACACAACCAATATTAGGGGATATATAACATCTGAGTTTGATATGGATGAGATTAAGAACTTTCAGACACTAAGGATTAGCCATGAAGTCTTAATAATATTATAGTAAGGGAAACTAGTGCCTTGAGGTATACTTTAATCTTCTCCAATAGAAGAGCCATGAATAATTCCTTAAATCACCACATGATTCCATTGCAATCCTTTGAGTAGAATATAGGAACCATGAGTAAGTTTCCTTAGGATATTATTGAATATTCTTGGGCTTAACAACCCTAAGCAAGCTCTTAAACTAGCACACAACTCCTTTTTAAGGGTTCTTTGTTATCCTTCAAGTACGGTACGTACCCCATGAGTGATTTATTTTTGAAATATAAATATTTTTTAATGTTTAGACATTTTCAAAGGATGAAATGAGGATTTCACACCATAATTGAACCATTTAAATATCAAGCATTATGAAACAATATAGACTCCAATATACACCCTTGCTAGGGGGTATTTAGTACATGAGTTGGATATACGCATCAAGATGATTTGTACATGGGTTTGGGATTTTAACCATGACGATTGCATGAAAATTCCAACCTTATTCCTATAACTTACCCAACTCCTTTGCTAAGCCATAAAACTGAAACTATAAATTTTATAACATTATGTAAAGTTATCATTAACATGAAAATATAAAATATTTTGGTATATATACAAATAAATCTACGCAACATGATGAAAATAAGCATGCCCAAAAACAAAATTGAAAAATGTGAATGCATATTATTAAAACAAACACTAGGTGAAAAAACACAAAATGCAAAGAAAAAATGCAGCATTAAACTCAACACAACGAATGAGAGCACATATTTCATGCAAAAAAATCACTAATTGGTTATGTACCTGGGATTCTCCTCCCTAACATAGGATTTGTTGGTCAATTCCTCTCAATAGTAGTCATCCCCAAGCTAGCACTATGAATCCACAATGAAGTCTGGCTCTCATGGCTAAATGATACCCACTCAACAACCCAATACCAAAATTAATAGCTCCAATAGCAATTTCAATATACTATACTCTTTCCCTTTACCCTACACAACTCAAGGAAAGGGATACTCTTGTATACTGCATAGTTAACCAATATATCCCAGTTCTCTCCAAGTCTCTAGCATAGGTTTTCCAATAAAAATCTTAGCTAAGGACTACTAGAGTTATGCACTATAATAGGAGTGCTCACAATAGCCTTCTCTCAAGATTTTATGCTATTTCTTAACTTAAATATCAGTCTGTCATGTTAGCCTAATTCTTGGTACAAAATCTAGCTCATCTAGGGTTTTTTTCCATATCATGGTTAATGATCTCTATTAGAACCAAGCTATCATTTTCCTCTACTCTTTCTCTCTAAATATTGTGTCACTTTTTCCTACTCAAATTTCCTTTTCTTACATTCATCTTTGACACTCAAATTTCTCAAGATATAGTTATACTTAGCCCATGTTGCCATAAATTAGTGATATGGCCTTTCCCACCAAATTATTACATGTATTCATTGCTTGATTTGATTAGTTAAAGAAGAATTGTATGTGTATTAACAAAGTGATCTAGGCATGTGGAAAATTTCCCTTGTTCCTTGCTTAATTGTAAATGCCTCCTCCCATATTTACCCTCTTTCACCAGCTTGCCTGGGGTAAACATGAGCCAAGGGTCACTATGATAAGAATCAACCTCCTAGGTGACCTTAAGGAAATTGAGCCGACAACTTAAGACCTTACTAACTTCCCTCACGTTCCATAGGAAATCCAGGAGTAACCCAACCCCTCCAAGTGTCCAACCCTAAGAAAATTTACTTTTTCCCTAACCTAGAGTCCCAGTCACTCCATTTACAAGGCCTCCATGTGACTATGGGTTCCTAGTCACACTCATAAGCCTACCTCCTTGTGACTATGGAATTTTTTGCTCAGTTCTATGCCAACGACTTCGAATTCTGTACCATTTTTTCAGGGCCAAGACTCAGGTCTCTGCCTCGAACTTAGTGAAACTTCCAAAGAAGATAAATGACATAGAAAAAATCCCTTTAAACCAAAAATTGAAACTAGGACTTAACCTGACCATCCCCAACTCGTAATGACATTCTGTGAAACACTTGGTAGATATGCAACCTATAGGTCATGAATGAAAGTATGATCATAGGGGACTACAAAACTATAAGAGGATCAATAAGAAGGGTCACTTCCTTCCCACATTAGCTGTCATAACACCAATTAGGTATTACATTCATCATTCATTCAATTACAAGTAAAAACATGGAAAGATCCATGACTAATATCTATCATAAAACCATGCTTATAACCAACATATAACCAAATAAATAACAATAAGAGAACAACCATTAAAGACACATAATAAACTGTACATTTACTTATAAAAAGCAAGATAAACTTAGATTTATTTAAACATAGGAAAATATCTACTGGGTTCAACACTTCCACATTTCACTCGACCATAGATTGGATGAACCAAATTATTTATTTCAGTCAATCACCCTTGTGCCATATTCCAATCATTAATGTGGGATCTCATGGGATAAACCAATCCAAAAACAACCAAGGGAATCTAGAGGTTAAACCACCTCCATTCTCACCAAAGCGTGATCTAACCTAAATTAGCGCCAAGACCACAAAACCAAACCGAGTTTGGATGCCTTAGAGTTTCTTCACAAATACCTTGAGGAATTTTCCTGTTTACACCCTCAGGCTTTACCATGTATCCTGCCATTACTAGTCAAGGGATTCCTAGGTATTTTGGAATTTTTCCGAGACTACCTCACTTGGATCCAAAATCTTATGGAAATCCACAACTCAAAATCAAGAATAATCACATCACACCATGGGTATCCAAAAATGGAAAGGCTAGGCTAAAATCCATTGTCGAAACCCGAAAAAATCCATGCCAATGACAACAAAAGAACCAAATACCAACATGCATATGCCACGCATGCAAAAACCAACTAGGAAATCATACATGCAACATGTTACCTACAAGTATTCCCACTGAAGTTGCTTGATCCTTGCCTTCCTTTGCTTTCCTTGTTCTTCTTTTATTTTTCTTTCCTTTCCTTTACTTTTCATTTCGTTTTCTTGTCTTTACTTTGCATGCTTTATTTTTTTCTCCTCTTGGTGCTCTTCTCCTCTCTCAGACTAATTCTAAAACTAAACTAGAAAAAAGGATACCGACTGATGCTCTGGGCTATTTTTATTGATGAGGCCTCTAATTTCTTCATTTTCCCATTATTTCCCTTCATTTTCCTCCTCACATGCAACCTGTGACCTTTCATCTTCCTTTTCTCCTAATTTCCATTATTTTCATAAATAATGTGCCAAAAATACCTTTTTTTCCTTTCCAAATCCTTAGCCATTGCATTTTCCAATTTCCCCTTAGCCATAAAACACAACAAATAATACCCACTAGTATATTTTTCCCAACGTTCAACTTGGAATAAGTGTCCCTTAACTGTGGTCTTCTTATACCTTTATTAAATTTTTTTACACGAAATTTTAACCCAGGGCTGTTATAAACCCCTTCCCCTTAGAGGAACACCACCCTCGGTGTTCTGTGATACCTACAACCAGTAAAACCTCTTAAAGCCAAACCTACTAATTCTGGAGCTTTGTAACTTAGCTCTTTTCAGTATTTATAGTAACACCCCGCTCAAAAGAAAAACCATCATGAAAAACATGAAAACATGAAAACCATACTACCTAATGGAGCTTTATAACACAACTCATTGTGGCATTTACAGTAGCAACCAAACATAAATATGTACAAATACTAAAACTAATTTTCCTTCACCGAAAAATAATGAAGGATACTTAGCCCACATCTAATCAACCATCTCCCATGTAGCTTCTTCGGGTCCAAAGTGCTTCCACTGCACTTTACCCTGCTTGAGTGCTCTGTTCTAGAGCACAAGATGTTTCCACTGCAATATGCATTGAGGTTATGGCTGGAATTATCCTTATTTCTCCACTTGTAATACAAACCAATCAATAACATGATCAACATCCTTTACATATATTTTAAGCAATGAAACATGAAAACAAACATGGACTCTCACTGTCATAGGGAGTGCAATTTTGTAGGCCACTAGTCCAATCCTCTCAAGGATCCCAAAAGGCCCACAATACCATGGTACCAACTTGGAACGTGATCTGATCCTCAAGGAAGTCTCCTTGGCCTTGATACACAATACACATGCTCCCTAACCTGAAACTCCTTAAATTCCCTGTGCTGGTCTGCATAACCTTTCTGCCTATCTTATGCTGACTTTATATTCTTCTTTATAACATGCATTTCCTATTACATGTCTGCCAACATGTCCTGTCCAATAAGTACCCTATTCACTTAACCGCTCTAGTTGATCAGAGTGTTACAAATCCGCCCATACAGTGCCTCAAATGGACTATCCTTAGTGATTCTTGATAATTATTATTGTAAGCGAACTCAACCGATGGAAGGTACTCCTCCCATATCCTCTGTTGATGCATGGCATACATCCTCAACATATCCTCTAGTATCCTATTGACCCTCTCTATTTTTCCATATTTTTGTGGATGATAAATTGTGCTGAAGGAAAAATCTATTCCCAATCCTGCAAACAACTCCTTCAAAAACTTGGAAGTGAACTTGGCATCTCTGCCTAAAACAATAGTATTCAAAACACCATGCAATATCATGATCTAGCTGACTGAGGAATGCATGGTACATGCATGTGTGTATTTGGTTCTCTTGCTGTCATTGGCATGGGTTTTTCCAAGTGTGATAGTGGTTTTAGACTTGCCTTTCCATTTTCGGATAACCATGGGCTGATGGGGTTCTTTCATTCGATTGAGCTTTGGATTGTCAGATGGTTTTCGAACTGGGTGATGTGGTCTCAGAAAAATTCCCAAGGGCCTAGGAATCCCTTGAATGGTTTTGGAATGATTGCGGTAAAGCATGAGGTTAGATACATGAAATTTATTCAAGGTGTTGGTGAAGAAAATCTGAGGAATCCAAGCTTGTTTTGGGCCTAGGAATCCCTTGACTGGTTTTGTCAGGATTGTAGTAAAGCTTGGTGCTTTATGTTCTTGCTTTGGGCCTACAAATCCCTTGACCAGTTTTGGCAATATTGTGGTAAATATGGTGGTTTGTGTTCTTGTTTTAGGCCTAGGAATCCATTGACCAGTTTTGGTGGGATTGCAGTAAAGGCTATTGTTTTATGTTCTTATTTTGGGCCTAATGATCCCTTTACCATTTTTGGCGGGATTGCGGTAAAGCCTGAAGGTGGAGGTGGTGTAATCTCCAGAAATCCCTGGTTTGTTTGGTCTTGAGTCCCACATTCATGCTTGGAATATGGAACTAGGGTGATTGGCTGAAAGAAAGATTTGGTTCAACCCAATCTATGGTCGGGTGGTACGTGGAAGTCCCTGACTTGGTTGGATTTTTCATATGTTAATAAGAGTTCTTTTCCTCTTGTATTTCGTGAGTATTTGTACTTTTTATTATGTCGCTTTTATGGATGTTCTAATATGGTTATTATTCTGGTTATATGCTGGTTATAAGCATAGTTCCATAACAAGTTCTAGCTATGTATTTTGATGTGTTTGATATGTTTATGAATGGTTAATGAATGCATTAACTAAAAAATGTTATTTCAACTATTATGAAAGGGCATTATAACTTCTTGATGGTTCTCATATAATCATTAGACCCGTATGTTCAGATATAAATTCATGACCTATAGATTACAAGTTCTCAATATGTTTGATGAAATGATTGTCATGGTTAGGCCTGGTTAGGTCAAGTCTTCGACTTAAGTTTGAACGTTTAGCCTTGTTGTTATGTCATTTATGCATCTGATAAGTTATAGAAATTTCTGGGCCATGGTTTGGAGGCTGACCTGGAATTTAGGCTCAGAATCCGAGACCACTGGCTCCTAACTAGAAAGTTTGGGTTGCAACCGCATGGATGCAAGATTGTGCATGTGGTTGGAGGCTCCCAAGCACATGGAGGCCTTGCTGTGGGAGTGGTAGAGGGCCCAAGGAAGAGAAGGAGGGGTCCAACTCAAGGTTTAGCCTCCTAAGATGGTTTCTCAACCTCTATGGGTCCTGTAGCACCTGTAGGATGTTGTGGATGGTCAATAAAGTCTCATTTTTTCAATTCCACTTCCTTAACTATAATTAGGAGGTTAAGTCATGTCACAGTAGCCCTCAACTCTTGTTTACCTTAGGAGGCTGGTGAAAGTGGGTAAATGTGGGAGGGGTGGTTACACCTCTAGTGACCTAGTGGGAGGACTTGAAAACCATTATAAAGTCACAATTTTACCCTATTAGGTATGTAGAGGACCAATGGATATGGTGGCACTACTTCAGGAAAAATTAAGGGAAAAGCATTCATGAGTACACCACAGAGTTAAAAAACATGGCAATAATGTTGGGTATCTACCCAAAGATCTAGATGTACTCCTCAAGTATTTGGGAGGTCTACACAACCATTTGCAGAAACAAGTGATGCTATTCAAGCCCATATCAGTGGAAGAGGCTTGTGTATAGGCATAATACCTAGAGATCATAAACTTGAAGAAAGGGAAATCAAGTGGATCAATGCAGAAGGAGAAGCAAGATGCTTATAAGGAGGGGGAAAAGATAAAAATGTGCTAGCCACACCACACCATTGCAAAGATAACAAAAACCACTACAACCACTGAAATATTGATGGCCATATAGAGGAGAAGTGTTGGAAGTTGCATCCATAACTTAACCCAAATAGCACAAGGAAAGACAATAATAAGTAGAATCTCATAGCCAACGATTCAAGTAAATAGGTTTAAAGTAGCTCAAATGTGGATGCGAATATTGTTTGTACATCATTTCAAAGGGAGGTGAATTTGAGTAGCCTTCAACCATAGGAAGAGAAATAAATGACCAAAATATTCCATATAAATATATAGGTCAATAAGATGAAGATTGATGCTCTATTTGACTCAATATCGTAGGAGAATATTATTGCAAAAAAGATGATAAAAAATTGGGATCGGAATTTTGTGACCATCCAAGCCCATATCCATTGGGATGGGTAAATATAAATGCAAAGTTGAAGGTAAAAAAATAGAGCAAAATTAAATTTTCCATCAATGCCGATTTTATTGATGAAATTGAACTAGATGTAATTACCCTTGATGTATGTGGAGTTGTATTTTGGAGTCCCTACATGTACATGTGAGATGAAATATTCATGTAGTGAGCCAACTAGTACCAGCTCATCAAGGATGGAAAATCGTTCACCATCAATGTGCATAAATGAAAGTAAAAAATCTCACTAGTAAGTTTAAATCAAGCTAAGAAATTGATTAGTTCTAGCAATAAGTATGTTTTATTGTTTTTAGAAGAAAATTAGTTTGTAGAAGAGTCTGTAAGAGGCAAGGCATCCTTGGAGGGGTGTACTAAGAAAAAAAACAATGACAAGAAGAGTTTCTACAGGCATATAAGGATGTGTTCTAGGATCTGTAATGGTTTCCGTCCAAGAGGGAAGCAGAGCACATGATCCAAGCATTGCCAAACTTCCCATTGCCAAGCATTGGGCTATATAGGAAAATTGTTATTGAAGCATGTGAGGTGAATAAACATATGAAAAAACTACTAGAACATGGCACTCGACCAAGTACGTCATGTGGGTCACCCATCATAATATTACCAAAGAAGGGTGGGACTTGGTACATGTGTATAAATTACAGGGCATTGAACAAAATCACACTAAAAAATAGGTACTCTCTTCCAAGGATAGATGATCTGCTAGATTAGTTTCAACAAGCGAAATACTTCACCAAGTTGGACTTAAAATATGGATATCACCATATTCGAGTCAAAGAAGAAGATACATGGAAAATCACCTTCAAAACAAAGAAAAGTTTGCATGAGTGGTTAGTAATTCCATTTGGCCTATGCATTAATGAACCAACTGCATTTATGAGGTTAATGAATGATATATATATATATATATATATATCATTCATTAACCTCATAAATGCAGTTGGTTCATTAATGCATAGGCCAAATGGAATTAATGTCCTTTTAGAGTTTTATTTTTTATTTCCAATTTGGATGATATACTAGTATACAGTGCTACCTAGAAGGAGCACATCATACATTTGACACAAGTTTTGGAGACATTAAAGAAGCACCAACTGCTAGAAAATATCAAAAAGTGTGATTTTGCACAATTTTATTTGGTGTTTATGGGGTATGTGATAGGTGGAGGAGAATTGAATATATATCTTGCCAAGATGGGGGCCATCATGAAATGAGCGATGCCTACTAATGTTTCTAAGGTTAGGAGTTTCGTTGGGGTAGAAAAGTACCTAAGGAAATTCATAGCCTCATTTTCAGTGGTAGCAGTGCCACTCCACATAATAATAACAAGTGGCAAGAGTTTCCAGTGGGAAAAGGGTTAATAGAGGGCCTTGTAGGATTTCAAGAAGAATATTAGTTAAGAACTAGTTCTAGCATTACCAAAATTGTAGTGGTCCTCTGAAGTGGATACATATGCGAGTGAGTATGCTATGGGAGTGGTATTGACATAGGGAGGAAGGCTTGTATGCTACCATTTTGAAGTATATCTTGGGGAAGTTCTTAACTACCCGACCTAGGAAAAAGATATCTATACCCTTGTACAATATGTGAAGAAGTGGAAGCACTATTTGATATGAAAGGAAACAATAATCCACATAGATCACCAACCACTTTAGTACTTGCAGGGTTAGAGTAAGCTATGACAGACTAGGCATTACAAGTGGATGGGGTTTCTATAACAATTTCTTTAGTGATTAAGTACAAGAGGGGTAGCACATAAAATTTTTCCAACATGCTTTCAAGGCCACCCATATCAAAGATGATAGATTTTCGAAATCTGATGCACATGGAGCCATTCACCCATGATGCCTACAAAGAGGCATATTGTTAGGTCCCTACAATACTAGTGTAGGCCATTATTATTTTTGTTAGTGTAGCACCCTTATTATTATTGTTGTGCCCATGTTGTTATTATTGTGCCTCATAGAAGCCCACTATTGTTATTGTTGTGCCCTTATATTATTATTGTCATGTAGGCTCTGATTATATTGTGACTCCTTAGACTCCTATATATAAAAAAGAGGTGTTTTCATTTGAATCATCCAAGAATCGTTCATTTATATAATGTAAAGGAGGTTTTCCCCTCGAAGAGGCTAATTTTTAATTCGTTGATCTATCTTTTCTTCTATTTTGTGAGCTAGTTGCATAAAATTTGGTATCTTAGATTTTGATTCTATGGTTTCACTTCTTCAAGCAAGAAATCTTGGAATTTTCGTTATAACTTTATTTCTACGAGTCTCCAAAAGATAAAATTACGACCACATAGAGACGAAATATTGGTGAACTTCATGTAAAACATTCATATATTGGTTTACTATATTAGCATATATATGATCCGAGGAAGTTGGGGTTTTTGTAGGCTCTAAAATTCAGTCTCAAAAAAGTGGCCTAGGGAAAATTGTCATAACTTTCGTTTCAAGCATCAAATTTGAATTCTGTAAAAAGTGACTAAAATTTCATAATTTGCAGTTTTTTGTGTAGCAATTTCAAGGGCGAGGGTTGAAAAAGTGACACATGGCACCCCACACAAGTTCGCTCTACTGAATCAGTCTATAATCAAGTCATCGTGGGAGATTAGACATAACGAATTCTTGAAGACTCCAATCTCGGTATGACTTGTGGGGTTGGAAATAATACTTAGAGGGATACCATAGGAAGAAATTTATGACCTTGGAGATATGAAATTACATAGATATAGCAGATTAAATATCGAGCTCCTACAAAGAAAGAATAATGTGTGTATTTTTATTTATTTATTTATTTTTTAAATTTTAAATTTTCATAGGTTTTGTTTAAAATATCAGTTTGAAATGATTCAAGGGGCATAGTGAAGCATAAATAATTTTTTTTGATTCCATAATGACACTGTTAGGTCCCTATATTACTAGTATAGTCCCTTATTATTGTTAGTGTAATCCCCTTATTGTTATTGTTGTACCCCTGTAACCCCAATATTGTTATTATTGTGCCCTTGCATTATTATTGTTAGGTCGTCTAGGATTATATTGTGACCCCATGGACTCCTATATATAGAAGGGGGGTTTTTTCATTTGTATCATCCAATAATTGTTCATTTATGTAATTTATTAGAGGTTTCCCCCTCGAAGTGGTTATTTCTAAGGCATTGATCTCTCTTTTCTTCTATTTTTGGAGCTGGTTTCATAACATATAATTTGGTATCAGAGCTTTGGATTCTAGGGTTATGCTACTCCAAACAGGTCATCGTGGAATTTTTGCTATAAATTTGTTTATATGAAGGTTCAAAAGCTGAAATTTTTATAGAGCGAAGCTGAAATCTTGAGGAACTTCGTGTAAAGATTTCAGATCTTGGTTCACAATATTTTCAGAGCTATGATCTGTGGAAGTTAGGGCTTTTTCAGGCTCTTGGATTTCAACTAAAATAGGTCATCTAGGAATTTTCACTATAAATTTTCGTATACGAAGTTTCAGATGTTGAAATTTTTACAAAGTGAAGCCAAAATCCTAAGGAACTTCCTGTACAAATTTCAGATCTTGGTTCGCAATAATTTTGGAGATATGATCAGTGGAATTTAGGATTGTTTCAGGTTCCTGAGTTTCATCTCAAAGAGGTGACCATGGGAAACCGTCATAAATCTCTCTCTGAGCGTCGGATTGGAATTCTATAAAAAGTGGCTGTAAGTACACGAACTGTAGTTTCCTGTGTATCAATTTCAGAGTCAAAGGAGTAAACAATGACACATGGAAAGTCATACAAGTTCTCTCTACTGAACCAATCCATAACTAGGTCATCGTGGGAGATTGGGCATAACTTTGTCTTGAAGAATCCAAATTAGGTCAGACTTGTGACATTTGAAAGAAGATTCAGAGGGATAATTCAGGGTAAAATTTCAAATATTGAAGATCTATAATCACAGAGATAATTTAGTTTCAATATCGAGCTCCTCAAAAGCAAGAAAATGGTTTTTTTTTCTTTTCCGAATTGCATAAGTTTTGTGTGAAAAATCAGTTTGAAGTGATTCCAAGGGAATATTGAAGCATAGATATTAGTATTGGGTTATAAAATGCCACCTAAAAAGAATTAAACACCCATTAAGCCTTCAGAAGGCTCTACTATGTCTCATGAAGAGGAAGAAGTGCTACATGACATATCAAAATTACAAGAGCAAGTGCACCAAATTTCACTCTCGTAAAGAGCAAAAAAAAATGAAATGGAAGTTTTGAAGAGAGACATGGAGGCTAATATGGATGGTTTGAAAAAAGGCATGGAAGCTAAGATGGATGGTTTTAAGAATGACATGGAAGCTAAGATGGATGGCATGGAAGCTGGCATGGAAGCTAAGATGGATGACATGGAAGCTAAGATCGATGAAAAAATTAAAGGCAACATGGAAGACATGAAGAATGATCTAAAAGTAGACATGGAAGGTTTGATGGAAAGGTTAATACAAGAAATGATTCCTAATGGCGGAAAGATAGTAGAGGAAACTCATGATGAGAACAAAATAAATGTTAATCGTGGTTTCATAAACTCTAATGTTGGATTGAAGAACCACCATATTCCAATGATGGATATGAGGAATTTTGATGGAAATGATCCCGTAACATGGATACTACAGATGGAGAAATATTTTGATCTCAATAATGTGAAAACCACACAAAAGGTACGCATTGCAACTTTACATTTCAAACAAAATACATTTGTATGGTATCAATGGCTTTGCTCCCGTAAAAAAATTGTCACTTGGTCAATTTTTACAGGGGAAATGATAGCACATTATGAGGATAAAAAGAGAAACACCTTCTTTAGCTAGTTGACAAATCTCAAACAAAAGGGTTTAGTTGTGGAGCACATTGAGGACTTCCAAAAATTGAATATAAGGGTAACTGATATTCCAGAGGAACACAAGATTGATGTCTTCATAGGGAATTTAAAGGATAATATCTACTATGAAGTTCACGTTGGGAACCTAATTCATTAGAGAAGTCATTCAGGTTGGCAATCAAATCTGAATGTAAAATTATGGAGACAAGGAAGCCTACCACTCACATCTATAAATATGGAAGTGTTGCTACTCCTAGACTTCCACAACCTACAAGGTTGACACCACAATAATTGGAAGAAAAAAGAGCAAAAGGGCTTTGCTACAGTTGTGATAGCAAATAAACTAAAGGTCATAAGTGTGTTGAGAAGAAATTATTTTACATAGATTGTGAAGAGGAGGAATAAAATTAACAAGAAACTTCAAAAGAAGAGGATATACACTAGGAACCAACCCTAGAAGAAGAAGAAATGTGTTCGACCATATCATGTAATGCATTGGCAGGAGTTACCACTCCTCAAACTCTCAAGATAGAAGGACATATCAAGAAGAAAAACATAATAGTTTTTATTGAGTCGGCTAGTACCCATAATTTTATTCATATTAAGGTATCCAAGGAATTGAATTGTTTCCTATACCCAACACCAGAATGTCAAGTGATGGTTGCAAATGGAGGAACTATAAATTGCTCTGGAAAATGCCATAATATCAAGCTAGCCATGGGGGAATATGTATTGAATATTCCAATGCTTTCCATCCCAATGGGAGGTGTTGATGTTGTACTAGGAATACAATGGTTACAATCTTTGGGAAATGTAGCTTTTAATATTCAAGAACATTTCTTGAAAAAAAAATTTGAAGGAAAGGAAATCGAATTACGAGGTATCGCAAGGAAGCAAAGAAAGATAATAAGCTCCAATGTCATGACAAAGCTTCTGAAGAAAGAACAACGGGGAGTAATTGCACAATTATGCTCACTAGAAGTTCCAATATCAAAATCATCTATTTCTCTAGATCTCCAAAAAGTCTTGGACAATCATTCCAAGGTGTTTGATACTTCCAAAGAACTCCCACATATTTGTGATCATGATCATGCTTTTAATTTGATTCTAGGAAGTGTTCCTCCAAAAATCAGGCCTCATAGATATCCTTATGTCCAAAAGAATGAAATTGAACATATGATTGCAGAAATGTTAGAGGCTAGTATAATTCAACATAGCCAAAGTTCTTTCTTTGATCCAATAGTATTAGTGCACAAGAAGGATGGATCATGACGCATGTGTCTGGATTATAGGGAGCTCAATAATCTCACTATTAAAGATATATTTCCCATTCCTATGATTGATGAATTATTGGATGAATTACATGGAGCAATTTATTTTACCAAGTTGGATCTTCGTTCAGGATATCATCAAACTAGAATGAAGACTAAAGATATTAGAAATTTTTTTTAGACTCATGAGGTCATTATGAATTTTTTGTCATGCCTTTTGGCCTTACCAATACACCTTCTACATTTCAAGGGTCGATGAATTCCATTTTCAAACCCTTCCTTAGAAAATTTGTGGTAGTATTTTTTCATGATATACTAATCTACAACAGGTCTTGGAAGCATCATGTTCAACATGTTGACAGGGTGCTCAAACTATTGCAGGAGAAAGAATTATATGCAAAAACTTCCAAATGTTTATTTGGAGTACAAGAGGTGGAATATTTGGGTCATATTTTATCTTATGAGGGTGTTAAGGTAGACCCTAACAAAATTAAAGCCATTAAGGAATGGAAAGTCCACACAACCATAAAGAAGTTGCGAAGATTTCTTGGGTTAACAGGGTATTATCACAAGTTTGTTAAGAATTATGGGAGAATATCAGCACCTTTAACAACATTATTGAAGATGGACTCCTAAAGCAACTAAGGCCTTTAAACATCTTAAAGAGGCCATAAAAATATTTATTGTGGAATGTGATGCCTCAAGAACTAGAATTGGTGTTGTTTTAATGCAAGAAGGAAGACCCATTGATTTTGAAAGTCATCCAATCAAAGGAAAGTATTTACAAAAAGCTATTTATGAGAAGGAAATGTTAGCAATACTACATGCACTAAAGAAATGGCGACCTTACCTCATGGGAAGAGACTTCAAGGTAAAAAATGATCATGATAGTCTTAAACACTTTTTGGAACAAAGAAGATATTCAGAATAGCAGCAAAAATGGGTCACAAAGATGTTGGGTTATGACTTTGAAATCGTCTACAAAAAAGGGAAGCTAAATGTTGGCTAACGAGATGCACTCTCAAGAAAGGATGAAGAGGTGGAAGCATTTATTTGTGCCATTTATATTTATCAACCGGATTGGATAAGCTGAAGTAAAGGGATGAATGGAAGAAGGACGAAGAAGTTTGGACACTCATTCAAAAGTTGTAGCAAGATCTTGGTACATCTGATACATTTAGTTGTAAAAATTATTCCTTATGGTACAAAGATTTCTTATATATTTGCAAGAATTCCAACTAAAACAAAATATTCTTTTGGAATTGCACACTTCTTCTTTTGGAGGACAATTGGGATTTTTAAAAACTTACCACAAGGTGAAGAAAGAATTTTTTGGGGATGGCCTTAAATATGATATTCAAAATTTTGTGGCAGAATTTTTGGTTTTCTAGCCAAATAAAGTTGAGAAAATTAAGACCCCAAGTCTTCTACAACCTTTATCCATTCCAAGTCAACGTTGGGAGGAGATTTCAATGGATTTTATCATAGGTTTACCTAAATTAGAAGGAAAGAGTGTGGTCTTGTTGGTAGTTGATAGAGCAGAACTTACCAAAGTAATGCACACTTTTGTGCAACTGTCTCATCCATTTAAAGTAAGTACGGTTGCTCTGCATTTATGGAAACAATTCAAAAGCTACATGAAACCAAAGATTGCCTTCAAAGTGTGATTCCATTTTCTTTGGAAATTTTTGGACGAAATTATTTTCTTGTTTGGGTACTCAACTAGCTCATAGCTCATATTATCATCCTCAATCTGATGGTCAAACAGAGATAGTGAATAAATATTTGGAAGGATGTCTTCGTTGTTTTGTATCTGATAAGAAATCGCAATGGCTCAAGTGGTTACCTCTCGCTGAATGGTGGTATAACACTTCCTTCCATACTGCAGCAAAAATGACCCCATTTATGGCATTTTATGGATATCATCCACCATCCATCACATCTTCTTTAAGGGAAAATTCTAGGGTTCAAGCAGTGGAAGATCACATCGGGCATCAACAAGAATTTCTCCAACTCTTAAAGGATAACCTAAATTTGGTACAAAATTGAATGAAACAACAAGCAGGTCAACATCGTAGCGAGAGAAGTTTTGATTTAGGATATTGGGTATTTTTACAGCTACAACCATACAAACAAATGTCCCTCAAGCAAACTAAGAAGGATAATAAATTATCGCTAAAGTACTATGTCCTTACAAGGTGTTGCAAAATATTGGTACTATGGCATACAAATTGGAGCTTCCTGCTTCTTCGCAAGTGCATCAAGTTTTCCATGTTTCATGCTTAAATTATTTTATAGGGGACAAAATTCCAATTCAAACAATATTTCCAGAACTTGATGAGGAAGGAAAAATCATATTGGAACTTGAAGCAGTCACAAAAAAAAAACTAGACAACTACGAAATCGATCAATTTCAGAGTATCTCATCAAATGGAAGAACTTACCCATTGAAGATTCTACATGGGAGGATGAGAATTTTATACAGAAGCATCCAGAGCTACTCAAGCGTTGAGGACAACATTTTTTTGAAGGAGAGGGGCATGTTAGGCCCCTATATTACTAGTATAGTCCCTTATTATTGTTATTGTAACCCCCTTATTGTTATTCTTGTAGACCTGTAACCCCAATTTTGTAATTATTGTTATTGTAACCCCCTTATTGTTATTCTTGTAGACCTGTAACCCCAATTTTGTAATTATTGTGCCCTTACATTATTATTGTTAGGTTGGCTAGGATTATATTGTGACCCCATGAACTCCTGTATATAGAAGGGAGTTTTGTCATTTATATCATCCAAGAATTGTTCATTTATGTAATGTATTAGAGGTTTCCCCCTCGAAGTGGCTATTTCTAAGGCATTGATATCTCTTTTCTTCTATTTTTGGAGCTCGTTTCATAACATACACACAACAAGAAAATGGAAACACCTAGTAGGAAACCATAAAACTGTAATATCACACACAAATAAGAGGAATACATGCAACATGATTGTTGAGGAGGTAAATCCCCTCTGCGGACAGAGGCGATCCCTACTAGCCCAGCAGGGGTCTAGCAACAAACAAACAATGCTATGACGCAAGCTCCTAGTTACGAATGAAAGACTTGGGATAAGAGCCTACCCGGATTCCAACGCTAGATCTGAAGAAGAGATGTCCCCGTCCTTCAGCCCTGGCAGATCACAATCCTTCCACGATCCCCGCGGATGAACACCTGCACACAGAAGAAACGAACATATACAAGCATAGGAACCAGCATACGTAACTAAACATCGGTCAGAAAAGATATTACTCGCATTAACATGATGGAAAAGGAGTGGAACCATAATCATAGTCATCTATTAAAATGATAAACGAATAGAAGTTACAACCAAGTTCTGACGTCGCAGCTTCCTTCGAACGGGTCTCCGGTCATCCACGTCTCGCAAAGCTCGCCAAGGAAAGGGAAACCTCTCCAGAGTCTCGTAACAATGGTCTCCTTGCTTGAATGGGCCTTAAGGGAAAGAAGGGATTCCTTACAACACAAAGGCACTTGGGAATAGGGAGATGCAAAGCTTCAGCACTTCAAGACTAGCTTGCCATGGATCTGAGCAAGCTTTTATAGATGGGGAAGGAGGGAGTTGGGATCCCTACTATTATGGGATTGGCCCTATCAACAAGGAAGGTTCCATAGAAGGTGGCAAAACCACTTCCCTTCCATAGAACTCCCGCAGCCAAACCTCCCAACTCAAGATAGGCAATGGTTGTGAGTTTGTTTGAACTCAACTTCCACCATCCATATTTAAAAAAACAGTCCCTAAAATGGGTGGCGCGATTGCTGCTCTATGACAGAGCGCCAAGTGGCGCGACCTCTTTACAGGATTTCCCTGATTGGCACGAGCACTAAACTGTCTACCCGCGCCAATGCAAAAAGAGCTTTTTTTTCATAAGTTTTGCAAGGAGATGTCTCAAGGGAAAATAAAGCTCATACTCAGAGGGATGCATTGATGATATTTTCAAAGCATGACAATGTCCACAGGTCACGGAATGGGTCCTCCATTGTGCGGGATGGGGAATGGTAAGGACGGTGACAAATTACTGTGTAACAGATGCCCCCTAAAGTATGAGGCCCGAGAGCGAGAGGGGTGAAATGCTTTACGAGAACATGTCCAACTGAAGGCCCGCCGTCGGAAAACCTGCGCAGAAAGATACAACTGATATCTCAAGTGCATGATGTATATATATGGTATGGACGCAGCCATCCGAACAGAGTATGCTATAATTCGGATCGAGGGTATGGGCGCAGCCATCCAACTAAGATCAAACAAATAGACTCAGGTATGGTCGCAACCATCCAATCAGCGAGTCATGTACATAATGATAATAATCCACAATCGCAGCCTGGATTACAACAGACACAATCCAGGGTCTTGCGCTCCATCTCGACCCAACAGAGTACAAGTTCAAGCATGTGAATATGTGATCTGAAGTCGAACATGCAAGAACATCATCTGATTACCAGCCAATGATGAAAGCTGTTAACAGACGCGAGAGAAACCACCAATAATGACAATGGTCCTCAAGGTACTACAGGTACAATCTACGGCGTGCGAATAAATGAGTTGACGTCGAACACCCGCAGAATCACTCGATCGGAGGCCAATGATGTAAACCTCGCGTCGAATGCGACGAACCTGCCATTGAGGCATGCAGGCTCCAAGGTACCATCAGGAGTCTCTAGACCAACTTCCTGGATAATGAGTTGAAGTCGACAGGAAGTGACCTTGATCGAAGGTGGGCCATAATGATTCCCACATCATCGACACGAGACAGAGGAACATAATGTTTTGTTGTGAATTAGGACCATATGAGAAATAGAGGAAGGTTGATATTTGCAGAGGCCAACTTCTCTTGAACATATGAACGGCACGACAATGGACTTGGCAGTATTTGACATCAACGGATCAAAGGTCATGGCGACGAGGCAATGAACAGATGAGAGGTCAAAAGAGATTACCCAAACCCATGGAAGCAAAGTGAAGCAGCGAGATGAGATGTCCCCAACCCGACACGAATGCAGACAAGTGCCATGTTCAAGAGCGACATACTGCCAATGACAACGACGATGGTTCCATTTTTCCCCACCATCTTGGTGAGTACCTCTTTATTTTTACACAAGCTTGAAGAGGATACCATATGCTTGTCATATAAATCCGTCCTTCGGACGAATCCATCCTAGTGCATTTAACGAGTCCTAGGAAGGAGAAACTCGGATAACGTCATTTCGACTAGATCCAATGTCATTAGGGTTTAACGAGTCTGACAAAGGAAGAACTCTGCGTCTTTTCATGTTTAGAGAGTTTGAAAAGACAGCGAAAAAGAAAACTCCACAGGTCCCTTTTCGTAAATAGTTCCCCAGACCCGAAAAGGTAGAAAACAATATCCGGGAAAACCTCCTAGTCGCGATAGGCTAGGGTATTCCTTTTTCGTAATCAATCCATCCCAGCCCGAAAAAGGGTTAAAATTATACTGGGTGAATGTCGATTCGTGTCCATTTTAACGAGATCGAAACGACAAGGGCCTTGGCAATCTTTTCATGTTTAGAGAGTCAGAAAAGAGCTGAAAGATGACTCCTCCTGGAGGAACGAGTGGTATAAAGGGTAGCAACTGGTTCCGGTAATGGTGGAACTGCTCAAAACAAGTAAAGGTCAAGAGGCTGGCTAACGAGACCACTCATCACAGCGGTTCCTCAGGAATGGGTAAAACAACCAAGTGAAGGCATATAATCGGCCAAGCAGATAGTGACAATGGAGTGAGAAAACCAAGGCTCATCTGGCAAACAGGCTGATAGAATGGCAATCAAAAAAGGTAAAATGGGAAAGGTTTCATTTTTACAAAAGCTTGAAATCAGGAAACTCTGCTTGAAGTTGGTTTCATTTTTACACAAGCTTGAAACAAAGATAAACTATGCTTGAAACCGGTTTCATTTTTACACAAGCTTGAAACAGACACAAACTATGCTTGAAAAGATAAGCATGCCCCCAGCATGGTGATTCAATTCGAGGTACATGCCCCCCAAGCTTCAGTCCATATGAAAGGCAGATGGAGTGAAGGTTCAAGTTACGAGATCAAGAGAAAGACTCGACTGGGATTTTACGAGAACTTATCAAAGACTCGAATTGAACGGGAACGTGTTTCATTGTTTTAACGAGGTTGACACATTAAAAGAACTATCCTCAGACACCTTGTTTCATTTTTTAAGGAGCTTGACACAAGACCAGGAACTGTGCTCCGACAAACCTTGTTTCATTTTTTAAGGAGCTTGACACAAGACAAGGAACTCTGCTCCGAACACCCTTGTTTCATTTTTTAAGGAGCTTGACACAAGCAGAACGAACTATGCTCCGACAACCTTGTTTCATTTTTTAAGGAGCTTGACACAAGACAAGGAACTCTGCTCCGACCGACTTCATCATAATGAACAAGAAGTCATGGCTTCCAAGAGTTCCACACTAGATGGGAGGAAATCATCCTGGAAGTCAGGACCCAATGCCCCCAGCACTCGATGCACGACGGCATCATCACTGAGCACAGGCACGGGGTAAGTAGACACATAGTTGACTTGCGGCGGAGCAGATACAACGGGTGGATAAAAACCTGGAGGGGGTGATGGTGGACCAGTTGCCACATTAGGACCAAAGAACGACAGCTGATCAATGGTCACAATCCGTCCTTCATGTGGAAAACAGGCCACACGAAAAAGGGAGGAGACAAGCGCTCCCATGGCATAGGTGTAATCGCGCCCCAAGAGCAGATTGAAATCCAAGGGGCCTGGAACGACCATCACGTCCATATAGACGGTTTTACCTCCCAAAGTAATCGGTAACCTTGGAAGGATCCCCAACGGTTGACTCGTTCTTCTATTGAATGTCAACAGATTCTGCGTAACGGGCGCAAGCGGCGGCGAACCGAAAGCTTGCCAGGTAGTTGAAGACGGAATACTAACAGAGGCACCTTCGTCTATAATGGTGCTGGGTACAACCAGACCAAGAGCCTGTACTGTGATCTCGAAAGGCACATAAGACGGAAGGCGAAATCCTGCAAATCGATTCCAGTCAAAGGAAGCGACCAAACTACTCGGAGGGGCTACCATCGAAAAGCGAAGGTCTTCCCCTGATGTTACGGAAGCAGAAGCCTCCTCCATGACCTCCATCTCGAAGGCGGGAGGAATATCCTCTGGAGCCTCCATCATGGGAGGCGGAGGAGCGGCTTCTTGAAGCACAGGGACACGAGAATCTTTCTCCAAGTCTGAAGAATCTGAAGAGACCAGAAGGACATGAGGGGTGTGAGATCCACTCTCGACAGAAAAGACCTGGTGCACCGCGGACGGGGCCAGTTCAACCGATCCTACGACCAATGGTTGGTCAGGGACGGATTCGTGAATTTGAATTTCTGGGGGAGCGGGATCGACCAAGGACGACTCTTGACCAATCATAGGATCAGCTGGCAAAGAACTCAAAGAAAGCCGATTATAACCAGGTGGAAGGCGTGGTATAGAATCGACTGGGTTGTCCAAGACCTGCCTGGCTTCATCCATATAAGGACAAAGGTGAATGGCATGGTGCCCTTCACACAACTTACAGGGATTGGTGATCTTACCCTGCTTCTTAGAATTCTTATCAACAGCAGCTGAAGACGTGCCCCGACTTGACTCCGGAAGCCCAGACAACGGTGGGTGGCGCGTTGGACCATGCCCGAGCTTAAGCGTGTACCTCAAGCGATCTCGAAGAAGATGATCTCAGGTTTTGATATCGGCGGGAACTTCGACTTTTCCAGGAGGGTTGGGAGGACTATCAAGAGGAAATTCATAGGGGCCCATTGAAATTTGTACATTTCGCCTCTCGCTTATCGGACTTCTTCTTCTTTGTCTTCTTCTTCTTCTTCTTAGCCACCTGGTTACTCGAATCCAGGCTTTCACCAGGCGAAGTAGAAGATGAGGACGCAGAAACAGGCGAAGAAGGGGAGAGGTCCACCTTGGAATCAACATGATGTTGTTCAGGTGGAGGAATTGACTGAACAGTAGTGGAGACATTCGGGACCACAGAGGTTGAGAACAACCAAACAGGCAACCCAACAGTTAGCCCAGGGAGGGACAACGTCGCCATGTAAGGAGCACCAACATTTCCAAAAGGAGGAAAATGACCGGGATTCCCTTCTGAGGGGATTCCTTGGTTGGTGAACTCTGAAAAAGTTGCCATCAAACTCAAAACCACAGACGGGCTGAAAACGAGTTAAGACACACGATCAAACGGTCAACAAGCAACGTCTAAACGGGTGTGTAATCGTGGGAGATTGATTTTACCACATTGGAAAATAAACGAATTCTACCGTTTCATGTTTTAAGAGTCGAGAAACGATAAAAGATGACTCTATCTCTTTCAGAGTTGATACAAGCGTGAAAGGACAAGCGCTTGACGGTCTTTTCAAGTTTAGGGAGTCAGAAAAGACAAAATGACTGCTCAGGAAAAACTAGGCACAAAGGGTGTACCAAATATCCGTGAAATGCAATATACACCTTGGTTTCAAAAATGAAACAGAAATCGACCAAGGACTTTCCGTACGTGCAGGTAGTCTCCCCGAATGCTGTGTTCGGTGTATCACGGGTATAGGGCGGCAGACTCGGCTTCCTATGGATAAAGGATTGAAAACCTAGAGGGGTCTCCCTTTATATACGTGACGGTACGGGGAGCACAAGTCCGTACTAGCGCTGTCTAAAGCCAACGGGCGAACGACAGCTGCTAGGTTTAACGACGCCGGAACACGTCTCTAGCCTAGACCTTCTAAATATGTTTCGTTAAGTTCCAATGTTGCCTTAGGTTAATTGAATAAATTTTACGGTTGATCTTCAATTAAGTTTCAATTTCCAGGCCCTATCGTATGTAGTGTCTCGAAAGACTCCTAAATGCAAGCTATATGCCACGGTGCAACATTTCGTTCGATGAAAACTAGTTAAATAAGAGTTGAGAGCTTTTATACAAACGAAATGAACGGAATACAAACAACAATGTCTCTAATGCAACTAATGCAATTGAAAACTTTTCATTCAAACACTAATCACTAGCGATATGGAAAAGATCACAATTTGCACTAATTAATCAAAACAAAAGAGATTTTTTTTTGGTTTTCAATGTTTAATGGCTAATGTGCACTGAAAACAAAAGGAACAATTTGAGAGATGATATTCAAAAGAGCGAAACAAACAAAATTCACTCAATAATGCAATCAATCAGATCCCCAAATCGACCCAAAGTCTCTCAAAGCAAAGAAAGACTCAAAGGCTTCCGATGGACCGTGTAATCTAGGTCCAAAGCAAGGCAAACGAATTTCGAATGAAGGATTGGACAATCACCCAAAAAACGCAACAAAACAATCAAAGACTGTTAAGAGAGCGTGGAGAATCAATCAACAAGTTGACAGGACAATCAAGACACCAAAACTCCCAAGGAGGGCTCGATACACTAAGCCACTAGATGCCCTAGGGCTCAAAATGTGAAATCGGTAGATAGAAGCAAACAACCCAAGGACAGAGGTGAATTCCAGCCAAACAAGACTCCAACAGACTCAGACAGTCAGAAAATCAAGAAGAAAAGTATTGATCAGATCCAAAGAGCCAAAAAATGAATAAACTCAAAAAAAAAAACTCACAGGGGTGGCGCGACTGTGAGAGTGAAACTAGCGCCAGAAGCCACTTGGTGCGGGCTAGACAAAGGCAACACGCGCCAAGTGGCGCGACTGTCGGGTTAAAAACCGCGCCAGTCGAGTTTCTCAACAAAAATTAAAAACAAGCTACTTCCAGAAGCAGACCAATACAAGCTAAGCAAACCAAGCAGCTAAAACAATGAAAGAATCCAACCCAGAAGGTTCATCAAGCAAGGAGAAACGATCAAAGCGAAACAACATAAACGAGACAAGGAAGACCGGACGATCTCCCCAGCGGAGTCGCCAATTTGTTGAGGAGGTAAATCCCCTCTGCGGACAGAGGCGATCCCTACTAGCCCAGCAGGGGTCTAGCAACAAACAAACAATGCTATGACGTAAGCTCCTAGTTACGAATGAAAGACTTGGGATAAGAGCCTACCTGGATTCCAACGCTAGATCTGAAGAAGAGATGTCCCCGTCCTTCAGCCCTGGCAGATCACAATCCTTTCGCGATCTCCGCGGATGAACACCTGCACACAGAAGAAACGAACAGATACAAGCATAGGAACCAGCATACGTAACTAAACATCGGTCAGAAAAGATATTACTTGCATTAACATGATGGAAAAAGGAGTGGAACCATAATCATAGTCATCTATTAAAATGATAAACGAATAGAAGTTACAACCAAGTTCTGACGTCGCAGCTTCCTTCGAACGGGTCTCCGGTCGTCCACGTCTCGCAAAGCTCGCCAAGGAAAGGGAAACCTCTCCACAGTCTCGTAACAATGGTCTCCTCGCTTGAATGGGCCTTAAGGGAAAGAAGGGATTCTTTACAGCACAAAGGCACTTGGGAATAGGGAGATGCAAAGCTTCAGCACTTCAAGACTAGCTTGCCATGGATCTGAGCAGGCGTTTATAGATGGGGAAGGAGGGAGTTGGGATCCCTATTATTATGGGATTGGCCCTATCAACAAGGAAGGTTCCATGGGAGGTGGAAAAACCAATTCCTTCCATAGAACTCCCGCAGCCAAACCTCCCAACTCAAGATAGGCAGTGGTTTGTGAGTTTGTTTGAACTCAACTTCCGCCATCCATATTTAAAAAATAGTCCCTAAAATGGGTGGCGCGATTGCTGCTCTATGACAGAGCGCCAAGTGGCGCGACCTCTTTACAGGATTTCCCTGATTGGCGCGAGCACTAAACTTTCTACCCGCGCCAATGCAAAAAGAGCTTTTTTTTCATAAGTTTTGCAAGGAGATGTCTCAAGGGAAAATAAAGCTCATACTCAGAGGGATGCATTGATGATATTTTCAAAGCATGACAATGTCCACAGGTCACGGAATGGGTCCTCCATTGTGCGGGATGGGGAATGGTAAGGACGGTGAAAAATTACTGTGTAACAATGATATATCAAAATTACGAGACTAGGTGCAACAAATTTCGCTCTCGCAAAGATGGTTTGAAGAATGTTTTAAAATAAGACATGGAATATTTGAAGGATGTTTTAAAAGTAGACATAAAATGTTTGAAGGAAGGTTTGAAAAAGTTGCTACAAGAAATGCTTCCTAATGACGAAAAGGTATTAGATGAAACTCATGAGGAGAACAAAAGAAATGTCAATCATGTTTTCATAGACTCTAATGTTGGGTCGAAGACCCACCATATTCCAAAGATTGATATGAGGAAGTTTGATGGAAAGGATCCAATAACATGGATATTATAGATGGAGCAATATTTTGATATCTGTAATGTGAAACACACACAAAGGTACACATTACAACTTTATATTTAGAACCCAATCAGTTTGTATGGTATCGATGGCTTTGTTCTTAAAAACCACTTGTCACTTGGTCAATTTTTACAGACGAAATTATTTCACATTATGAGGATACAAATAGCAACACCTTCTTTAGCCAATTCAATTAAATCTAAAACAAAAGGGTTCAATGGTGGAGCACATTGAGGACTTCCAAAAATTTAATATAAGGGTAAATGATATTCCAAAGGAGCATAAGATTGATGTATTCATAGGGAATTTAAAGGATAGAATCCAACATGAGGTTTGCCTTTGGGAACCTGATTCATTGGAAAAGGCATTCAGGTTGGAAAGATAAATTGAAAGCAAAATTATGGCAACAAGGAAGCCTACCACTCACAACTATAAATATGGAAGTGTTACTACTCCTAGCCTTCCATAACCGACAAGGTTGACACCACAACAGTTGGAAGAAAAAGAGAAAAAGGGATTTGTTATAGTTATGATAACAAATACAAGGTCATAAGTGTTATGATAAGAAATTATTTTACATAGATTGTGAAGAGGAGGAATACAAGGAAAATAGAAACTTCAAAAGAAGAGGATATACACCAGGAACCAACCCTAGAGAAAGAAGAAATGAATCTGACCATATCTGTTAATTCATTGATAGGAATTACCACTCCTAAACTCTCAATATGGAAGGAGATATCAAGAAGAAACATGTAATAATGTTGATTGATTCAGGTAGTACCCATAATTTTATTAATTGATTCCTATATCCAGCACCAAAGTGTCAAGTGATGGTTGCAGATGGACACACTATAAATTGATTTGGAAAGTACCATAATATCAAGCTAACCATGGGGGAATATGTACTTAATAGTATAATGCTTTCCATTCCAATGGGTGGCATTTATGTTGTACTAAGAGTCCAATGGTTATAATCTTTGGGTACAATAACTTTTAATTTTCAAGAAATTTTCTTAATTTTTTTTGGGAAGGAAAGGAAGTTGAATTAAGGGCTATCATAGGGAAACCATGAAATATAATAAACTCTAATGGCATGACAAATCTTCTAAAGAAATAAAAACGAGGTGTAATTGCACAATTATTCTCACTAGAGGTTCAAACATCAAAATCATCTATTTCTATAGATCTCCAAAAAGTCTTGAACAATCATTCCAAAGTATTTGAGACTCCCAAAGGCCTACCACCTATGTGTGATCATGATCATGCTATTCGTTTGATTCTAGGAAGTGTTCCTCCTAACTTCAAGCCTTACAAATATCCCTATGCCAAAAAGAGTGAAATTGAACGTATGGTTGTAGAAATACTAGAGGTCGGTATAATTCAACCTATTTAAAGTTCTTTCTCTGCTCCAATAGTGTTGGTGCAGAAGAAGGATGGATCATGGCGCATGTTTCAGGATTATAGGGATCTCAACACACTCACTATTAAAGATAAATTTCCCATTCCTTTTGTTGATGAATTATTGGATGAATTACATGGAGACATTTACTTCACCAAGTTGGATCTTCGTTCATGATATCATCAAATTAGAATAAAGGCTGAAGACATTCTGAAAACAACATTTAGAACTCATGAGGGTCATTATGATTTTTTGGTCATGCCTTTTTTCCTTACCAATTCACCTTCTGCATTTCAATATTTGATGAATTACATTTTCAAACCCTTCCTTAGAAAATTTGTGTTAGTATTTTTTGACGATATACTAATTGTTAGAAAATTATATATTACAGAGAAATGCAACACATAAAATATGCGTAAAATACAAGCACACAAAACACATAAAACCAGAGAGACACAGATATACGTGGTTCACCCAGTTTGGGCTACGCCCACCCCGAACAGCCAGTCCTTCCTTTCTATTATCCACCAAAATGAAGAGACAAAACCTATAGCAGATTCGCTGTAATATCCTCTGTTCTTCTCACAGTCTCCCTATCTATTTCCCGCTCAAAGAATACACATACAATACATAGCCACAATACAATACCCTCATAAAAGTGAGGGGTTGCCTTCTAGGGAAAAAAACCCTAAACTAAACATAACTTCTATCATCAGATCATTTGCCTAATGAATGGCCTAGATTGACTAGAAATTACTATATTTTTACAAGGCAATTTTACATCTATTTTTAGCTTCGGGGGCACTGCCCCCGAAACCCGTTGCCAGGGGGGCTCCATAAAGTCGCTGTCACCCCCCCTGGACCCCCCATGGCAGCGATTAATTTACAGGCGGCGTTGCCACCCCATTTAAGGTACAGGGGTCCAATGCTGTGATATAAAGTAAACAAGATAATCAGACTCCACAACCAAAAATCTCCCACTTGGAGACTGATTGTAGCAACTCCACCACTGCTTGATATGCTAGACAATGACTCCTCTTTGGACCTGGTTGTTTCTCATCTTCATCATCATCCTTGAAGACCAATTGAAACTGAGCACATTCTCAGTTTCTCCCTGGTTACAACTTTTGTTAGCATATCTGCAGGATTCTGGCTAGTGTGTATCTTTTCCAGCTTCAACTCTCCATCTTCCAATACTGACCGTATGAAATGATACTTGAGATGTATGTGTTTAGTCCTGGAATGAAATGCTGAGTTCTTTGCAAGATGAATGGCACTTTGGATATCACTGTATAGCGTGCCCATATCATGATTCTTACCCAATTCACCCATAAACCTTTGTAACCAAATCATTTCTTTACTAGCCTTTGTAGTAGCAACATACTTTGCTTCTATTGTTGAAAGTGCAACAACAATTTGGATTTTTGAAACCCAACTGACAACTGTTCCACCTACAATAAATACATATCCTGTAGGCATATCTCTGTCCCCTACCATATCTGCATCAACATATCCCTGTAGAGCGATGTTTGAACCACCAAAGCATAATGATTGATTTGTGGTACCTCTCAAATATCTGAGAATCCATTTTACTACCATCCAATGTTCTTTTCCTGGATTATTCATGTACTCCCACTGCATGTGCAATATCAGGCCTTGTGCAGACCATTGCATACATTAAGCTTCCAACTGCTGATGCATATGGAACTTTAGACATATATTCCATTTCTTCGTGGGTCTTGGGGCACATCTCCTTACTAAGTTTGAAATGGCTAGAAAAAGGTGTACTAACTGGTTTTGCATTCTGCATATTAAATCTTTTCAACACCTTTTCTATGTACTCATTCTGAGACAATGTTAATTTGCGATTTTTCCTGTCTCTAGTTATCCTCATACCAAGGATTTGTTTTGCAGCTCCCAAATCCTTCATTGCAAATGAATTTGCCAAATTTTGTTTGAGCACATTTATTTCCTGCATGTTAGACCTTGCAACAAACATGTCATCTACATACAATAACAATATAATATAGCTGTCATCATTTTGATTTTTCAGATAAACACAATGATCAGAGTGACATCTAGTATAACCTTGTTTAGACATAAACTTGTCAAATTTTAGATACCACTGCCTTGGAGCCTGTTTTAAGCCATACAAGTTCTTCTTTAACCTGCACACCAATTTTTATTTCCCTTTGACTTCATATCCTTCTGGTTGCTTCATGTATATCTCTTCCTCCAAATCTCCATGGAGAAATGTTGTCTTTACATCTAACTGTTCAAGATGTAAATCTTCTACTGCTACAAGACTTAAGATAGTTCTAATTGATGTCATCTTAACAATAAGAGAAAATATTTCATCAAAATCAATACCTTTCTTTTGTGCTAACACCTTCACCACAAGTCTAGCTTTGTACCTCTGTTTTCCACCATCTTCTTCCTTAAGCCTGTAAACCCATTTATTCTGCAATGTAGTTTTACCTGCAGGCAACTTGACTAAGTCCCAAGTCTGGTTATGCACTAAGGAGTCCATCTCTTCTTCCATGGCTAGCTCCCACTTCTTCCTGCTTTCAACCTCCATTGCTTCTTCATAACATTCGGGTTCACCAGAATCAGTCAGCAATAAATAATATAATGAAGGAGAGTATCGTTTAGGGGGTCTACTTATCCTGGTAGATCTTCTAACACCACTTTTAGGTGTTTGAGGTGCCTGTTGCTGTTGTGGTGGTTGTTGCTGCTGTGGTTGTTGATTATTATTATTTTCAGGCACCTTTACTTTTTCAGTTATCTCATCAAGAATCGTGTATTCCTTGCTTTCTTTTTCCTGTTTCTTTTCCTGCAGCTGATTCTTATACAAGACCTTTTCATTGAATATTACATCTCTGCTCCTAATGATTTTGTGATTTTCATAATCATATAAGCGATAACCGAAATCATTAGCACCATATCCAATAAAGGTACATTTTTTTGATTTTGCCTCAAGCTTTGTTCTATTTTCTTTATTAATATGGACAAAGGCCTCACAACCAAAAGGCTTTAAAAAATAATAGTTTACCTTTTTACCTGTCCATGCTTCCTTTGGAATACCACCATCTAAGGAACTTGAAGGCCCTCTGTTTATTAGATAAACAACAATATCTACAGCATCTGCCCAAAATTGTAAAGGAAATCCCACATGCAATCTCATGCACCTTGCACGCTCCATGATTGTTCTGTTCATCCTTTCTGACACACCATTTTCTTGTGGTGTTCTTGGAACTGTCTTCTCTCTACGAATTCCATGCTCTGAGCAGTACCTATCAAACTCTTTACTGCAATATTCACCTCCATTGTTTGATCTGAGACACTTCAACTTCTTTCCTGTCTCAATCTCAACTGAAGCTTTCCATTTCTTGAAAGTATCAAATACATCAGATTTATTTTGAATACAATAAATCCAAGTTTTTCTAGTTGCATCATCAATAAATGTAACATAATAACGAGAGCCACCGATAGATGATACCTGAGCAGGTCCCCATACATCTATATGCACAAGCTCTAATTTTTCGCTCTTCTTTTCTTTCTCAACTTTGAGAAATCTGACTCTCTTCTGTTTTCCATAAATGCAATTCTCACAGAAATCCAAATCAACATTCTTCAAACCTGGCAACAAATTTCTTGAGTGAAGAATCTTCATCCCCTTCTCACTCATGTGTCCGAGCCTATGATGCCATAATGCTACATCTGCTCCTTTGGAAGTTAAAGCATTAACAGAGTTAGAAATACCATTGCATAAATAAAATGTACCAACCTTTTCACCTTTTGCTATTACCAGGGCTCCTTTGGTGACCTTCCAAGCTTTATCTATGAAAGTTGTAACACAACCTTCACCGCCTAACTGCCCTGTTGAAATCAGATTTTTCTTTAGATCTGGAACATGCCTTACCTTCTTTAATAGCCATTGGTTTCCATTCTGCTGTTTTACAAGAACCTTACCCATTCCAACAATTTTATAGGGTTTATCATCACCCAAACAAACTTGTCCAAATTCTCCTTGAACATAGTCATGAAAATATTTCTTATCAGGTGTGGCATGGAATGAAGCCCCTGATCTACAACCCAAGAATCAGTAACATTTTCGAAATAAAGAATCAAAGCATCTTGTAACACATCACCTGTCACATTTTCTTCATGATTGTTTTCTTGCTGTGTGTCTCTTTCTTTTCCCTTCCGAGATCTACAATATTTCTTTAGGTGTCCTTTCTTTCCACATTTCCAGCACACTATCTTTGATATGGACTTGGATTTGCCTTTCCTTGATTTACTGCGATATCTCGGGCTCTTTCCTCTTTCCATTCTTTGTCCCCTAGACTCTGCACTCAAAGCATTACCCGATGTCTCACCAGAGCTTTTCCGTCACATTTCCTCGCTAAGGATAGCACCGACAACATCATCAAACTTTAAAGTACTAGATCTAGAGACAAAGTTAGTAATGGCCATTACTAAACCATTCCAACTCTCTGGCAATGAGAACAAGAATAACAGAGCTCTAACTTCATCATCAAAGTTTACCCCTACAGAACTTAACTGACTGGTAACTGTATTAAAATCATTTAAATGGTTTGCAACAGATCCACCTTCTGACATCTTCATATTAAATAGTCGTTTCATAAGAAATACCTTGTTTGAGGCCGAGGGTTTTTCATATAGTTTTGCCAACGTCTACATCAAACCCTCTGTTGTTGTTTCCTTCAAAATATTGAAGGCAACTGACGTCGCAAGGCACAACTGTACTGTTCTGAGTGCCTTTCTATCGAGAATGTTCCATTCCGCGTCTGTCATGGCCGCTGGTTTCTTTGTTTTTCCACTCAATGGTAGGTATAGATCTTTCTGATACAAATAATCTTCCATTTGCATCTTCCACAGTGGGAAGTTTTGGCCGTTAAATTTCTCAACCCTAAACTTACCATCTTCTTCCATTGCTCCCACTCAAACCAGGAACCCTTCTTTCCTGCGAGTTTATAAGCCAAATATACCTTCGGCTCTCATACCAGTTTTTAGAAAATTATATATTACAGAGCAGTGCAACACATAAAATATGCGGAAAATACAAGCACACAAAACACATAAAACCAGAGAGACAGATATATGTATTTCACCCAGTTTGGGCTACGTCCACCCCGAACAACTAGTCATTCCTTTCTATTATCCAACAAAATGAAGAGACACAACCTACAACAGATCCGTTGTAATATCCTCTGTTCTCTCTCACAGTCTCCCTATCTATTTCCCGCTCAGAGAATACACATACAATAGATAGCCGCAATACAATACCCTCATAAAAGCGAGGGGTTGCCTTCTAGGGAAAAAAACCCTAAACTAAACATAACTTCTACTGTCAGATCATTTTCCTAATGAACGGCCCATATTGACTAGAAATTACTATACTTTTACAAGGCGATTTTACATATATTTTTAGCTTCGGGGGTGCTGCCCCCGAAACCCTCCACCAGGAGGGGGCTCCATAAAGTCGCTGCCACCGCCCTTGGACCCCCCACGACAGTGATTAATTTATGGGGGGCGTTGCCGCCCCATTTAAGGTATAGGGGTCCAATGCTGTGATACAAAGTAAATAATATAATCAGGCTCCACAACCAACACTAATCAAGTCTTGGAAGGATCATGTTCAACATGTTGACAAGGTACTCAAACTATTGGAGGAGAAAAAATTATATGCAAAAATGTCCAAATGTTTCTTTGGAGTACAAGAGGTGAAATATCTGGGTCATATTGTATCTCACGAGGGTGTTAAGGTAGACCCTAGCAAAATCAAAGCCATTAAGGAATGGAAAATCCCCACAACCATAAAGAATATGTGAGGATTTCTCGGGTTGACAAGGTATTATCACAAGTTTGTTAAGAATTATGGGAGAATAACAACACCTCTAACAACATTACTAAAGAAAGATGCATTTTCTTGGACTCCATAAGCAACTATGGCCTTTGAACATCTTAAAGGGTAAATGTGCCAAGTCTTGGTCTTAGGTATGCCAGACTTCACAAAAACCTTTATTTTGGACTATGATGCCTCAAGAAATGGAATGTTTTATTTTAATGTAATATGGAAGAACCATTGCTTTTGAAAGTCATCCAATCAAAGGAAAGTATTTACACAAACCTATTTATGAGAAGGAAATGTTGGAAATGCCACATGCACTAAAGCAATGATGACCTTACCTAATGGGAAGGCACTTCAAGGTAAAAACATATCATGATAGTCTTAAATACTTTTTGAAACAAATATTACTTTAGAAGAGTAGTGAAAATGGGACACAAATATGTTGGGTTATGACATTGAAATCATCTACAAAAAAGGGAAGCAAAATGTTGTTGCAAATGCACTCTCAAGAAAGGATGAGGACGTGGAAGAATTTCCTTGTGCCATTTCTATTATCCAACCATATTGGATAACTGAAGAAAGGGATGCACAGAATAATGATGAATAAGTGTGGACACTCATTCAAAAGTTATAGAAATATCCCAATACATATGATACATTTGGTTGGAAAAATGAGTAATTATGGTACAAAGATCACTTATATATTTGTAAGAATTCCCAACTCAAACAAAAGATTCTTTTGGAATTGCACACCACTCCATTAGGAGGGCATTCATGATTTTAAAAACTTACCACATGGCCAAGAAGGAATTTTGTTGGGATGGCCTTAAATATGACATTCAAAAGTTTGTGGCGAAATTTTTCGTTTTCCAACAAAATAAAGTTGAGAAAATTAAGACCCCGAGTTTGTTACAACATTTATCCATTCCAAGTCAATGCCGGGAGGAGGTTTCAATGGATTTTTATCACAAGTTTACCCAAGTACGAAGGAAAGAGTGTCATCATGGTGGTATTTGATAGACTTACAAAGTATGCACACTTTTGTGCATTATCTCATCCATTTAAAGCCAATATAGTTGCTACTAAATTTATAGAAGCAATTCAAAAGCTACATGGAAACCCAAAGATTATTGTAAGCGAAAGATCCCATTTTCATCGGAAATTTTTGGACAAAATCATTTTCTTGTCTGGGTACTCAATTAGCTCATAGCTCATCCTAAATCTGATGGGAAAACTGAGATAGTGAAAAAATGTTTGGAAGGATATATTTGTTGCTTTGTATCTGATAAAAAAACGCAATAGGTCAAGTGGTTATCTCTGGCTGAATGGTGGTATAACACTTCCTTCCATACTGTAGCAAAAATGACCCCATTTATGGCACTTTATGGATGTCATCCATCGTCCATCACATCATCTTTAAGAGAAAATTATAAGGTTAAAGTAGTGGAATATCACATCGAGCATTAACAAAAAGTTCTCCAACTCTTAAAGGATAACCTCACTTTGGTACATAATCAAATAAAACAACACACAAATAAATATCACATCGAAAGAAGTTTTGATGTAGGTGACTAGGTATTTTTACGGCTACAACCATACAAACAAATGTACATCAAGCAAGCTAAGAAGGATAATAAATTATCACCAAAGTACTATGGTCCTTACAAGGTGTTGCAAAATATTGGTAGTATGGCATACAAATTGGAGCTTCTTGCATATTCCCGAGTGCACCCAGTTTTCCATGTTTCATGCTTAAAGAAGGTTATAGGTGACAAGCTCCCAATTCAAACAATATTGCCAAAAATTGACGAGGAAGAAAAAATCATATTGGAACCTGAAGCTGTCACGAAAACAAGAAATTGACAGAAACAAAATCTATCAATTTCAGAGTTTCTATTTAAGTGGAATAACTTACCCACTGAAGATTCCATATGGGAGGATGATAATTTTATATAGAAGCATCCATAACTACTCAAGTGTTGAGGAAAATACATTTTTTAAGGAAAGATGTATGTTAGGTCACTATAATACTAGTGTATCCCCTTATTATTATTGTTAGTGTAGCCCCCTTATTATTATTGTTGTGCCCATGTAGTCCCCATATTGTAATTATTGTGCCCCATAGAAGCCCACTATTGTTATTTTTGTGCCCTTACATTATTATTGTTATGTAGGCTCTGATCATATTGTGACCCCTTAGATTCCTATATATAAAAATAAGGTTTTTTCATTTGAATCATCCAAGAAATTTTCATTTATGTAATGTAAAGGAGGTTTCCCCCTCGAAGAGGCTAATTTTTTTGAAGTCGTTGATCTATCATTTCTTCTATTTTGTGAGCTGGTTGCATAACACATATTTTGAGGATGAGGACTTCAAGGAGGTGTTTCCGCAGTTGTAGAGTCAGAGTCATGCACATGATGGAAACATCACCATTGAATACCATCTCTAGGATTAGTTACTCTATAGGATGGATAAGCTATGTGTTCCTAAAGGTGAGTGATTGTAGCTGATTAGAGAGGCTCACACCTCAAAGGTTGATGGGCATATTGGTGTAGGGAAGATAGTGGCCAACTTGCAAAGGTATGTGTATTGGCCCAAGATGCAATAATGTGTAGCTAGGTCCATAAGAGGACGCACTCTTTGTTGTACCAACAAGGATAACAACACGAAATAAGACCTATATTATCCCTTACTTGTAACCACTTATCCTTGGGAAATAATTTTAATGGACTTTATGGGAGGTTTACCAACAACTAGGAAGGTACATAACTACCTATTCATGATAGTTGACAGGTTCAACAAGATGTGTGTCCTGATGCCCTATTAAAATACCATTAGTGGACAAGAAGCAATGAAATTATTCTTTGGACAACTCTAGGTGCAATTTAGGATACCAAGGAGCATTGTTTTAAACAAGGACATGATATTTCTCACTACATTTTGGAATATACTATGGGAGAATATGGACACAAAGTTTAGGAGGCCTACATCATTCCATACACATATAGATGGGAAAATATAAGTAGTCAACAAGACTTTCGTGCAACATCTGGGTTTTTCTTGTCGTATTGTATTAACACTCTTCTGATCTTTGTTGAATGTTTGAACACACAAACACACACACACATACAAACACAAGTACATACAAATATATATGCATGTATCTATATATTATTACTTATGCCACGAACATTACAAATACATTACATTAAATCATTAGTTCAATTGCTTTATATTTATACATATCGTTCTATATTCATCTATTTGTTATGATGGGATATATATATATATATATGTGTGTGTGTGTGTGTGTGTGTGTGTGCATGAAATTATATGTATGTATGTATGTATTATGACTTATGCCACGAACTTTACAAATACATTATATTAAATCATTAGTTCAATTGCTTTATATTTATACATATCATTCCATATTCATTTATTTGTTATGATGGGATATATATGTGTGTGTGTGTGTTGGTTTATAATAATCTATTCATTCAAATATATATATCCATGCAGCTATTTGTTGAGTTGGTTCATATTGTTCACACACACACACACATATTGACGAGGGTAGGATCACTTATACTCAATTACAAGTGTTCATTTATTTACAAAAATAAGTATTGCATTATATATATATATATATATATATATATATATATATATATATATATATATATATATATATATATATATATATGGAATATGAGATGTATAGATATATGGATACTTATAGGATACACACACACATAGGGTCCCATCGACACACTAACACATATATGTACAACAAGATGTGAAAGTTTAAATATTTATGATTACGTTTAAGAAATGTAAATCCGAATGTTATGATACTTTATATATATATATATATATATATATATATATATATATATATATATATGGAGAATGGTTACATATTTATTTGTGCAATGGGGTTTTTATATGTGTGTGTGTGTGTGTGTGTGTTACTCACAATGAATATCTACATACATATAAGGAACAATAACTACGAGTCTTGTGGTGTATTGGTGTCAATAAATTCAATAGTTTAAATAACAATCATCCTTGAAAATATATGTTCTATTTGGATCTCAATAGATGAAGTGTTTACAAAGGTCTCACCGAGCTAGATTGGGAAATACACTCATGTCCAATTCTGCAGTTTTAGATATTGATGTTTTTGTAACTTAATATATTGATGATCATTAAGAAGAATGAGTTAAAATCGTTAGCAACATCTCCCATGTTTTACCAAATATGAGAAATATGATAGGTATTGTTATAGTTATCTTATTCAGTTTGTAAAAGCATGATATCGTTAGTATCTTAGAGAATATTGTACTTCTCGCTATGGTCCAGTCTCCCTAGTGAAACACTAGCCTAGAATTGCTAGCTTACCCATGTAAATCTCATTTTGGAAGAAAATACAATTTTTACCCACAAAAAAAGGGAACTTTTTAGTTTCTTGAGTGATCTCCTTCAATATATCTTTCACATATTTTGATGAACATAATATTGAATTTGATTTCATTTAATGTCATGAAGTGTGACCTTTTTCTTATAAGAAAGAGTCAAGAACTTTTTCTCTATGTTTAATATGAAGGAACTAAGTATTCCAAACCATATTAAATAAAGAATTATGTTGATCTCTTATATACATAGTCATAACACTGAATTGATATATACATTAATGATCATACATTGTCACTTGAAAAACCTTGATTTCATATTATTTTATGCACAAATTATTTTCTTTTATCCCTATTTTTTACTTTAGAATTGATAATTGATTTTCCAAATTAATATCAATTTGGCTTTCCTTCTCATTGATGTTGATAATGGTTTTAATCTCTTGGATTCAATACTCCCTTTTGGAATAAATATTATCCAACATATAGCTAGATAAATATTCCTAGGGAATCTTCCTTCCTTCATTTCTCTTTATTTTCCTTAATACTTCATACATTTTTTATTCGACTGAGCATGTATTGTTAAGATGCTTTTGAATGTAAACAAACAATATCCTCTCAAAATACGAATATTTTAACTAAATATTCATTATCCATTTGATTATATTTTTTCATGGCATTTAATATTATAAAATTTATATAACTCAAAAATACCCAATATCCATTTACGCAACATTAAATAAAAAAACAAATTTTAAATTTTAATATTTATTAAAATAAATTTAAAAGTGAAAATAAAATTTATATAATATTTTTAATTATTTAATTTAAGCATATATTTTAAAAAATTAAAAATTAAAATCATATGATCCATTAAGTAACCTATTTAATGGACTATATAACAACCTTTCGCTTATAGTAATTGTTAGTCACCTAATCCTTAGGGTTTGGGAAAAATTGTGTAAATATGTAAATATATAATTTTGAATAGTTAGAATGGGAAGAGACATTGGAATTTGTATCCCAAAGGTCACCCCTCTTCATGTATATAATGATGCTCACATTAATGCAAGAGATGACTTTAAGAGTTATTGTCCTAGGCCTGACATGGTATTAGAGCCAGGTTAATTCCTTGATTATCTCATCTTCTTAACTAAAATGAAACCTAGTTAGTTCTGAGTTTTAGAGCATGGTTCCATGCTCCCTGTAGTGAACATTTTGAGTTTCCTCCCTACTGCAATGTTCAATAAACATTTCTACTCCTAATCATACCTCATATGTTGTTATAGTTACAATGATAACGTTAGAACTATTCCTCATATGTTACATTGGTGGTGTCATAACTATTCCCCTTCTATTGCGCTCGTGGTGTTAGAATTATTCCTCTTCTGTTGTGTTGGTGGTGTTAGACCTATTCTTAGTCTATTGCACTGGTGTAATAGAATTTAATCATGGTTATATACCTACTAAGCAAATCTAAAAAAAATAAATGGTTTTAGGTGTAACCATTGATTTCTTTTTTTCATGAAGAACACCATTTGATTTGGGATTTTGATTTGTTGTACCATTTTGTTTTGGAACAAGTGGATTTTATACCATTTGATTTTTAAGTGTAATAGTGGATTCTTCATTTTCATGAAGAACACGATTTGATTTGCAAGTTTAATTCAATGGCTACAACAAAAATTGACCTTCTCCATAGAGGTTGACATTCTGACATCAACTTCTACATACAATTATCTTTGGTTTCAATGTTCTTATTCAAAGATTAAACTACCATTTCCAATTTCGTTATTTTTTCGCGAAGACATATATTCTCTTCTGAAATCATTGTGCTTCTCTCTAATTTAGTGAGTAGATAGTCATTTTTTCTCTCGAGGCACCTTTTTTCCTCTATGGTGTACTGGTTAACACACTGTATTTGTGGAGATTACATCCATGGGCACTAAAAATGTGGTACCAAGCACCTTTCATAATAGCGTCTGCATTTCAGTATGAAATTTTCTAAGTTGTGGTAACACACAATCAAGCACCTTTTGTAAAGAGTCCTTCACCAAGGTTTCTATGGACTGGCTCCCATCGAGAGAATTATGAATTTATGGGAAAATCAATCTACTATAAGGTTAAGGGAAGGTCTTTCAATATTCTACTACTCTTGTCTTCAATAGAAAGGGTACTAGTCTCATTTCCACTACTACATGAAACAATCTATTTGCATGGCATATTTTATAGTAGTCTACATTTGTTTAGATTCATAAATTCTTGCAAGTTTATAGGAGGTTGATGTGTTTTTGAAAACTTTATTGACCTAATCTATGGAATCCTACTCTTATTCTTAAGATTATAAGTTGGTGGGAAATATGCATTCTCTCATTCCCATTTTTGGAGTGGCATTGACTGATAAATAAAACTACAAATAATGGCCATGAAAGGCCATGCATACTCTCATTTTTAATGAATTATGGAAAGGTATTTGTGAAGGAGAAGGTGACAATGCACCTATCAAGCCCACATAAGATAAAGAGCTAGCCATTTGGGAGAATAAGGAAAATAAAATTTATGTGATAATTGTTGCTTCTAAACATGATTAGGTGAGTCATAATATTTTCCAATTACAAATTCTTATGATGCATTGAAGAAGTTGAAACATTTATATACTCACAATTAGAATTGGAAGTAGTTTAGTTGATGATCAAACTCTTCAACCTAGAGTTGAAGGATGATGACCCCTTGGCCTTAGTCTTAGAGATTAGTAACATCATGCATGATGTAGAAACCACTTGAGTTAAAATAGAAATACTTCTCACAACCATTTTCAAGGCCCTCTATCCTACATGCTCTCACTATTTTGAATCCTTACAAGCTAGTTCCCAACTCAAGGACATTACTTTTGACACTTTAGTGGATAAATTTGCAGGATGAAAGAAGGATTTTGGTAAAAGGAAGAAAACTTCTTATTCCCTAGAAGAAGTAGCATGTCTTGCAAAAAATGAGAAGACTCAATCACAAGATTCTCCTAAAGGAAGAGGTGGTAGATGAGGATGTGGAAGAAGGAATCACAAAGGAAGGGTTTAAACACCATCAATAAGAAAATCCTTATCTCCATTGTATTCACTATAATATAAATGGACATGATGCATCCACGTATAGAATACCTTGGCAAAGAATCAATTAAAAATGAAAGTAAGGCAAAGGTAAAACACTATATTCAACAAAAGGAAAAGCACTCGAATATGCTCATTATGTTATTTCCCATTGCAATATTAGAGTAGCTGAATATGTGTTTCATACTTAATTTGCTTCTTGGAAATATGCATGGTTTCTTGATATATGTGCAACTTGCCATATAACCTTTCAAAAAAACTTCTTTGAATACCTCAATGAAAATGTATATGGAGAAATTTACTTTTCAGACAAGTCAAGTCTCAAGCCATCCAAAGTTGGCACTATTAGGCTTAAATTGCCTAGACTCCTTGAATTTCTTCTACATGATACACTTTACCTTCTAATAATGTAGAGAAACTTTCTATCCCTTGTTCAAATTCACTAACAAGGATACTCCATTCATATGTTTTATAAAAAATTTGAGATAAGAAAAGCATCATAAGACACAATTATCATGACTGGAATAGAGGATGCAATATTGCTGAAGTTGCAAGGAACATCTTCCTGTGCACAAAAAATATGCATACAATTCTCAGTACAATGAAGGTATATCTCCATCTAATATTCTATAACATGCAATATTTGGACATATTAATTATGACAATCTTTGTTTGTTGAAAATAAATGGCATTTCTAGTTTTTCAACTATTCCAAGGAAGTTGAAGCAATGTGATTCTTGTATCCTAGGAAACATAGCAAACGACCATTTCATGATTATGATTATAGAGAACATAGAAAACTTGCAATGATTCATTCTAATTTATGTGGCCCTATGCATATTCCTTTTGCGAATGGAGATAAATATATGGTGACTTTTATAGTTGACTACACCATAATGTGTTAGGTATACCTATTGAAAAGTAAATCAAAAGGTTCTGAAAAATTCAGAAACTTTCATGCATGGATTGAAAATGATGCACAACCACATATTAGCTCTCTTCATACTAATAATTAAAAAGGATATACTTATAATGAATTTGAAAAATATATTTTCCAACATGGGATTCAACATCAAAAAAATGTTCCATACAATGCTAAAAAAAATGGTGTAGCTAAAACAATGAACATGACTATCATAAATATGGCTCACTCAATGATGTTTTAAAAAAGTGTAAAGGTGATATTTTTGGCTGATGTAGTTCTATGTGTATGATTTATCAAAAATATTTGTCCATCTCATTCTCTCTAAAATATATTCATTATGAAATGTAATATTACCACATTCTTTTGTTAAGGAATATTAAGGAATATTAAGATATTTGGTTCCACATTCTCTGCATTTATTCCCAAAGAACAAAGAAGCAAGATTTATGCAAGGAGTTGAAAGTGCATTTTCTTGGGGTACTCGCATACCACCAAGCCATATCGTCTCCATGATGAGGTAAGTAAGAAGTTTATATTTCTAGAGATGGAATTTTTCTTGAACCTTTTAAGTGACAAATTGATTGTTGGGACATATTCAATTATGCAAAAACTTATCATGAATTTGATAAGGATATTCCACATCTTGAAGGTAAATCCCTATCTTGTATCAATCTATGGAACTTCTTTTGAAGCAATGTCTCCCCCTCATGAATTTCTAGCCAATTATTTAGATCTGGAAGACCTTGAGTCATGTGATTAAGAGGATTGGAAGGATAGATCTTGATGCAACCCCATCTAAATTAATAGAGTAGTCTAGACCATCTTAAAAAGGTCCTCCAAAATGAATCATTAAAACACTTGAAGTTGTTCATCCTAATGAGGTTGGAAAGATAGAAACTAGATGGAACCGGTGTTTAGAAGTTTGTTTAGAAATCCGTTTGCAGGTGCATATGAGTTGAGATTTCCTTATTGAAATGGCGGATGGATCCGTTTGGAGGTAATTTCAATGGTATTATTGTGGACGAAAGGAAAAAAAAAATATTTTCTGAAGGCAGAACTATGTTTTTCCCCAAAGTTCTAGAGGTTTCAGAACAAAAGTGTAAAGGGGGAATGGATGGCGGAGATTAGATCGCAAGGGTGAATCTGGAGATGGGTGGTTGAGATTATATCGCAGATCTTAAGCGAAAGTGGTGGATGGTTAAGATCATATCACATAAATTAAGTGGAAGGTGGACAGTCATGATCAAGTTGCAGAAATAACAACGAGAGAATGAACGATCCATATTACATCGCATTGGCCATAAGATGGTTAGTGCACATCGCAATCGGTGATTTTTATATTTACATGTTAAGACATCGCAAGTTAATTGGTTTAAGTTGCGATGCGATAAGAAGTGGAGTTGCGATGCAATGTGATCACATATCACACATGATAGAGGATCCTTGTTATTGCTATTTGTTAAGATGTGCGACATGCGATAAGTTATTCGCTGCGATTTGCAAAATCGCAAAATCACAAAAATTGCAATATGGTTAAACTTGTGATATTGTGATGCGGTTGGGCTACGAAGTGCGATAGGGCGGAAAGTCATGGTGATGTGATTTAGAAATAATAGAGTTTCGATGTGATAAAACTGCCTCGTTTAATGTGAAGGGACGCGTGCAAAAGTGATGTGTAGGCAGAGAAAGGTAAGTTGAAGTGATAAGATTAAAGCGCTTATAATAAAGGTTGAAAAGATAAAGGTTGTATTGAAGGGATCTTCCGCCAATGAATTTTATGATGAATAAAGTGGGTCTATAAAGGGTTAATAGGATTTATGAACCTATCTTAATTTAACAAATTCATAACATATATTCTAGAAGGAGTATAATCCTGGGTTAAGGCAGGGTTAGTATTTAGCCCTGCATCATTTTTGGTATTAGAGCGAGACTAGATTGAATTTTGTTCTCAGTATGTTTAGAACTTGCATTGGTAATAGCTCTAGATACAGGGGGTTATGTTTTGAAAGGAATTGCTCATTGGGATATCATAACACAGAAGATTTTATGGAGAGAAGAATCCTGAAATGTTGCAGGTAAAGAAGACTTCAGCCATTTTTCAAGACAGATTGTGGAAAGAGGTTTGAGGAAGACAAGATCAAGGAAGGATCTTGTAAGCTTAAAAAAAACTTTAATGATATATGTATGTGAATGTAAGTAGCAACAAGAAATTGCAGCTAGGTAGTTGTGACAAAGGACAAGGGAGCAAGTGAAGAAATTGCAGCAAGAGATGTTGTAAGGAAATAAATAGAACATGGATGTTATCAGAAGGAAAATAAAATTAGTTGGAAGAAGAACTAAATTGCAGACAGTGAAAAGTAAAGCAACATGTTTATTGTCCAAGCCAATGAAAGCTTAAGGAGATAAGATCATTGGAATATCTCTCAAGTATGAGTTATATTTTGATATTTGGTCTGATTTGAATTATTTTCATAGTGAAGAGAATGATAGCAGGAAACACACAACAACATACTGTGTAAAGGGAAGAGAAGTTGTGTTAGTGGCAAATTCAACAAAGGAGATTGTTGTAGAAAAGAAGAGAATAACAAAGTTCTCAAAATAGAGAGAGAGGAAGGTGAGCATTGATTACAAAATCCTGACAGTGTTGGAAGCTCAGGAGCAGGAGTGCTCAAAAGAGGTTTTGTTGCAGAAAAGAAATATACCAAGTCACTGCTCAAAAGAGGTTTTTTTGCATAAAAGAAATATACCAAAATGATGACTTGGTGTAGGTGACAAGTAAAGACTTGTTACAAAGAAATGAGAGAGGATTATTGTAAGCTCATAGTGGGAAAGGGATTCCACATAAAGAAGCTGAGATGACTATTAGGGGTCATGAGAGAAGCCACAAAAGAAGAAAGAAATATGCCAAGGAAAATGGCAAGGGAAATAATTCGAGTCAAGAGGTACTTGACAAAGACATTGCTGAATTGAAAGCAAGTATTGATGCAATAATAATGCTACTTGAAGACTGTGAAAGCGGCCAAAGGTATGGTTGGACTATGAAAAGAAATAAGATAAAATGGAAGTTGTTGTGGGAAAAAATAACGAGGAGAATGTACATCAGATTAAGAGAAGAACTCAAAGAAGCCGAGTTAAAGGTGAAATATGGCTATTGTAGACATGAGCAAGAAGTTTACCTTGTTGAGGAAGGAATTATTGATGATTTTCTGAAATTTTGGACAAGTTCGGATCAGATGAGAGATGTGATGATTGAGACATCAGTCATTGCAGAAGAGAAAGAAGACTGAATAGAATGTGAAATTATATTCCATGAACAAATTTTGTTTTTGATCCAAATAAGATTTAAATATCAAGAGTTTATCTTGAGTTTTCAAATGAAAAATTGGGTGAACAGTTCAGTTAAATTTAATGTGCATATGGAGACAATTGAACAAGGTTCAATAATTAAAAATTTTGTAGTTGATGGACAGTATATAGTGGGAAGGTCATATGTTCTTGCGTCAAACAAGGAACAATCTTCTTTTGAAATTGAGAAGATTCCACTCAAGATATTGGATAGTGGATGATGAAAACAACAAAAGTGATAGGTATGAGAATTTTTCAAAGTCAAAAAGTCAAGAAGAGATGGAAGGATATGTAGGACAATATAAAGAAAATGGTTTGGAAACAGAAGAGAATGTTCGTGATAGGGTCAGAAATCAAAATATACAGTCAAGTACAAGACAATGGAACTAGTGGAGAATACATGAAGTTGAAGTTCAATTCTGTTGAGATGATGACAAGACAAAAACACACATAGGTACATAAATTTATGTTTCTTGAAGACATGCTTATGTTTAATATCAGTATCAAAACACTATGCAGTGGATATGCTCATGACAACAGACCAAAAGGACATCCACAACACAAGGTTTGGCATCTGGGAGAAGGAGAGAATGCAAAAAATACACCTACAATTGGAAAAGGTCAGAAAACGAGCTGGAAGATGAATTCTGATGAAGTTTACAAGAAAGGAGGCTGGAAGACTCATGAACAAGAGTCCATGAATTATTTCAACCTGGGGAGTCTAATGCAGGAGCATTCTTCAAGGTTTATAAGACCTAGGAGTTTTGTCTCACATTTACTAAAGGGAGTGGGTTCCCTTAATTATTTTGTTTACTTTCCTAAGTTTAGTTTGCGTTCTAAAGAGATTTAAATGTAATTTTATTAATGAAGAATATCTCGTGAGTTGTAGAAATCTTAGGGATGAGTGAGTAATCCTAGGAAGAGTGAGGATTTTAGAAGTATAAAGGTATAATATAGGATTTTGGTTGAGTAAAGAATGGAATTGGGAGAAGATTTATGAAAGAGATTGTTGGATCTGAACTGAAATTGGTTTATGATTCCTTTTTTGTATATATTGGTAAGCATTTTGAAACATCAAGGGTTGGCTAAGAGTTAATAGTTTGGGCCTTATGAGGTAGGAGTTAATAATTTTATGAGTATAGTGTTAGCCTTTGTAAATATACTCTGTTATATTAATAAAAAAACACACTGTGTAGTGAGAATGATGAAATAGGGTTTTGATATCTGTGTTGCGTGAATAATTCTCTTTCGAAAGGTTTATTTCTATCTGTCCAATGGTGAATTGCAATTCATTTCTGATTGAGTCATTGACAGAGTATAAAATGCAATAAATTGTGAATCCGTGTAGTTAGAAGGTTTCTTTGTGTTGAGTGATATTGATGAAATTTATAAAGTTTTCCTTTGTGGAACCTTTGTTTAGAAGTTCGCTTAGAAATCCGCGTGTAGGTGCATATGAGTTGAGATTTCCTTATTGAAATGGCATATGGATCCGTTTGGCAGTAATTGCAGTGGTATTACTGTGGACGGAAGGAAAAACAAATATATTTTCTGAAGGCAGAACTGTGTTTTTATCCAAAGTTCCAGAGGTTTCAGAACAAAAGTGCAAAGGGTGAATGGATGGCGAAGATTAGATCGCAAGGGTGAAGCTGGAGAATGAATGGTTGAGATTATATTGCAGATATGAAGTGAAAGCGGTAGATGGTTAAGATCCTATCACAGAAATGAAGTGGAAGGTGGACGGTCGTGATCAAGTCATAGAAATAACAGCGAGAGAATGAACGATCCAGATTACATCGCATTGACCATAAGATGGTTAGCGCACACCACAATCAATGATTTTTATATTTACCTGTTAATACATCGTAACTTAATTGGTTTAAGTTGCGATGTGTTAAGAAGTGGAGTTTCGATGCGATGTGATCGCATATCGCACATGATAGAGGATCCTTGTTTTTCTATTTGTTAAGATGTGCGACATGTGATAAGTTATTGTTGTGATTTGTGAAATCACAAAATCGCAAACATTGCAATATGGTTAAACTTGTGATATTGCGATGTGGTTGAGATGTGAAGTGTGATAGGGTGAAAAGTCATAGTGATGTGATTTAGAAAGAATATATTTGCGATGTGATAAATTTCCTCGGTTAATGTGAAAGGACACGTGCAGAAGTGATGTGTAGGCGGAGAAAGGTAAGTTGAAGTGCTAAGGTTAAAGCGCTTATAATAAAGATTGAAAATATAAAGTTTGTATTGAAGGGAGATTCCGCCAATGAATTTTATGATGAATAAAGTGGGTCTATAAAGGGTTAATAGGTTTTATGAAACTATCTTAATTGAACAAATTCAGAACATATATTCTAGAAGGAGTATAATCCTGAGTTAAGGTGGGGTTAGTAGTTAGCCCTGCGTCATATATTCTTCTCTGGAAATAAGTACATTGGATAATTTTTGAACAAGTTTGGCATGGATGAATGCAATCCTTTGTTCACTCCAATGGAACAAAATATGAAACTACATCTAAAGAAGGAAATGAATTTGAGGATGAAACTAAGTATATACAACTTTTGGGAAGTCTTATCTACCTCACAACTAGCAGACATATATTTCATTTGTCGTTGGAATCCTTTCCAGGTTTATGAAAATGCCTTGTGAATAACATTGGTTTTTTGCAAAAAGAGCTCTAAATTAATTGAAAAAAACTAAATATTTTGGACTCAAATATTCATAGGTGGATGACTTTAGCTTGATTGTATATTATTATTCAGACATTGATGTAGATAAGGATAATGGAGTGTCTACTTCAGGTTATTTTATGAGTCTTGTATCATGAGTTGTCTCCTGGAGGTCACAAAAATAGTGAGTGCCAATAGATTGACAATGGAGGAAGAATATCTGCTAGATGCAGAAGAAATCAAGGAGATTGTGTGACTCAGGAAAATTCTTGAATATTTGTAGGAGAAATAGGTGAAATATACTCCTCTTCTGATCGATAATAATTATATAATTAAATTGGAAAAGAATCCCAACTTTCATGATTGAACCAATCATATCAACACAAATTATCATTTTATTTTACATCAGGTAGTGACCAAGGCTATTCAATTACGACATTGCTACACAAATGTGAAAATTGCAGACATATTCACCCAAGCACTTGGAAGAGAAAAGTTTGAAATATTCATAATGATGCTTGAAATAAAAAACACCCCTTCAGATTAAAGGGGGATGTTAGACACCTACTCCTCAGGGATTGGGCAAAAAAATGTAAATATGTCAATAGAGAAATTTGAGTAGTTAGAAAGTGAAGAGACCTTGAAATTTGAATCCCAAAGGTCACACCTCTTCATGTATATAATGATACTCACATTAATGAGAGATATAACTTTAAGAGCTATTTTCCTAGGCCTGGTAGTAATGTATCAAAAAAAAAAAATAGTCACAACATTTTATGCAACATTAAACTCCATAACCTTACAACTTTATATATCCAATTCCAAAATTTGTAACTCCATAAATGCATCTATTATATTTTACATGAAAATAATTATAATATATCTTTACTTTAAACAAAATAATTATTTTAAATTACTAATAAAATCATAATTAAAAAAATGTTAGACCATATTTCAATTCATAAATAATGTAAAACATTCATAATATTTCACATGTTTGTAGCTCAGGACGACCACAATACTCATCATATGTTCCATGACCATGCAAACACCATGTATATTCCTTGGAATTTGAATATAATGTGAAATTCCCTAAAAATAAAATAAAAATATGAAATGAACAAGTATAAATAGAAGTAACAAACAATTGAAATAATCGATATATAAAAATATGCATATGATGGGACTACAAATATTCCATGACTTTACAATTTAATACCTTGAAAATAATGCAACATTTTACTCTGAATTGACAGGAGGGGTAAACATAATTATATGATGCAAGTAATACACTACGACGCCTATATTACAACATGAGCTAACAAATTGCAACTAAAACAACTATGGATGATAAAGCAACTATGGATGGTCTATAATGAAGTTGATATTGTACCCCTGTACTATGCACCATAGATCCATGATGACAATGCAAAACTTGCATCACAATGTAGAATCACCTTATTGCTTGAACTATTGGTGATGATCTAGTGAGCCCTATTGGAAATGATAAGCCTAACGATAAGCCTCATTACAAGGTGTTTTATATAAGCCTCATAACAAGGTATTTTATAAAACAACTCTACTTTTGTAGTTTAATATATAGTCATTGGTATTCATCCCATTACCCTAAATTCAAATTAGCTGATAAGTGTCACTCAGAGATTGTCATCAATGCCCATCATAGTACCCTCACCCTACATTAGTTGATGAGTAACACTCTATGAAGTTTACTTCTTATCATCCAATACCATAGCGCCATTAAGAATTAGACTAGGACACTGATGTGTACCAATGTCTGCCAACAAACTAACACAAGTATCATTTAGTAGTATTATCCAATTCTAATTTATTTTGAGATAATTAATTTGATGTCATTTTCTCTTCATTTTTACCATGGTTGAAACATATCAATGTGCATGGATAGATTTGTTCATAAGTCATGTAAAGCAAGTTATATGCTCTTTGAGAAGTTTAACAAAGCAATTTTTTTCATTATTCAATAGTTTAATTTGTTTGAATGTTGATTGTTGTTGCCATATCAAAGACGTCTATATTATATTAATGGATGCGAAATATTTTACATAGCTAAAGTGTTGATATCTATTAAAATTCATGAACTACTCATAAAGTGAATATACTTTTAAATTATTATATGAAAAAGATAAAGGTATAATCTTATTTAGAAGCCTACAAAACAATCATGATAATGTTCCAAGATTACCATAGTTTTGATGACTTAAGAGATTAGAAACATTAGTATTGTAACTTATATTTTGAATTTAAGTTTCTCTTTGATAAAGTGTTTTTGGTCTTCAATAGCCCTAGTTCATATTTTAGCAATGCTGAATTTGTTCATAAGTGAAAGATACTTTTGATCTTCTATATTAGGGTTGACCACTTCCTTGTATGACCACAATCTCTTTAAATTTAGATGTAATAATATTTTTAATTTTTTTAGTATCTTGTAGTATGATATATTAGTGTCTTGATGACATTGAAGGAGTTGGAAGAAATTGTGGGGAGTCTTTTGTCATCCATTTTGTTTATCTTTTTCTTGTAGATTAAGTTTCCAACCATGGCCATTTAGTCAAGGTGGTAGAGGCTCACTTTTATGAGAAAGATATGATAGTGTGTATTTTTTTAATATTAATATTATAAGATATACATTTCCTTTTGATTTGGTCCAAACTTAGATTCTTTACCATATGCATTAAATAATATTTATTTCTTATCTCTCACTCAAAGAGATGCTAATTTACACTAGTTTCCATGCTTGTAAAAAGCTTCCCACCCTTCATTTATCTTTTTTTTTTCTTAATTTCCAATTGAAATTCTAATGATATTCGAGAAAAACTAGATAAATAATACAGGTAAGTTTTAAAATTTAAAACCATAATATAGGGCAGAAATAGACAAAAACTAACACTTTAAAACCTCATGACAAAAGTATTTACATGGTTGGAAAGAAAATAACTGGAAAATTGTAGAAATAAATTTACTCCTTATGGTGAGAACTTGCTTCTCCCTTCCCCTTTTGTTGTGACATTTTTGGTGTTTATATCTGGTAGCCACCATTGGGCTTTATATTTTCCTGCACACCTTGCGTTTCAATCACATCACTTGGGTCTGGATTTCCATTGACATCACTTGGGTTTTGATTTCCATTCACATTACTCGGTTTTTCATTTTCATGCACATCTATATGGTTTTCAATATCAACCAACAAACTCCTTTCTTTGTCTACTAGAGTTGAATGTTGAATGTGTAAATATGTTTATGCAAAATATTCAAATTTTTTGGCTACCTCTTTGAGATTTCGAGAAATAAAATTTTTGGTTCATGACAAAGTTAATTTCTCCTGGCAATGAGTTCCATGTTCTTCTTTTTCCTTGAACAATTTAAAGTGTTTCTCTTCCATCGCTTCACATTTCTTGATAGCCTCTGCAAGAAGTGTTTCAAATTCTTGCACAACGTTGACATGTGTTTCATGCAACTCTACAATATTTTTGCTCAACTCGTCCACCTGGTTGCTAAGTTTTTTATTTTCAAATATCCTTTCTTCAACTATTTTATTCTTTGTTTCAATCAAACATGTCATACTATAAAGTTATTTATGGGGCATTTGGTTGTCTTGTTTTAGAGAATATTCTACTACCTTGTACTCCAGAAGTATCAGTGTTGTTTGGCATTTTCATCTACGCACTGATGAAGGCTACTAATTTCCTTTTCTATCACTGCATTTTGTTGAAGTAAAACCTCCAACCTTTATGAATTTCTTAGAGACACAACTTTCACCACCCGTTTGGGGCTTGGGGCTTTTTAAGACTGATTCTACATAAGATTGGAATGGCAATTGATTCGATTGACTGGATTATGGGCTGTGTCAACTCTTCTACCATGGTTGTCATTATAAATGGCTCGACAACAGATTTCTTGTGCCCTGGGAGGGGCCTCAGGTAGGCTTATGCACTATCTCCCCTCCTCTTCATACTTGTTATGGATGCATTTAGCCTTAACATTAAAGATGTTGTTGATTTGGGTGATTTTAGAGGCATCCGTATTACCAGACAGAGGGACATCTCTCACAACTTCTTTGTAGATGATGTCCTTGTATTTGGACTCTTGATAAAAATTTGCTAGTGGGTTTTAAATAATATCTTCAGGATGTTTTGCATTGCATCAGGTATGGAGGCCAATAGTGGTAAATCCAGCATATACCACTTGGAGGGCACAATAGAAACTTTGGAGTATATTGGTAACCTGTTAAATTTTCGTTTATCCCAACTAGATGACGACATTATTTACCTTGGCTTTCATATGAAAGCTACTAGACAACTCGCTTCTGATTGGTCTTGGTTATTGGAGCGTTATAAGAAAAGAATTAAGGTATGGTCAAGTGAATGGTTGACTAAGGGAGGGAGGCTCGTCCTAACTTAGGAAGTTCTTCAACAGCTCACTGTATATTGGGCACACTTATACAAAATTCTGATGAGGATAATCAACAACATTCGCAACTTCATGGTGGAGTTCATTTGGAATGGTGGTTTGGGAAAAGGCTCATATCACTTGGAAAAATGGGAAATGATAGCTAGGCCTAAAGAATTAGGTGGTTAGGGGGTTATGGATCTGGTAACTTTCGGAAAGGCCCTTATGATGAAGTCTCTTTGGAGAAGCCTCCACACACCTGGGGTGTGGAAGGATATTATGGACTATAAATAATTCAAAAACAAGTCGATGGAGGATTTATACTTAGAGGAGTGCATACAACAGAACAAGGGATCGCCTATTTGGTCCGGATTCATTAAAATTTGGCCTATTTTTAAGGAAAACCTAAGGTGGAGCTTTGGTAATGGAGGACATATACTCATTGGCGACCTGAGCCTCAGATGTTTAATAGGAAACAGTAAAATTAGTAGGGCGATTATCTCATTCCTTATCTAGAAACGTATTTTCTTTACAATTCAAAATTTTGAATGGCAAGAGGATATACCAAAATGGTTCTCAGCTGGAAATTTGGGGATTTCAAACTCTTTAAGGGAAGAATGGAATACATGTTGTGAGAGCTTAAGAAGTATGGGAATGATCAAAACAAGTAGAGGGGATCGGGTCGACCGGGGAGGAATGTTATACAAAGGTCAAATAGTGATCCATGAAACTTATAGAGACATGACGAAGAAGAAGGCGAGGCTGGAACATGTTTGTTGGTTTCAGGGACTATGGAAACTAAAAGTGCAATCCAAGATGATCATCTTCTATTGGCTGATTTGGAAAGATAAGAACATCACATGGAACAATTTATAGAAAAGGGGCATATATGGGCCGGGGATATACTGTCACTGCATGAATTCTATTGAAAACAATATTCATGTCTTTTATGATTGTTTTTTTGCTAGGAAAGTCCTCCAAATGATGGGCAATCTATTTCACATTGACTATTCTACATATGATAGTGCAAAGAAATGTTATGCTTGGTGGGGGGGGGGGGGGCATGGGAAATCCTTTAGAAACATCCCCATCATCTATCACTGGTACATGTGGCTCTTTGATGATAAACCAAGTAATCCGGACATGGTCAGCAATAAGATTATGTAACTCTCGGGGAATATGAAGGTTAAGTAGAAAATACCCAGAGATATTTCCCTAAGAAATCGTCCACACGAAATTCACCACCCAGGTGGATTTTTTACGGGACAGTACAAAATTATAAATGTGGATGCGGAGCGTGGTTGATGCTCACCCCTACATGCCATTACAAAATCCATTGGTCATGTGGACAAGGCACCAATATGAGGGCATATACTCTGGCTCTTTGGGGATTGTTGTGGTTTTCTCAACATATCTACCTTGAATCACTTTCTGTTTATGGGGATTCGTTGGTCCTAATAGATCATCTCAACAAAGGCACCCAACTGAATCCAAGCTATCTAGAGGGTTGGATGGAAAGGATTAAGGTGTTGCGTAACAAATTTACTACCATATCCTTCACACACATCTATAGAGAAAATAATTCAGAGGCAGATTGACTATCAAAGAAGGGGATATTTGGGAGACATGGTGAAATGCACTATGAGCTGGTTGAAGCCACAGGACAAGGAGCGAAAGGAACAGTCATATTTTTCTAATATTTTGTTTTCTTGCAGGTTTAGGGATGGATTTTGGAAAAGCCTCTCTCGGGTTTTCCTCTCATATTGTTTCATGTCCAGTCTTTAAACACCATCAGGAGACCAAATTGTGGACATCCCACTATGGAGAAAGTGAAAATCATATCCGAGATATGGACCTAATACAGATACCGTTGATAATCTACAACATCACAGATAAGGCTATTCGAACAATGAAACAAAAATTACCTGTAGTTTTATCAGAGAAAGAAAGGCGAGGAGCATTCGCTATCCTATCGGTCTTCTTCAATTTGTGTGGAGACCTATCTCTGGAACTTTAATGCGGATCAATGATTCGTAATGGAGGTAATTTTGGCTACTGGTAAAAGAAAATGGCCATCGAAAACAATTTTTTCAGACGAGAAGGGCACAAGCATGGACAAGGAAGATTTACTGAGTATTGGTTTTGGGATCACAACTCCTTTAGACTGATTCAATATTTATCATCTTATTTGTACTAAAAAGGTTATTTGTAAAAGGAAGGGAAATGAACTATGATGTACTTTTGAAGGAAATATAATTGATAAATGTGTTGGTACAATATATAAACTAGTTGTTAAAAAAATAAAAATAAAAAAATAAAAAAATAAAATAAAAATTTCACCACCCATCTTTCATATTCCATTCTAACCAATTTATCATGATACGCATCCAAGTGGGCCTTCAAAGATTCTACTTTAGATTTTAGCTCTCTATTTTTCTCGTTCAATGACCCTTTCTCGCTAGCCACCAACTGAAGCTTTGTTTTTAGCTCTTCAAACCTACTTAGAGGATCTCCTTCTCAACATTCCAATCTTCCTGTGCCATTTAGTAACCTCTACTGTTCTTGACAATATCCTTTCTGACAACTTTTAGTGATACAAACACTTCCTTTTCCAATTTACGATCTTCATTTATTTTATCTAATTCTAATGATATCACTTGAATTTGATCTAATTCTAACGATATCACTTGAATTTGATTTTTCAGCTTCAAGATAGTAGCCTCTGGATTATTCTATCAAGATAAGTATTCTATACTCCTCTTCTTTCATAGAAGTTTCGATATTGAATCTTTCCTCGGCTTCCTAAAAAAAATTTCTTGCTTGAGAATTCGTAGCTTGGTATTCCTCATCCTTCTTTCCAAGTTTTTTTAATCATTTCTTTAGGTTAATTAATTCATGTTAAGAAAAAATATAACAATCCTAATTATGACATGGTAAAACCTGAATCTCAAAAGAGTCAAGAATATTTATAAATGAAGATCTCATTGCAAAGACACAACTAAAATGAAGTTCAATGTAATAACAAAATATGGCTCACCAATAAAGTATCAAAAACACTTGAAATATAAATATATCCATTAGGATAAAATAATAATATAGATAAATGCATGTGAATGGATGATATGCTACTACAAAAGAGAATCTTGTTATGAATATTATAAATAATAGGTGAGAGTGCCTATAGAAATTAACCTGTAGATTCTAAATTGCTCATGAAATTTTCTAAATCACAAGACTAGAAGCTACTCAACTGATCTGCAGAAGGTAATTCACAATTGAGAAAAAATATCATTAACATGCAAAAGGAAACATCACACATGCACAAATATTTATCTAGGGGAAAACAACTGTTCAAAACCCGTTACTATATGTATTGCATTAATCAAATAATCTGGATGAATACAACATGTTTTCTCAATCTTGAGCACAACCTACACCTGTATCTTTTCTCCTCTACCTCACTGACTGAACTTGGCCAATACTTAGCCAAATTTTTAATCCTCCAAGATCCTTATTCCTTGCGTTGTTCCTCTAGGAAATTTGCACCTATTAAATAGGAAATTCTCTCATCTAGATTACGAAATTCCTTTAGGTCCTTCCTCTGACTACATGCACCATATGTACACATTGGAATATGCTACAACTGATAGTACATTGCCTTGAAATCTCTGTCTCAACTACGTAACTCGAATCCTCTGCATGCATGAGTTAATTTAAGATGATTGATTATTTATCTCGATGATGAGTGAGTGTGATTGAAGTTACAGTGCAAAAATTGACCTTCTACTAGTTCCTCTAATAGTTAGAACTAATTTAACCGACCATAACTTAATTTAAATGAATTAAATTTCTACAACTATAATTAAATCAACCCAGGCTCCTAAAATTTAGGAACCCACTGCACACAACTGAACTTCATGCCCCTAACTTGAATTAACTAAGCTAGACTCTTATTCTTTAGGAATCAACTCAAGTAAAGTGAACTTGAACTCATTAACTCGAATTTAATGTTCTTAACTGAGTGACAAGAGCCATGTCACCTAAAATAACTCCTCCAAGTCGTCTGCTGATATGGAATTTTGAATTTCCTCAATTTGATTAAGGAAAAATTCAAAATTAAGACTTTTTTATTGCATTTAAAACACTCCCTTTTAGTAAGAAAGGGATTATCAACCAACCTTATCCTACATTTGTGGAATATAATACATGCAACACCTCGCACTGTTTTTGTTACTACTGCAACATCTGGAACTGAGAAGTATAAAAAAAAAAATTGAATCAATTGTGTCTGCAACTGTCTACTAGGAAAATTGTGCTGCTACTGACTCTACTATTGAGCCTCTTGCTCTATTATCAACGCTCCTATTCACTCCTCAGTATCTGACTGACATTGATCCTCTTGTGTAACACCCTCCTCCCACATTTACCCAAGTTAACTAGCCCACTGGGGTAAACATGTGATGAGAGGCTACTACATCAAATTCAACTTCCTAAGTCACCTTAAGGAAGTGGATCTGACAAAACACAACCAAACAAATCATCCACGCAACAACCAAAACCTCCAAGAGCTACCCCACCTTTCCAGCTGACCAACCCTAAGTAAACTCAACAATTCAAGCTCCTAGAGCCCCAATCACTCCTTTTCCAAGCCCTCCAAGTGACCATGGGTTCCCGTCACTCCCGTGATCTGCCTGAGTGTAAGTGTGGCCTTTTTATGCTAGTTCTATACCAACGACTACGATATTTAAGGCCGAATTCAAGGGCTAGGACCCAATCACTGCCCATAACTTCATGAAACTTACAGAAATGAAATGAAACATAAAGACAATTATGCCAATGCAAATTATTGAACAAAGACTTGACTGGACCCCTACTAGCCATGACATGAATTTTGTCAAACATATCACAAATATGCATTATACCAGTTTAAACAATAGATCTAAGCATAGGGGTCTCATAATTATCTGAGAATTTCTAAGAAGCATTGGTGCCTTTTCAAATTAGTTGCATTACCATCTATTAGGTCATATATTCACTACTCATTCATTTACAATTCAAACATGATGAGAACCATACATTTTCACTGTCATAAAACACATTCATAACCAACGTATAAATAACTGAAATAATGAGGATACAACATCCATAAATTCTATATAGAGTCCAATACATTTACACATAAAATACCAAGGAAAGGAGCTCTTATTAATGAATGCAAAAGATAACCCGATATGGGATTACCACGTTCCACCTGACCCTTGATTGGCTGAGAAAAATATCTCTTCAGCCAATCACCCCTGTGCCATATTCCAAGAACGAATGTGGGACTCAAACCAAAAGAATAAACCAGGGCTTTCTGAGGCTAAATCACCTAACCCTCATCAATAGAAACTGACTTTACCGCAATCCTCACCAGATCACTAGGCCATAAACAAGCATGGATTCCACCAGATTTATCCGCCTAAACTATGATGAATTTTCCTGTCTCCTAGTCTTTAGGCTTTACCACAATCCACAATATGATCTAGGAATTACTAGTCCATAATCAAGACACCACCCTCCAGGATTTACCTTATATCCTACCATACACCGACAAGTATTCCTAAGCTTGATCAAGGGTAACCACCTCTAGGTTTTATCGTATATCCATCCATTCACCGGTTGAGAATACCTAGGCCCACCGAGGCACATAATACCTAGATTTACCACAACCCACAATCTAATTCAGGGGTTACTAGGCCAGTGGCTTTATCGTAGTCCACAGTCTGGTTCAAGGATCACTAGTACACATATTCTTTCATTTAGATATCCACCTCACTCAGTTTCGAATCCATATGAAAATCCAACTCAACCAAAACACGAGAACCCCATCACACCATGGCTATCAAGAAATGGAAAGGCAAGGTTGAAGAACATTGTCACACCTGGCAAAGCCCATGCCAATGAAAACAAAAGAACCAAGAAAAAACATGCATAACCTTGCATGCCAAATATAGCAAGGAAATCACACATGCAAATCGGTAGCTACAAGAAAACCTGTTGTCGCTGCTTGATCATTCTCTTCCTTGCTTGATATTTTCTTCCTCTTTGCCTTATTTTCCTTTCTTGATCCAATGTTGAAGTACTCTAAGAAAAGTCAGTGTCCAAGAGTGTGTGTGAGAGAGAAGAGAGAGACAGATCCAAAAATGAATTGACAAAAGGTACCAACTGATCCTCATAAGACTTTTTATTAATAACACCTCCATTTTCTTAATTTTCCATTATTTTCCTTCATTTTCCTCCTCTCATGCAACCTATAACCTTTCACCTTCTTTTTTTCCTAATTTCCATTATCTTCATAAATAAATTGCCAAAAATTCCATTTTTCTTTTCCAAATTCTTTGCCAATTTCCTTAGCCATAATAAACCAAATGAACACCCACACTAGGATGTTTTGCCGAACATTCAACTTGGAATAAGTGTCCCATAACCATGGTTATTATTTTTTGTTTATTAACTTTTATTACACGGAATTTTCACCAGGGCTGTTACAGAACCCTCCCCCTTGGGGGAACACCATCCTCAATGTTCAATGACAACTATAACCAAAAAGACCACTGAAAGCAAAACATACTTCCCATGGAGATTTATAACTCAGCTCATTGCAATATTTACAATGATCAACCTACTGAGAAGCAAACCAACATGACAACACAACAACATGACAACCATAAATACATGACACCCATACAACTTATTAGAGGTTTATAACACAACTCATGGAGGTATTTATATCCATATACATATGTACATATACCAAACACCACATAAAAAAAATATACCAAAACATATATCAAGGACATTCACTCAACCAACAAATATGGACGGATACATAGCTTGCATCTGATCCGCCATCTCCCATGTAACTTCATTGGGCCCAAAGTGCTTCCACTGCACTTTAACCTACTCGATTTCTCGGTTCTGGAGCATGAGCACCTTTCTCTACACATAATAATTATGCAATGACACATGGAAAACATCATGGGATTTCACTATTAGAGGTAGTGAAAGTCGGTAGGATACTAGCCCAATCCTTTTAAGAATCTTGAAAGGTCCACATTACCAAGGTGCCAACTTGGAACATGATCCAATCCACAAGAAGATTTTCTTTGGCTTCATGTGTAAGTACACTTTTTCCCCAACCTGAAACTCCTTAAACAACCTATTTCAATATGCATAACTTTTTTTATTGTCCCGTGCTGCCTTTAACGTTCAGGGTTTGGAGGGAAAAGTGCCACAATGATCACTTGTGGGCTTGGAACCCAAGTATGGGGTTTTGCACCAAATCATGTTTTGGTCATTTCTGGGAGAAAATTTCCACATGTGATGGAATGAGACGATTGAGGGCGGAAAGGAGAATCCAAAACTTTAAGAATAATCAAATTCTGAGTTGTAGAAGTGGATATATGAATTTTTAAAGTTGACAATGAATTATTTGGTATTCAAGTCATGTAGACTTGAAGTAAAATTATCCAAAAGACATATCTCTTGATAATTCGTGGAGCCCTCTTGTTTGGTATAAATAAGACATGAGTTTAATTCATTTGAAGCATCAATCTTGTGCAACCGATTCCTATTGGAGTAGCTCATTGAGGAGGAAGGCCTAATCGAATGACACAACAAGGAGGCTAGGGCATCGATGCTTAGAGGGATGTTTTAAGGGTTAAAACAGGTCTAAAGTTTGTTGTGGTGAAGGCTGAGGGTGTTGGATATTAGTTTGAGGAATTAAGGGCTAAAATTAGATATGTTTGGGGCACCATTTAGGGACAAGGAGCTACTAGAAGTATTGGTTGTACGCTACAAGACTATTGTGTGCTAGGCTGCATGCCATAACCCACAACAAGGTGGTAGAGAAGTGGTATCCTAAGGGTATGCCATAGGTTATTGGAGGATGTTTGAGGGCTTTTTAGGGGCTGGTTGAGGGCTGTTGCAACTTGATAAAATGCCCTAACCAGGAATAGTCAATGAAAACAACGTACAAACATATTTGGAGAAAAATTTGGATGAGCATTGGGTCAAAGGATTTGACCAGATTTGGATTAGAATTGGAGGAGATTGTGGGAGCCATGTGTTGGGTTTTCTTGAGCAATAATACTGCAACTAGGAGGTTATTTCATAGTGTAGTATTGGGTGCCATTGATCTGGTGGAGGGCAGTGTGTTGGCTACCCAAAGTAGCCCTAGACAAGCTATCTTCATGTGACAAAGAGGAGCTGAAGGTTGATTGAATTTTGGTGTTGAAGTGCAACATCTTGATGGACAAAGGTGGTTGCTAGCATGGCAATTTAGAACTCAGGAATTAGGACTACTCAGAGAGCATATTGAATTAACATGTGTGCACTCTACAAAAGTGACTTGCAACAGTGTTAGGTGGCATCCCTCCTAGAGTCTCGATGTGTTGTGGCCTTGATGGACTAAGGCACAACTAGTGAGCAGTATAGAAGTGAAGGACTAGTAGGACGAAATACGAAATCAAGTTTATCATTGTATCTTGTATACCATAAACTGGTGTATTATTCAGTTTTTGGTTTAATATAACGAAGATTGGTTATTGTACATTATTGTACAGTTTTATTTAAAACTGTGTATATTTGTGCATGTGTGATTTACTTCTTTATATTTCCACTGTGAAAAGTAGCTCATGGTTGAGATTCTTGGTTTGGTAGCGTCAGTTATTTTAAGACTCTAACCTAGACCCAAGGTCATGGAAATTCAACATGGTTTCAGAGCTTGTTTGAGCTACTTTGAAAATCAGTGAATTAGAGTTGTGCGCAACAAAGAACAAAGTGAGAGGGAGTTGGTCACATTGTAAGTGAAGGGTTCACTACAATGTCAAAGTTGCCGGTAGGTCTGCAATATGAGGACAAGTTTGAGAGATTGTCCATCTATACTCCTTGGAAGGAAAGGATCAAGTTGGTATTGTAGGTCAACATGATCTGGGATTTTGCTGAGAAAGATATCAAGAAGCTAATTGACCCTAAGGACTTGAATATATGGGAAGATTTGGATAGGAAGGAAATATTGATCATCCTTGACGGTGTGAAGTATTTTTTAATACCTCATTTTTTCGGGAAGAACAATGCAAATGAGATGTGGATGGATCTTCAGAATTTGTTGCAGAATAAGAACGAGAATCAGGTGCTGGTATTGGAGGATAAGTTGAAGTCCACCAAGATGATAAAGGGTGAAGGAGCAACTTCGTATCTAATGAAGTTGTTTAAGGTTAAAGATGAGCTTTCTGCCCTCGGTGTGAAAGTTTCAGATGGAGATATGTTGAGGATTTCCTTGAAAGGGTTCACCAAGGAATGGAATCCCTTCAATAAAGGAATATTTTCCAGGGAGACATTGAAATACTGGAATAGATTGTGGGACAAATTCATTCAGGAAGAGTTGCTAGACAAGGATCTTAATCTATTAAAGAAGGCAGATGAGGACGTGGCACTTGCAGTGCGAATGAAGGGCAAGCTAAAGAAGGACTTGAGTAAAGGCAAGTGTTTCAGCAAGACGAGTCATTTTTCGTCAAGATGTTCGTTAATGAAGGGAAATGTTGAGAAGAGGAAAGGAAAGTAGGTTACCAATGTTGCTACTTTAGCTAAGATAGATGATCTCTCCAGGAGATTGGAAGAGGAGGACTTTGCTACAATTTATCACTTCTTGTAGGGTGCTATCAAAGAGGATGGATGTTACATGGAAAATGGTGTGACAAATAATATGATAGGGTCACAAGATGTTTTTGAGACTCTAGTCGAATGGGACTCGAAGTTGCACATGGTGTTGGGCGACAAGATTCAGTTGGAGATTCAAGGATTGGGTTTTGTGCCATTTAGGATGGAGACATGACGTATGATGTGGGTCCAAGATGTACTATTTGTACCAGGACTCATACATAGTGTGATTTCCATCTAGATGATGGAGAAGAAGGGGTTTGAGGTATTTTTCCACGATGGGAAGGAAAGACTCAAGCATAGAGGCTCTAAGTCCGATGGAATTGTACTCGAAGTTAGAGAGCATGGTCTCTATAGGTTGACGGGCAAGCCTATAGATCATAGAAAGGAGTAGGTGCAACTTCCAAAGAAGCAAGAGCATGTGCAGGCTTAAGAGGAGCAGGTACAGGTTCTCGAGAATAAGGTACACTTTCCTGAGAACGAGGTCCAAGTTCTGGAGACTCAAAGGGAGTCAAGTTCGAGAGAGATCTTGCAAGTTCAGAGGGAGACTTTGCAGCCTAAGAAGAGAGCATGCTTAGTGGGGAGAAAAGGTGCTTCCAAATATACCAAGAAGGAATCATGGAGGGATTGGAAAGTGATACAGGAGAAGAAGAAGAAGTAGGATGCTTCTAATAGTGACAATGACACTTCCGAGAGAGGAGTAGTTCACAGGATAGGGATTGCAACAATTATGAGTTCCATGAATTGGGAAAGTTTTGGGAGCAATGATGATATGAAGAATTACTTCCTAGCAATGTAAGTAACTCCCTTGCTAAGAGGGAGTGTTGATTTGTGTAGCTTTGGAAGTACTCCAAGCGCTAGGGTTCAGGTTTTGGAGGGAAAAGCGCCACAAGGATCACTTGTGGACTTGGAACCCAAGTATGGGGTTTTGCACAAAATCGTGTTTTAGGCACTTTAGGGAGCATATTTATACATGTGATGACATGAGACAATAGAGGGCATAAAGGAGAATCCAACGCTTTAAGAATCATTGAATTTTGAGTTGTAGAAATGGAGATATGAATTTTTAAAGTTGACAATGAATTATTTGGTATTCAAGTCATGTAGGCTTGAAGTAAATTAGCCAAAAGGCATGTCTCTTCATAATTAGTGGAGCAATATTGTTTGGTATAAACAAGAGGTGTGGTTAAGCCATTTGAACCATCCATATTATGAAACACAGTCTTATTGGAGTAGCTCATTGAGGATGAAGGTATAATTGAAGGTCACAACAAGGTGGCTAGGGAAACGAGGCTTGGAGGGATATTTTAAGGGTTAAAACAGGCCTGAAGTCTGGTATGGTGGAGGTCAAGGGTGTTGGCTAATAGTTAAAGGCATTAAGGGATGAAATCATATTTGTTTGGGGCACTGTTTAGGGACAAGGATCTACCAAAAGTGTTGGTTGTGAGCTACAAGAATACTGGGTGCAAGGCCATAGGCCATAACACCAATACAAGGTGTGAGTAGGGAGGTTTAAGAGATGATAAAAAAAAACGTGGTAGATGAGTGGTCTCCTAAGGTTATGCCACAGGTTATTGGAGGTTGTTTGAGGGTTGTTCAACAATTGGCTGAGGGATGTTGCAGCCTACTAAAATTCCCTAACCAAGAACAATAAATGACAAAAACATACAAACAGATTTTGAGCAACATCTGGATGAGTGTTGGGTCAAATGAGTTGACCAGATTTGGATCAAAATTGGAGGAGCATGTGGGATGCTTGTGTTGGGTTGTCTTGAGCGATAAGACTCCAAATAGGAGCATATTCCGTAGTGTAGTATTGGGTGCCATTGAACTTGTAACAATCCTGGTAAAAATCCATCTAAAAATATATATAAGACCACGGTTGATGGGGCACTTATTCCAAGCTGAATGTTGGGAAAAACATCCTAACGGGTGTTCATTCAGTTATTATGGCTAAATAAAATTAGCAAAGTCAATGACAAAGGCTTTGGAAAGGCACGAGGTATTAATTGGAATTTTATTATGAAAATAAAGGAAATTAGGAGAAAAGGAACATGTTGCATGTGAGGAGGGAAATGAAGGAAAATAATGGAAAATGAAGAAAATAAATGCCTCAGTAATAAAAATTCTTTTGAGGATCAGTTGGTAAAATTTTGGTCAGTTTAGTTTTGGAGCTCTCAATATTCTCTCTCTCTTTCATACACTTGGATACTTAGAGTTTTCTTGGAGCACTGTTGGAGAGTGTGGCATACTTGGTGATTTGGAGAAAGAAGGAAAAGGAAGAGCATGAAAGTATAATAAGACATCGGGATCAAAAAATACATCGGTATTTGACTACAGTTCTTGAGTTGCATGTGTGTTTTTCTCACTAGTTTTGGCATGCATGATGTATGCATGTGAATTTTCCTAGCCTTTCCATTTCTTAGATAACCATGGTGTTGTGGTTTTATTCCATTGATTGTTTATGGTTGGTTCTCAGGATTCAATTAGCTATTGGATTGACTTATTAGTTCCCGGAGCCTTGGTTGGAAAAACACTCTGGATCCTGATTGACAACTGTTGGGTTGAGTTACTATTCATAGAGCCTTAGTTGGCCAAACATTCTGGAGCCCTAGGTGGGTTGAGTTACTAGTCCTGGAGCCTTGGTTGGAAAAGCACTATGGTGCCCCGAAACAACTGGGGTTGAGTTACTAGTCTTGGAGCCTTGGTTGGAACAAACACTCTGGAGCCATGGAGCAGCTTAGATAGAAACCAATCTATGATGGTTGTGATTTCCGACTATGAGGTGGAATAACTGGTTGAGAATTGAGGTGGTTTTGCCTCTCGAAGCCCTGGATTGATTGTGATTTATGTGTTTGATGAGATCCAACATTCATGCTTGAAATATGGCACAGGATTTATTGGCTGAAGTGAGACTTGGCTCAGTCAATATATGGTTGTGTGGAACGTGGAAGTCCCATATTTGGTTGGTTTTTACATTCAGTAATGAAGAGCTCATTCCTTTGGCATTTGGTATGCAAATTCACTGGTTATTATGTGGATTCTGTTGTTGTTGTATCCATGGTATTTATGTTGTTATTATGCTAGTTATAGGCATGCATTTTATCAGTGATGATGTATGGCTCTATCATGTAATGTATCTATGGTAAAATAGATTATATTGTAGCTAATGATGTAAGGGAGCAATGCTTCTTAGCAATTCTCAGATAAATATGAGACCCCTATGCTTAATTTGATGTTTACACCTGTAGATTCAATGTTTGTGACATGTTTGAAAAAATGTTTGTCATGGATAAGAGGGGTCTAGATGAGATCTTGTTGATGTGGTTGCTTTTGTATCATTTTTCTAATGTTATTTATCATCCCCTAAGTTTTCATGAAGTTTTGGGTAGTGACCGGGGCTCTGGGCCTAAAGAGGTGGTCATATCCCAAAGTTGCAGGCACAAAATTGGGCATTTGGGGCCCTATTCATAGACATGCAATGTTGTGCTTAGGGCTACAGCCTCATGGCTGCAGGAATGTAGTCTTATGCTTGCATCTAGGGTCAAATTGTCAGTGTGACCCATGGGTAAGAGGCCTGAAGAGTTGGGTTTCCTCATGGGGGTGTTGCTGATGTTGTACAAGGTCTTTTGATATGTTTTCTGTCGGGTCCACATCCTTAGGTCACCTAGGAGGTTGAATCGCATTATAGTAGCCTCTCGTCGCATGTTTACCCCGATTGGCTAGTTACTTGGGTAGATGTGGGAGGAGGGTGTTACAGAGTGGTATTAGAGAGTGGTTTCACTCTCCTTGGGTGGTGTTTGGTTTTTGTTCTCTTTATGTGATATATGATACCAAAAAGTGGTATCAAAGCATGGTTTTTCTCTCGTTGGGCGGTGTATTGTCTCTGTTCTCTTTGGGAGATGTCTAGTTACAGTTCTCTTTGGTTGATATCTGATACCACCAACTGGTATCAGAGCATGGTCGATATTTGATACCACAAACTGGTATCAGAGCATGGTTGAACCCTTGGACTGGATGGGTAGTGTGTTGGTCATGCACTTATGTTGTTTGAATATGTGTTTAGTATGCTTTGGTCTATATGTGCTTGTTGAATCTGTGTTGTGTTGGACGTGGTGGCAGTGGTGTCAACATGGAAGTGTTGATGGTGTTGTTGTCAACATGTTGTCATGAGTGTATGAATGATTATGTGTTTCTCATGCTTGTGTATTGTTCGTGCGCACTTTATTACATATTCTTACATATTGTACATGCATTGCTTGCTTATTTTAGGGTTACATATTGGTTATGCTCCAGTGTTATCCGTGTATGCTTGCTTGGGTGATGTCATATATGCATTGTTCGTTCATGATTGGTTGTACATGTAAAGTGGGTGCATATGGTCAAGTTTGCATTGGTTTGTGATCCAGGAGGATCTTGTTCAGTACAGATCAACAGAGAAGTCCAGTCAGCTCTAGAAATCTGATGTCCAGTTCAGTCTCCAATCCACCAGTTCCATCAATGTCGTCCGAAGAAAGTGTCCTCAAGTTGATCATGGTTAAGTGTCGGGTTCATGGCATGCATTGATGTGGTATGATGTCATTTGGTTTCTTGATGATGATGTGCTCCTAGATCTAAATAACTATGGTGAAATACCTTACAGTTGTAATGAGCTAAACCTAGCACTAATTCATAAGCCTAAGTGAAAAGCTAAGTGCTAAGATCTAATCATAAACCTAAGGTCTAATCCTAGCATTATGTGAAAACCTAGCGCAAAACCCATGGTTCAAAACGTAACTATTAAACCCATAGTATTTAAAACCTAGCGCATTATACCTATGGTGAAAATGAGGTTCGAGGTATATAAAACTTTATAATAAAGTTTTAAAACCCACACAGTCCTAAACCGTGTTGGAAACCATCAAGACTATGCATTGACATGTGAACGCGTAGATGACTGCAATTGTTTAATTGTTGCGTTATAAAGGTCGTGACCTCCGGAGGCACTGTGACCATGTCGGAGCCACGATAACACATGTAAACAGGTGCAGCATTAACCGCAAGCCATTGGAGTTTAAATTCTATCGAAACCGTCCGGTTAAACCATAACTGAAGATGTCAAAAGTCCATATGAATGACGCGAAGGTTAAGGGATAAGCCGCGGGGTTAAGCCGTAATCGTCAGAACCGATTGCAGACAAAGCCGACTGAAGACCTGTTCACATGTCAACAGCCCATCCTCCGCGTGGTTATGCTAACCGCTAGGGACAATATTTTATCCTATGTTTATTTTTGGGTTTTATGCATTTAAATTGCACTAAGGTCTATCACCCTTATCCCTAGGTTCATGTATATGAGGAATTTGAAGACCCTTATCACAAATTTTTCTCAACCAATTGCTAAATTGACATCCAAGAGTACGAAGCCAAGTCTTTATAAACCATGAAATATTTTTAATGAGGACATTTTGTATTTTGAGTTCAGTTTCAATAGGATAGAGGCGAGTTTGTTTGCAGCATTGCTCGACCATCGGGAGTCGAACTTGAGTGCAGAGACAGGCATCGAAAAGGCGAGAGGGTGTAATTTCTGTTTACAGAATCTAGAAGTGTCGACAAGCACAGTCATTCTGATTCATTTCTGTGTAAATAAATTCCTCACGATCAATCCTAATAAAATAGACGCCCACTTGAAAGCAGACCCGGAGATGTAGTCCACCAGGGACGAACTCTGTAATCAACTTTTTTCTTCTTCTTCTCTCAGTTTTATGTTGTATTTAATTCATTTATTTGCTGCTGGTTTATTTCATCTTTCATTTAAAATATTTCTTCAGTTAACAATCAATCTAAAGGAAAAACTAATCAAAACTACCTCAGTACTTTAATTGATCACATTCAGATCATATTTGGTATCAGAGCAGGTTGTGCTTTGTAGTTTGTTTGTTAGTGGATGTTAACCAGGTTAGGATTGCAACGTGGAAAAGGAAAGCTTGAGGAATTCAATCCTGAGATCGGAAAGCAGAAATTCATTCATCAATCAATGATGACAGGGACTAAGACCGTTGAGACTCTTGAAGCTACTTAAACGAAACCCATGGATGAGAATCAAATCCATCAGATGTTTCTAAACATGCAACAAATATTTGGCAGAATTATATGAATACAAGAAGATGAGAGATGCAGCCTCATCGTCGAAGGCATCAAAGAAGGAAAAGGGTAAAGGCAAGGCAGATAAATCACCTTATCCTCCATCATCTCCATCATCTTCTTCCTCCTCTTCTACTTCTAGTTCTTAATCAGAAAAAGAAAAGAAACTTAAGAGTCCACTTTTGAAACTTGATGTTAAGTTCGAATTACCTGTATATGATGGTGAAATAAACCTCGAGAAATTAGATAATTGGGTTAAACAGTTAGAAGTCTATTTTCGTATTCAAAATATTACTGATGATAAGACAAAGATCCAATTAGCTACTCTTAGAATGGGGGTTACTGCTTTGATATGGTGGGAAAGTAAGACACAGATAGATTTAAAGCGTAAAGGAAAAGTTATCACCTCATCGAATAAGTTTATAAAAGCTCTAAAGAAACAATTATATCCGTTGGGTCACACAAAGCAAGCTGTTATTGATTGGCAGCGCTTGCGACAAGGTAAGGGACAGAATGTTCAAGAGTTCACACAGGAATTCAGAAAGAAAGTGTTAGCACTTGGTATTTCTTTAGACACAAAAGAAAATTTGTTGAAGTATATTGGCAGTTTGCATTCATATTTGCAGCATACATTATTAATGTTTAATGCTAATGACTTTTATGAAGTTTGTGTTCAAGCTATTCATGTCGAATCAGGTGGTAGACCTTTCAAGTTTACACCAAAGACATCCAAGCAGATGGAAACTGAAGACAACAAAAAGAAGGGCAAGTCAAAGGGAAAGAAGACTGCCACAACTCAGAAGGAAGATGAAAGACCTACCTATACTCATTGCCAAAGGATCAGCCATGATGAAGCTAGGTGTTGGAAACTTCATGCGGAACTAAAGCCAAAGAAGGGTGAAAAGAAGGCTGAAACAACAATCCAACAAGGCTTGGACTTGGGATCCGATTCAGGTGATGAAGGCAAAGTCAATGCTACGGTTACAATAGGTAAAATTTCCGAAGCTAGTACTTCCACTTCTTCAAATATCACACAGTTGAATGAAGGAAAAAGAATCGAGTTATTTCATATAAGGGTAACTTCAAAGCATACTAAGATAGATACATTGTTCGATACAGGATCACAAAGAAATTTGATTTATGAGTCATTGGTTAAAAAATTGGGTTTGAAAACACATAATCATCCAAAACCATATCCTTTTGGATGGTTAAAGGAACAATCTCAAATTCATGTTACCAAACAGTGTCAGTTAAAATTTGCAATCACGGCTAACCATATCGACAAAGTGGAGCTAGATGTGATACCGTTAGACATATGTGGAATTGTCTTAGGAAGCCCTTATCTCTATGATCGTGATACAATATTTTATAGGAAAGAGCATATGTATCATCTCAAGAAAGATGGGATTAAATACATCATTTGGGCACACAAAATTAAAAATCACTTGAATTTAATTAATGCTAATCAGATGAAGCATTTAATAATTTCAAGTAAGAGATACATACTCATGTCAGTAAAAGAGCAACATAAGGATATTAATGTTACTTGTTCAAGTTGTGAATTTCAGTATGAAGGTAATTTGGTTAAAAAGGTAGATTCATTTCAAGATCTAGTTAAAGAACCAAAACATCTACTTCATAAAAAGGAAATATCACATGAGATGCAATTGATGTTTGATGCCCCTAATAATGGAATGTGTCACAAGTCAGTGATAGATTGTAAAGAAATAAAGCAGCAAATTCCAGGGATGGAATCCATGCAACCCAGTTCATCTCCATATAGTTCAACCATAATTTTGGTTCCTAAGAAAAATGGGACATGGGGAACATGTGCCAATTTTAAAGTTTTTAAATCGGTTAAGAAGAAAAATTTCACAACATTATTAGATCATCAACAACCATTTGAAGTTGAAACAGATGCTAATGGTAATAAAAAGGGTAAGAAAATAGTGATTCATACAGAACATCAGCCGCTTCAATACATTCATTCAAAATCTAAGTTGCAACAATCTGGACACTACAGTTGGATGAGATTTATTCAACAAATTCACTTAGAAATTGAGAAAAAGAAGGGTGTGATAAATAGCATCGTTGATATGATGAATTGACCGTCTTTGAATTCTTCAGTAGTACTGCATAATAGTTCATTGAAACATAAAAGTTATGTAGAATAGTATAGTACTGATGATAATTTCAAAGAAAGTTATGAATCGCTAACTCATGGTACTAAGATAGAAGAAAACAATTATCATATTTATGACAAGTTGTTATATTATTTGGGTAAGTTGTGTATACCGCAGAAAGGAAAAGCGCAAGTTATTCAGAAAGGTCACTCTTCTCAAATACAACAGATACATAGGGCAGTATGGAATTAGTTGAAAGATAGTCAGGTCAAGTTCAAATTACGCCACGACAAGCATCAAGTCGATCATCATTTTCAGGTCGACAAACAAGTATGGTTGTATATCAGCAAAGACAGGTTAAAGGGGGAAGGTAAGAAAATGAAATCTACCAGGTATGATCCTTTCAAAATTGTTGAGAAGATTGGAAATAATGCGTTTTGATTAGATTTACCACCTTACATGCATATTTACTCAGTTGTGAATGTTGAAAGTTTGAAGTTGTATGAACCTCCGATGATTGTTGATTCTGACGATGATATATAGATCCCTTCTATTGACGACTTATCACCTGAGTACATGATAGAGTTGCAGGAAGATACCATCTTGGACAATAGAATTCGTATGTCCAGATGAAGAGATGTGGAATATCTTCGAGTGGGACTCAAGAGCATGAATCCGAGTAAATGGATAGAGATAAAAAAAGTGAGGGAGTTGTATCCTCACTTATTATCTGCTTAAAATCCAACTTTTGTGATCCAAAAGCTTTCAAGTGGAGAGGATTGATCCAGGAGGATCTTTTTCAGTAAAGATCAACAGAGAAGTCTAGTCAGCTCCAGAAATATGATGTCTGGTTTAGTCTCCAATCTGCCAATTCCTTCAGTGTCGTCCAAAGAAAATGTCCTCAAGTTGATCATGGTTCAGTGTCGGGTTCATGGCATGCATTGATGTGGTATGATGTCATTTGGTTTCGTGATGATGATGTGCTCCTAGATCTAAATAACTATGGTGAAATACCTTACAGTTGTAATGACCTAAACCTAGCACTAAGTCATAAGCTTAAGTGAAAACCTAAGTGCTAATACCTAATCATAAACCTAAGGTCTAATCCTAGCATTATCTGAAAACCTAGTGCAAAACCCATGGTTCAAAACCTAAGTATTAAACCCATGGTATCTAAAACCTAGCACATTATACCTATGGTGAAAAATGAGGTTCATGGTATATAAAACTTTATAATAAAGTTTTAAAACCCACACAGTCCTAAACCGTGTCGGAAACTGTCAAGACTATGCATTGACATGTGAATGCGTAGATGACCGCAATTGTTTAACTGTCGCGTTATAAATCCCTTGACCGCCAGAGCCACCATAACCGTGTCAGAGCCGCAATAACACATGTAAGTAGGTGCAACATTAACCACAAGCCATTGTAGTTTATATGGTATCGGAATCGTCGGGTTAAACCCTAGCCGAAGCCGTCGACAATCCATGTGAATGATGCGAAGGTTAAGGGATAAGCTGCGGGGTTAAGCCACAACCGTCGGAACCAACCGCAGACAAAGCCGCCTGAAGACCTGTTCACATGCCAACAGCCCATCCTCCACGTGGTTATGCTGACCACTAGGGCTAATATTTTATCCTATGTTTATTTTTGGGTTTTATGCATTTAAATTGCACTAAGGTCTATCACCTTTATCCCTAGGTTCATGTATATGAGGGATTCAAAGACCCTTATCACAAATTTCTCTCAACCAATTGCTAAATTGGCATCCACGAGTACGAAGCCATGTCTTTATAAACCATGGCATCTTTGTATTGAGGACATTGTGTATTTTGAGTTCAGTTTCAACAGGATAGAGGTGGATCTGTTTGCAGCATTGCTCGACCGTCGGGAGTCGTAATTGAGCACAGAAACAAGTTTCAGAAAGGCAAGAGGGTGTACTATCTGTTTGCAGAGTCTAGAAGTGCCTACGAGCACAGTCATTTTGATTCATTTCCGTGTGAATAAATTTTTCACGATCAATCCTAATAAAACAGACGCCCACTTGAAAGTGGACCTGAAGATGTAGTCCACCAGGAACGAACTCCGTAATCAACTGTTTGCTTCTTCTCTCTGTTTTATGTTGTATTTCATTCATTTATTTTCTTCTAGTTTATGTCATATTTCATTTAAAAGCTTTATTCAATTAAAAATCAATCTAAAGGACAAACTAATCAAAACTACCTCAACACTTTAATCGATCACATTCAGATCAGTTTGATTGAGGTTTTTGTGCATAAGGTCGTTGTATGCAATTATGTCATCATGATGAAATTGGTATGTTATGATGTTAATGTGTTGGCTAAGATAGAGCAAGAGATGCAAATCATTATAGTGATGTTGCAATAATGGACTTTGGGGAAAGAGAAGATCATCATACAAGTTTGTAGGCTTGGCATGCAGGTATGTGAATCATGGTTGTAAGCATTAGGGTTACTTATATGTTTCTCATTCTATTATAATTATGGTTACATATGTGATAAATGCTAGTTGATCAGTGCAGTCATGTGCATTATGGTTGTGTATGGCTCTCATTCTATTGATCTTATGATAGATGTCAGTTGATTAGTGTGATCATACGTACATGCGTTGGTTAGTCAGGCATGGTATTAACTAATCATTATGTTATATGTTTTTGATGAATATGTTATTTGTTAACTTGTATTTAGCTCGATGATTATGTTATATGTTTTTGATGAGCATGTTATATGTTAACTTGTTATTGTTATATGTTGGTTAACTTAATGATTAGTATTATTTTCTTTAAGATCTTGATGTTATATGTATTATGCTAATTTGGATTGGCCTATGTAGTTGGTTAGGGTTATGACATTCAAGTATGAGTCCACCTAATTATGATAGTGTGTTGTACTAATCTAGACTGACTGTGCTTGTGTGATTGTTATGCATGAATGACAAAATTTTGTGAGCTTATTATGTGAACATGTTAGCTAGTTAATATTATGGATATCATGACCTTATTTAGGTTGATTTGATGTGTTGTGAAGTTATATCATGCTAATATATATTGATTGTGTAGACAAGATAACATCCCTTGAGATACATTAAGGTATGAGTTTGCTTATGTCGTATACTTGATGCTTAATTGTTTGATTATGTCATCTATCTGGTGTTGAGTGTTTTGTGTCTAATATTTCGTCTATTTTATTTATATAACACTTGTGTGTTTATAGTTTGTTTGAATATTTGATAGTTGCATGATATGAGTATGTGTCTGTAAGATTGTACGAAGGAATGATCTTGTTTTATGATGGTTGTACTAACATGATATGTGTTGAGATAGTTGATATGTACTTGAGTGTAAGTAGGTGATAAGTTGTAGCATTATGCATTATGATTGATGAATGTGTGTTTATTGTTGATTATGACATGGTTATTAGTCTTGGTAAAAGTTGATTTCAAATTGATAGATATGTTCATGTCTTGATTTTGATACATATGGCTGACACATGTGCGTGATTGGCACAACAAGGTGGTAACTAGCTTGTTGTTATGTTTATTTATTCACTGACAATTATGTGTTTATGATAGTATGATGCAGGGGATTGCATGGAAAAAGAGGCTGACATGAAATTTTTGAAAAGGCTTGGGTTGAGATTTCCTTGGAAGCTTTGGGAAACCATGGGGATTGAGTCATGTTGTTTGTTTCTAGCCTTGTGCTCTTCATATTTTGTGGTTTTTTGCGCTTGATTTGTGTCTTTGTTTATGTCTACTGTATGGATATACCACTTTGTTGCGGTGTCGTATTGCTTTTGGTTTTCATGGTTTTCTTATGGTTTGTTTCTTGTTCTTTCCTGTTGTTTGAGAGTCTTGGGGATTGGTTGGGAAAGAGGAAAGTAATGGAGCTCGGGGAGAGTTGTGTGGTACCCAAAAGGTAATGTAAGACACGGATGAAATGCATGAGTAAGCGCATCGGAAGGTAAGAATATGACAGTTGGTTGGATTTGTTAAGTCCATTGGGTAAATGGAAAATGGAAGAGTAGGTAAAGTGACTGGATATAAGGTATTGTATGCTTTGGCTATGATTGGGAAATGTTGTTATCAACATTGTGCATGATGTGCAAGAATAAAGGAAGTTCTCTTAACCTAGACCTTATGATATCTAGAAATTGTGTTGTGATCATAATTATGTTGATGTTTATATATGTATGTATGCATGTCGTGTCTAATAGGGTCATCATGGATCATGAGTGATTAATGATAATGTCTATATGTATATATGTATGTCACTGTATGGCGGGTTTTTCAGGGATCAATCTTATGGAGGAATGATGGCTTATGTAGGTGAATGGCATGAAGAGGTTCTTGTTTCTATGAGGAATCAAGTGGGAAGAGTAACTCCGACAGATCTATGAGGTCAGTGTCATGTGGACATGAATTGATATTATATGCTTATACTACGCCCATGTTTATGTTATGGACATGTATTGCTAAGGGGTACATCAGAGAAGTGAAAATAGTGTGATATGCGGCATGCTAGGATAATAATGGATAGTGGAAAGACACTAGAAGAAAGGTTTATTGTGGAGTTAGTGTGTGGCCTATGGATGTGCAGTACTACTGTTGTGTATATGTTGTGCATGTTGTATTATCTGTGATTGTACCTATGGTGTTGTATACATGTAATATATGTTGTTGTATTCATGTTGTATATATGGTGATATGTTTATATTGCATATGTAGTGCTAGGTATAGATGGTACATCAGAGAAGTGAAAATAGTGTGATATGCGACATGCTAGGATAATCATGGATAATGGAAAGACACTAGAAGCAAGGTTTCTTGTGGGGTTAGTGTGCGGCCTATGAATGTGCAGTGCTACTGTTGTGTATATGTTGTGCATGTTGTATATTCAGTGATTTTACCTATGGTGTTGCATACATGTAACATGTGTAGTATTGTGTACACGTGATGTTGTATTCTTGTTGTATATATGGTGTTATGTTTATATTGCATATGCAGTTCTAGGTGTAGATGGTGCTATGTACATGTTCGATGTGCGGTGATATGTACATACCATACTATGCACATTTTGGATATGCAGTGTTGTGTGCATATGGTGCTTTGCACATGTTGTATATGCGGTGCTGTGTACGTATGGTGTTATGTACATGTTGTATATGTAGTGCTAGGTGAATATGGTGTTGTGTGCATGTTGTACATGTGGTACATATGGTTTTATGTTCATGATTTTACATGTGGTGTTGTGTGCAGGTGGCATTATGTACATGTCGTGCATATGATGTTGTGTACATGTGGTCTCGTGTACATGTCGTGCATGTGGTGTTGTGTACATGTGGTATTATGTACACATTTCACAAGTGGTGTGGTGTACATTTGGTGTTGTGTACATGTTGTGTGGGTGGTGTCGTGTACATGTAATTTTGTGCACACATTGTGAAGGTAGTGTTGCGTACATGTGGTACTCTATACATGTTGTGCATATTGTACTGGTATACATGTGGTATTGTGTGCATGTCGTACATGTTGTGTTGCGGACATGCGGTACTATGTATGTGCATGATGTAGCCATTGTATCGTGACTTATGGATTGGGTTTTGTTGTACACCGGGTATGTGTATATGTATTGTGTTGTATTGTACACTAGGTGTAGGTGTCTGTGTTGTATTCCAATGTAGGCATATGTATTGTGTTGTAGTGTACGCCAGGTGTAGGTGTATATGTCGTATGCCGCTGTGGGTGTATGCATTATGTGGTGTTGTACGCCTTGTGTGGATGTATGTGTTGTGATGTACACTGTGTATGTGTACGTGATTAAACAGAAGCAAAGGCACTGGGTTTTTGCTGGGTGTGGAAACTGATCTAGTGTGTGTACAGAAAGAACAAAGGAAAAAGTAAGGACCGATGAAGGATAAGTATCAGTATTTTATTTCAATTCTATTATGCATGTGATCTATGATTATGACTTATGATGGTTACATGTTATGATTATGGTTTATGGTGATTTCATGCGATTCATGATTTTAATTTATGATGGTTGTGTTTTGAGCTAACCAAATGTGATAAGTTTACACATGATGATTTGATCAAACAACTAGTTTGACTTGTGGTGACAGGAAGTGAACAAGATTGCAAGTGTACCTTATTAACGAGATACCAATGAGGTATGATGTGAATTTATTTCAATTTATTTTGAATCTAACGATATTTATGTTCTTGGTACATGAACGCATGAAAATTCCAGGTTGGGTGGTTGAAACTGATTGCAAGAACTAGCAATGTCAACAAAAGGAATTGGAACATGCAATAATATGTTGGTAAAGAACTTCAGGAGTAGGGCCATTATGGGAACTGGTACCCAAGAGTGTCCATTTATTTCCATGAGAATGCTATGACCGGTATGATGGTTTGAGGAAATTATATGCCTTGGTTTTCTATCTTCTGATGTGAGGAAGCCTTGGCAAGGGATGGACTTCCTGGGATGGGGGTGCCAATGGAACTTGGAAGGTGCATGACTGCACAGAAGGGGGTGACTTGATTTCCTAAGGGAATACGTAGTATAGAAGGGAAGGTTGAGGATGGATTTTTTTGGTCATTATCATTGCCAGATGGAATCATATGCACATTGGGAGTGTGCCTTGGAACAATGAGTTGGTAACTGTTCACTGAGAGGGCAAGTGGCGCAGGATTGTAGCACTAGACATTGGATGCAACTTTGACTTTGACAGTGGATTTTGGACTTCATGTAAAGGAGGTGAATCCTGGTATTATTTTGAGGGTGGAGTTTTGAGCCTCTGGATTCCCTTGCTGTTGATACAGACATTGTATCCTTTTATTTGCTGGTTGAGAAAATGTGTATTTTTGTATATTATTGTAATTACTGTATCGAGCTGGTTTATAAAGTTCCACAGACAGTATGATTATTTGCTGGTTGAAGAAAATGTGGTTTTTATTGTAAATAACGTAATGAGCTATGTTATAAAGCTCTAATACATGGTATATTTGTCATATTTCAACATTGGTCATTGTAAATACTACAACTAGGTGTTTTATAAAGCTCCACATGTAGTATGTTTTGTTTTTAGTAATTTTCTAGTTTGTAGGTGTCATTGAACATCGAGGACGGTGTTCCCCAAAGGAGGAGGGTTCTGTAACATCCATGGTAAAAATCCATGTAAAAAATATATAAGACCACGGTTGATGGGACACTTATTCCAAGCTGAATGTTTGGAAAAACATCCTAGCTGGTGTTCATTCGGTTATTATGGCTAAAGGAATTGGCAAAGGCAATGGCAAAGGCTTTGAAAAGGCATGAGGTATTAATTGGCATTTTATTTATCAAAATAAAGGAAATTAGGAGAAAAGGAAGGTGAAAGGTAACAATTTGCATGTGAGGAGGGAAATGAAGGAAAATAATGGAGAATGAAGAAAATAGAGGCCTCAGTAATAAAAAGGCTTATGAGGACCAGTTAGTAAGTTTTTATTCAGTTCAGTTTTGGAGCTCTCATTATTATCTCTCTCTCTCATACTCTTCGATACTTAGAGTTTTCTTGGAGCACTCTTGGAGAGTGTGGCATACTTGGTAATTTGGAGCAAGAAGGAAAAGGAAGAGCAGGAAAGCACAATTGGACATCAAGATCAAAATCTACAAAGAGATTTTATTGTAGGTATCGAGTTGCATGTAAGTTTTCGTCATTAGTTTTGACATGCATGGTGTATGTGTGTGGATTTTCCTAGCCTTGTCGTTTCCTGGATAGCCATGGTTTTGTGGGTTTATTCCATTGGTTGTTTCTGGTTTGTTCTCATGATTTATTTAGCTGTTGGGTTGAGTTATTAGTTCCTAGAGCTTTGGTTGGAAAAATGCAATGGAGCTCGACGAAGAGCTATTTGGTTGGGTTACTAGTCATGGAGCCTTGGTTGGAGAAACACTCTGGAGCCATAGGTGGGTTGAGTAGCTAGTCTTGGATACTTGGTTGGACAAATGCTCTAGAGCTCGGAAACAACTGGGGTTGAGTTACTAGCCTTGGAGCCTTGGTTGGAACAAATAATCTGGAGCCCTAGAGCAGCTTGGATAGAGACCAATCCATGATGGTTATGATGTACGACTGTGAGGTGGAATCACTAGTTGAGGGTTGAGGTGGTCTAGCCTCTAGAAGCCCTGGATTGATTGTGATTGATGTGTTTGATGAGATCCCACATTCATGATTCGAAGATGGTATGAGGGTGATTGGATGAAGTGAGACTTGGCTCAGTCAATCTATGGTCGGGTGGAACGTGGAAGTCCCATCTCCGGTTGGTTTTTACATTCAGTAATGAAGAGCTCATTCCTTTTGCATTTGGTATGCAAATGCACTAGTTATTGTGTGGATTCCATTGCTATTTATGTTATTATTATGTTGTTTATAAGAACGTATTTTATTAGTGATGATGTTTGGCTCTATCCATGTTTTTACTTGTAAATTAATGTACAATGTATCTATGGTCAAATATATTATATTGCAGCTAATGATGTAAGGGAGTAATGCTTCTTAGCGATTCTCAGATAAGTATGAGACCCCTATGCTTAAATATGTTGTTTACACCTTGTTAGAGTCAGTCCTTACAGCCCTCCGTTAGAGATCATTTCGCTTTTTGCATATCATTTTAGGTGTCTCGCTCACTTCACTTCGTTGCATTTCACTAGGGGCATGCCATTGACTGACGAAAGGGTTTGGTCTTCTTGTATTCCCTCATGCTTGTACCTGCTGGGCTAATTAAAACTCCTCAAAAGTCATCGAAGTTCAGTTCACGTCATTCATGGTCATAAATGATTATTTTGGTCAACAAGAGTCTTTTAGTTTTAGAGTCTAGGGTTCAGTCTTTTGATGTATTTAATAAATGCCCGCAGGCCATGAGGATGGTTTTCGAAAAGGTTCTTAGTTCAAATTTTCATCACCAAACACATTTGAGGACATTTCTTGTTCAAAACTCTGTTTTGAACAAGAAATTGTCAAATTCATTTTTTGTAACAATCATGTATTTTTTCTACCATAAAAAATTTCAATGCAGCCTCTCGTCTTTGCCGAAGTCCAAACGCCACATCCCTGCAAAAACAACCAAGTTCATCAGCTCAAAACTCAGAAAGTCAGTGTAAAAAGCCAAAAGATAGAAGTTCAATGAATGACCAAAATGCCAAATCAAAAAACATTATGAATTGGGTTTTTAAAGAACTAAAAATTAAACCCATCTCTTGCAAGATATTTTCATAGCTATTTAACCCATTTGCAACAAGAGATATGCTCAAAATCCAAGCAGAGGTCGAATTGAAGAGTTGAAGGACAAAATTTTTGTTTTGAAACCGTGACTCTGTGTTTAAAAAGAGCGTGGCGCATATATAGGAGGCGCGGCGCATTGGACAAAAACCAGCAGTTCATTTTTACATAGGCGCGGTGCACCCAAGGGCCGCGGCCCACTGGGTTTGTGCGTGGTGCATAGAGCCCTAAGGCTGGAAAATTACCCTCCTTTACCAAAACTCGTTTCAAATCGGCTCTTTCGCCTCCAAGTAAGTTTGTCAAAGCCTGTTTGATGATTTTGGGCTATGGTGCTATGGTTTAGAAGCAAAGATATTAGTGTTTGAATGGTGCAAAACTTAACCCTATGTCCACTTCGAAATCTGCTCCATAGGGTTTGAGGAGTGATGATTGTCATTTGAAATTGGTGTCAAAACTTGCATTTGCCAAAACACTCTTATGCCATTCTTATGTATGCTTTTATCACTGCTATCATTATATCATTTTCCTTACTGCTGTTATCATTGTTATTATACCACAGTCCCATTGTTATACCACTGTTTCACATCCTTCATTCCCTTTTGTTCCCATGTGGTAAAACTCTAAATTTATCGGTTGTTATCCCTTCCCTCCATTGACAAAATTTTAATTGCCACAACATTCAAGGATTATGCCTTAGATTTCACTTACATTTTTTCATTTCACCTATTCCTATTCCCAAAAATACTCTCCTCACTATCACTGTTTTCCTATATCACTTGTAAATTGTCCATATTCCCAAATCCCTAAAACAGTGGTTGTCCTCACACTTGACAGTACTTTCCTCACTGTGGTTTTCCTATAGCACCTTGATACATATGTGACACATTTGGAATTAGAGCATACACTGAAATCTTGTTTTCATCATTTCCATATCAGCATATATTTGTCATACTTTTAGCACCATGTCAGAGACAGATTCACCTTATGAGCAGAGGTTTGAGCAGGACAGTGACTCATCTACAGAGGTTAATGTGCCAAGGAGGTCTCACAAAAGTGGCAAAAGTGGCAGGCATGTCAGGGAGGAGCCCACTTCTTTGACCCAATTGCAGGCTTGCCCGCTTGCAATGGATTGTTTTCAGCGTCAGTCATGTTTCCATTATTGTGAGATGATTTCCCAAACTCAGCATCATCATGAGTTAGCTCGCCTATTTGTCTTACATTTGCATAACGGTCGTGTAAACCTTGCTGGGGTGGATTTTACTTTGTCACCAGAGACCATTTCAGAGGCGACTGGGATACCCAACATCGGGGAAGAATGGAATAAGCGGCAACAGTTGGATAGAGCCTATTATGAGCCTTATATCAGACCTGGATATATGAGGCAGCTGAGCAGGGTATTTCCATTTCGATTTCTGAAGGATGAGTATGCACCATTGATGAAACTCATCATTCGTTATTTCAGTTGTGAAGGGCGCTTTTCACGCTTGTATGCATATCACATTCGGCTGTTGATGCACTTCACGAGAGTGCGGTTGATGAGCATTCCATATTTCATGTACCGTAACATAGAGCGGATGACATTTCTTGTACAGAAGAAGACCCCATCACAACAGCATAATAGCATATATCATTACGCGCTGATCAAAATCATGGTGGTACATCAGTTCGCACAGCAGGGCATCGCATGGGATGAGTTCATCTCCCGTGACTTCTTTGTAGTGCCATAGCCGCCTCCCGAGGTAGTTCATGATGAGGGAGAGCCTTTACACCAGTTTGATGTTCCCGAGACTAAGCATATCAGTGCTCCAGTGTATGTGACATATCAGCAAGGCCGCAGAGCCTTATTTGCAGCTACACGACGAGTACTATCTCCACCCGGGGTGGAAGGGGTCTCGTTGACTTCATCAGCAACGCGAGTACTATCTCCACATGGTGTGGAAGGGGTCTCACCTTTGACATCAGCACAGGTACAGGTTCAGGACAGAGGCAAGAAGCCTATGCACGATGAGGGCCCTTCAGGAGGCCGAGACACTGATTTTATACTCATCGATGTTGATGCGAGCTCTCCTAGCTCGAAACTGAGGGAGGTCATCCAGGAGCAGAAAGCTGAGATTGGTACTTTGACAGAGAAATTGCAGAGAGCACAGTGGGTGATAAACTACTTGTAGCAGCGTAATAAACAGCTGGAGGATCAGCACACACTTGTAGAGTTGCGGCGAATCCGTGAAGATCGACAATTGGCCCGGAAGAGACCAGGTGACATGACACCGATTGAGCGAGAGACCTGCCTCACACATGTTAAAATTCATCTGGAGAAGTTGTTGGAAAAGGCCAATAGAGACAAATACATGCTCCGTCATATGAAAAATCATTATTGGGCCCACATGCACGTTTGCAGAGCAAAAATGAAGATCCTGAAGAGAAGGTTGAGCAAAGCACTGAAACGGCGAAAGAGGCCTGATCCACTCCGGATCTTGGCCGAGGCTTCATTGGCTGAGCACGAGGCATGATGGGGAATCTTCACTCCGAATTTCAGCAAATTTGGAGAAGTTTTTGTCATTTTTGAAAATTTTGGTCACAAAACAGGTTTTTCCGCCCAACGCGTCGTGCCACCCAACGCGCGCTTACGTTTGGGACATTTTCTGGAGGAATTTTTTCATTTTTTGATTTTTCATGGTAAATTATGCATGTTCAGGAATGGCCGAATCATTTCATCAAGTTCTGGATGATCAAAAGGGCCAAAAACACCATGAAAACCACCTTTCTGCCACCTTTTGCACCAGCAGGAAGTACTCTTGGGATATTGAAGTTTTGGAGGGGCAAATGAGCTCCAAATTGAAAAATTCCACTTGGGTTGGATAGCCAACATCCAGGGCTTTCCAACTAGCTATCATAAGACCAATTTGGACTCTGGGAAGTGCCCCAAAAATAGGCTCAAAGTAGCGTGATGCATAGAGCTTTGGAGCGCGGCGCATAGAGGATTTTGGCATATTTTTCACCTTCCAGCTCAGGAATTCGGCCAGTTGTGACTAGTTTCATCTCTTGATGTAATTTGATGTACATAATGTAACTTTGGCACTTATTTACTTGTTCTAGATGATTCATTCACTAAAAAGTGAAAATCAAGTGAATGGATCAGTTTCCTAGCTTATAGAGGCAAGTTGTTTGGCTGCCTAGATTTTAGCTCTTTGTTTAGAATTGGTTCAAACTGCCCCTAGAAGAATGAGCTCGACCCCTAGAGGCATGGGAAGGGGTTAGACTTGTTTATTTATTGTATTTTCTGAGACACTTTCAGTGTTGGACTCTTGGGAAAAGTTTGGCACACTATTGTACATATTTTCTGCAATTTTGGCTAAGGAAAGATCAGAGGTTTTGCAGCACCTGTTGGGATTCTTGTGGCTTTCAGTTTTTGATGGTGTTCTCTCTCAGTTATTTGTAAGTTATTTAATTTTTAATGTATGCCATTCCCTTCTTTTTCTTCTGAAACTAAATGAATGAGTTAATGAGGTAGAATTCATTGATTCCAGTGCTTTGCCTTTAAATTTGTTTAGTTTTATATGTTTTCGCCAGTTTGGAGAGGATCCTTGTTCTCCCTTGCCCTCTTCAGCTCCTTTTCATTCTGATCCATCCATACACATAATAAAAAGCATCAAGACTACTGCCTACCTTGCCCCAACTCGAAATCTGCGAAGATCTAGCCTCATCCCCAAGCCCAAAATTGTTTTTCCTATTTTTCCAACAAAAACCCAAAAAATTTAAATCAAACTTTCCTATCTATTTACTACCCTAAAAATAGTATTCCTTATTAGTCATCTCAGCCCCTTTGAAGATATTTTTCCGAGATAGACCCGGAGAGAGCCCTCTCCTGTCCTCGTAGGGCTAGCTACGAGGCTGAGCTTGATTTGATGTTGCCTTGAGTTTTACCTTATTTCAGCCTAAGGTAGATTCGAGCACTAACATAGTGGTGACCATACTGGGGAAAAATCTCAAATGGTTTGCTTGTTAGTGTGTTCATTTCATGAGTTATAGACGGAGTCTAAAGTCACGCCAGGTAGCTTTCGAAACGATTTTGATATGCATTAGCGGAAGTAGATAAACGCTGCTTCAGTCGGTCTCCGGTTTAGCTTGTGAATGCGACACTTGATTTGCGAATTACCCCAGTATCACTTGTTCGTTCTAGACTTTTGGATGATTAAGTCTAGAAGTCGATAGGCTGAAAATAATCGGTTGTGTCCCTTGGATTTTTGAATAGATCAATACACTGGCTTCAAAAAGGCATACTAGATCAAATCCAGATCCAAATCCGCCTCCAGTATATGAAAACTCCAACCTAATCCCAAGAATTTTCCGTCGAGAAGCTCCCATCATTCCTTTGGTCAAATCTCACTCATACCCCACTGTTTTTGAATACATTGAAGATATTGAGTTTGACGATCAGTTCGAGTTATCATTGTTTGAAACCAAGTCTGAAAGCGCTACTGGTTCTACCGTCATCAATCCTGAGTTCATCAAGTATCTATAAGTTGAACAAGCAAATAGATCTATTGATAATTATATCTTGAATCTTCAGAATTCTATTGTGGAAACCAACATCCCTGAATTCATTGAATCTGCATCCGAAACTCTTGGGCCATCTTAAATTGCATCCGGTTCACAGATTCCCACTGAACCTCCCTTTATCCCTACCATTCCCGTACAGCCTGAGATCTCTGATCAGCAATCAGTGGTAGTTCCCCCTCCTTCTCCACCGCATACACGTTCATCTACTGCTCCCATTCCACCTGTTTCTCCAAGACAGATTATAAATCCGCCGAGAGCCATGGCTGCTTGATTTGCTCCTCTCGTGTTACCGCAGTAGTTGAATGATATGCCTGCAGATTATCAGAGCAAGATTCCAATATTTGATGGCACTCCGCAGAGTCTTCCAGCACAACAGCATGTAGATAAGATGATAGACTTTTTCGATCTTCATGAGATCGATGAAGAGAATGTAACCATGAGACTTTTTGTGCAAACTTTCAGAGGGGAGGTAAGAAAATGGTTTAGAGCTTTGCCAGCAAGAAGCATTACTACAATGGCAGAACTTCACCAACAGTTTCTAGATCGTTGGGAAATAAAAAAAGATCCACTTCAGATCAATGTCGAGTATAACAGCATCAAGCGCAATCCTGTTGAGTCCGTTCAGGACTATATTGTCAGATTCAATACAATTTATAATGCAATTCTAGATGACTTAAGACCATCTAGAAAGTCAGCTCTCCTTAAATTCCCGGATGGTTTTGATCCGGAGATGGCTTATTCATTACGAGACAGAGATCCGCCTACCTTGGAAGATATGCAGAAGATTGTTGTTAGTGTTGAGGCGAATCTAAATGATAAGAGAGCCAGGTTGAAAGCAGAAAAGAGAGTGACCATAAAGGAAGAAGCTTCCACATCTACATCAGAACAGCACTTGCTTCGCGAAATGGAAAAAATGTTCAAAAGAATGACGCTTGATAAGCCCGAACCGCAGATTCGAAATCCCAACTACCGTGGCCAGCAACAGCCACAGTTCAGAATTAAACAGCGTGAACAGAGAGCACAAGAGTCGGTAGCCCAGCAGCAAGTTAAAACACCTCTTCAGCAAAACTTTGTGGGTCAAGATTCAGATGATGATGATGACATAGTAGGAGAAAAAAACCACTTCTTTACTCCCGATGATCTACCCATTTATATCACTGAAGATGAAGAGTATGCAGAAAGTTCAGCTGCACAGAAAGATGAGGATTTTATTTTAGAAAATGATGTAGCTCTGGAGGAAGAATCAGATGAATACCAAAGAGGGTATATGAATGCTTTGTCCGTGCAGCAGAAGCAATACTCATTAAGAAACAGAGATGTGCCCATAAACCCAATTCAGAAGAGAAAAGAGGCTTTAGCACCGAAGTTAGATTCACCTGTAGCACAGAAGAAAGGAAAAGAGACAATTGATCCCGCAGCTAACAAATCATCATCAACAGAAAAGTCAAATCAGCCAAGCATAATGAAGGATAAGGCTGAAAGGAAAGAAGTTCCAGTCAAAGAGGTTGAAAAGGTTTCAGCTTTTAGTTTAGAGAATGAAATTTCTAAATTGAAGGTATCTATTCCCTTGACAGAAATTATGAAGAACAACAGTTATCGAGGTCAAGTCTCTAAAATTCTGAATTTTGATCGAATGTTTGACATGGTGAATATTGAAGATGATCAGCCTGAATTGATATCTGGGCCTGCTTTAGATGGTGAGTCCCCTGACAGCGATGTTCCTCCCTTTTATATCAGTTTGAGGTTGCATGAATTTGTATTACATAATGCCATGTTCGATTCCGGTGCTTCGCACAATCTTATGCCAAAAGAAATCATGGAAAAGCTGGGTTTAGACATTACAAGGAAATACCATGATTTGTATTCATTTGATTCCAGCCGAGTGAGATGTATCGGACTCATCAAAGATTTGGTTGTAAGTTTAGATCAAATTCCTGTGAAGAATGTCTTGATGGACGTGGTTGTGGCAGACATTCCTCCCCGATTTGGGATGCTCCTTTCTAGATCTTGGGGAGCAAAGTTGAAAGGTACACTATAGTTAGATTTCTCCTATGCAACAATTCCTGTCTTTGGCCAAATGAGAAAGTTATATCGAGAACAGAAGATGAAATACATGATAACAAGCAAGGAGAAACCAATCAATCATCCTGTAAATTATGTACATACCGACTTAGAGTCTTTTGTTTTGTTTGCTGATAGTTTTAATGATATAGATAGTCAGTTAGTTTAAGCAGAAGATATACCAGAGATTACCGAGAATTTCAAAGAAGTTTTGCAGAAATAAAGACGAGAAAAGCAAGCTACTGTTGAGCAATCAGCTAAAGACGATGGGCAGTAAACAGAAAAAACAGAGCTGGCGCAATTTCAGCACTTAGAGGATGATGAAGATGGTCTTTGGACCATGGATTTCGATGGCGCAGTGGGTAGTGATGGTGCTGGAATTGGTGTTTGGATACGCAGTCCATTTTCCACTCTGAATAAGGTCCCGAGCAATGTGTGAGTATGTTCCTACAAACTAGCATTTGATTGTTCTAACAATGAGGCTGAGTATGAGGCTCTGATTGCTGGCCTAAAGATTCTAAGAAAGCTTAATGCAAAAAGAATTTCAGTCTATGGTGATTCCGAATTGGTGATAAAATAGGTAAAGGGTGAGTTTCAAGCCAAGCATCATCGCATGAGGGCTTACCGTAATGCAGTTTTAGACATTTTGAAGTTATTTTTAGACTATACCTTGACGTGTGTGCCTCGCATCCAAAATGGTGTTGCTGATGGACTTGCTAAGGCAGCAAGCAATTTAAAAATCCCAATGAATTCCAGCAATAAGTTTGAGATCCATGTGAAGCACCGCCCTACCGTTCCGGATAATCAGAGATGTTGGCAAGTTTTTCAGGACGATGAGGAGATTAGTGATTTCCTGCAAAACAAGGGTAAGTTTAAAGATACCTCCATAGATACAGAATATGATGATGGTAATGATGATATGCAAATAAATCAAATGGAAGTGCTGCAGCTTAAAGATAACATCATTCCTAAAGGATTGATTCCTTTAGAGGAACTCTTTGATCAAGATGATGTAGCCCGCAAACCGACATTGAGGCCGACTGAAAAAGGTGTTGAAGAAGTAAATATTGGGACAGCTGAAAACCCCAAGATGGTAAAGTTATCCAAGTCATTGTCACCGGAGGTAAGAGCTTAATATGTGAGTTTGTTGTCTTCATTTTTTGATGCTTTCGCTTGGGATTACTCAGATTTAAAGACGTATGACACTAATATCATTCAACATATTATCCCTATTAAACCAAATCAGAAGCCTTTTCGTTAGAAGTTGAGGAGAATCAATCCGAAGCTGCTACCATCGATTGAAAAAGAGGTAAACAGGTTGTATAAGTCAGGAATCATTGTACCTATCAGATTTTCTGATTGGATTTCCAATTTGGTGCCCGTGAGGAAAAAGATAGGTGAGATCCATTTGTGTATTGATTTCAGAAATTTGAATAAGGTGTCATTGAAGGACAATTATCCGCTGCCAAAAATGGACCATATACTGTAGCGAGTATTTGAAGCATCAAGGATGTCACTACTCAATGGCTATTTAGGATATAATCAAATTTTAGTTCATGAGGACGATCGTGACAAAACCGCATTCACCACTAATGGTCTATAAAAGCCAGCCATGGGAAGAGAAATAGGAGACACATTGTTATGCTAGACAAATTGCTCCTTAGCAAACCAGCTTGTGTTGTACAACAAAAAGAGGATTGGAAGGATTCAGTTTTTGGCCATCCAACATCTCAATCGAAGAGAGAAGAGTTCACCACATGAACGCTTTCCTAAGACAATTTTCCATCTCCCTATAGTGAAAACATAGTCTAACTAGGCAAGGTGTAAGCGGGCCATAATCTGCATATTGTTTATTTTTGCAAGGAAAAATCACACATAGGGTAATTAGAAAAGGATTGTAAAGGATCAACACATATCCACATCTCATAACACTTGTGATTGTGCACTCTAAAGCACACACGAAGCATCGGTAAGCATTGGACCAAAAGGCACCCAGTGTGTTGGGACCTTTATCATCTTCTTACATTTACTTCACCAAGGCACGCCATAAGAAAATTGAGACTCTCTAAAAATAATCACTAATCGGACTCACTAAATTCTCCCCACAGGGGCCACAAAAGAAATTATAGTTCAGATTAGGAACATTGGGGATAGGCATCCAATAAGCTGTCGTGGTCATTATACATTTTGAAACATAGATGTTTACTTTTTAGTGAGCTCTAAATCCGTCTATCTTCCCACAGAAAAAATACCCGAGCATTATTAGAGACCATTTCAGAGGGGGTTAAGCTCAGGCCCAGTGAGTGCGGTACTTTTTGGGGCTACCTGGCCCATCTAGTGCTCAGTACTAGTAGCTGAATACAAAGAAGCTCAAGACTCGAACGCTCACGTGAGATGGCAGTACTTTAGTGGCCAAAACTAGGGCATCCTTCTCTATAGGTGATGATGCAGGCAACACTTGATCCTCTTACCATTACCTTGGTCGATTCTTCGACTACTGGAAGGTGTCACCAGTTCTTTCGGGACGTTAGCCCTAGTACCCATCAGAAGACATCTTCGCAAGGCCCAGTTACATTCAGAGTGTAAGGATGACTAGTTCTATATAGGCTTTTGAGTATCATACACAAAATAAACAAAACCATATTTTTTGCTTGCTTGATCACATAGCATTAAATTAAAGGAAAAATTGCCTTCTATTTTTTCGCTTTTTTTAATGCATGTGATCATATTTTCTTTGATAAAATTCTTCCTTCCTCCAACAACCCAAAATTATCACCAAGATTAAGCTAGTCTACACCATAATGGACCCAACGGGACCTCGTCGATATAGGAATTTCTTGGACCTCCCCCCATTAGAGGGAGGAGTGTTAGGTCTTTCACCATTTAGGCGTCGAAGATGACACACTGCCACCATTATCGGTTCATCCTTTATCGGGGCATATGTGATTAGAAACCCCCAAGGGTCACCCAACACCACACTAGTGGAAACCCCAACAAGGTCACCACACTCAACTCCTCCCACAACCCCTAGAGGGTAGATGAGCGCTACCCCTTCGGGGATTCAACTAAATATTTATGAGGGCATGCTACAGGGTAATATTCCCCAGACACCCCCCATAAACCATCACATTTAGACACCTGTTTTTACACAGACACAATGGTAGTCAATACTCAATTACCCTTCTTAGCATCACTTAATCTTCCAAATCTAATGAAGTTAACTAATGACCCCATTGCTCATAGCCTTAATTGGCCTCCCATGTCCACGAAGCTCCCTTCAGATAAGCCAAAATTCGAAGGGAAGCAAGTGAGAGACCCAGGAAATTATATTATGACTTTCCACCTGTGGAGTCCATCTAATAGTATCATTGATGATACTATTCAACTAAGAATTTTTCAACGCACCGTAATAGGGCCTGGGGAGAAATGGTATGTCGAGCACCCTTTTGCTTCTCACAAAACCTTTAGCGCCCTCGATACTGCATTCCTTTCCTATTTTCAGCTACCCATTCACCATGATTCAGGAATGGAATTGTTGACTCATTTTAGGAAAAAACCAACCATCCATATATTAGACCATCTCCACGAATGGTGATGACATCATAGTTTGTGTAAAGCCAAACTCGACGATAGAGTGCTGCTGGACTTTTTTTTGAAAACTCTCATAGCAGAGATCTCAAAAGAAGTGGCGACATAGAAACCTACCTTCGAGGAGGACGCCATTAGCAAAGCCCAACAACTTGAACTCATCTACACCCAGTCAGGATATATTTACAATGTCCTGCCAAATTCCCCATGCCTGCAAAATTATAGAGATTTACCAGGCGCATCGAATAATGCAAATGGTTTGATCGGGTCCTTGAACAAAGGTCACCTAGGAAGCAATATCCAGTTCCCAGGATACTCGTACGATTCTACCCAGAATGTGTCACAATCTGGCTAACACCAAAGTCAATCTGCACCTTTGCAGAATATGATGAATAGGGTGATACCATACCATCAACAACAGGGAGGCTTATACCCTCCCTCACAGGGGAACCAATACTCAGCTAGGAATGTTGATGCAAGAGGACCCCCCAACAATCTTACACCAATCAGGGACATGGGAACCTATATCCCCCTTTCCTTGCACAGAATCAAACATCGCAAAAAAACACGCTGGTGAACTTAGTGCAACCATGCCAAGCTCAACAACCACAGTCTTACGACCAGGAGAACCACAATAACCATCCAAATGCTGTGAAAAAGAAGCCTAGGAATAAACAAAAGGGAGACTTTGGACAGGGGGGAAGTAATCAACAACACCCCCCAAAATCTCAGTCTGGGGGAACCCCAACCGAAATCAAAACCAAGAGCCAAATAAAAACTCCCAAGGGAAAAGCAAGAGATCCAGTCTAACGACAAATCATTCTTGTACCATATGTGGTGAATATGGCCATTACACTCACCATTGTCCTAAGCTCCCCGAATTGAAAAAACTTCAGGGTAATTGTGGATAAGGGGGACCTACTCAACAACTTGTTGTAATGCAGGAGCCTTTCCCCCACCAAGAAGTAGTTAACACCTAGCAACAAAAACCACACCAAAATGATATCTAAGGCGGCAGTCATGAAATTTACATGACTTGCAAAGAATTGTTCTTCCAAACAAGGACTAGGAACTATGATACACCCCCAGACAACAACCCTTCAAGTACGAGTACGAGTGAAACTACTACATCGTTAACCATATCCAAAGTACCTATAGATCCCCTTCCGAAAACAGTCAAGGGACCAACCAAGTGCGTAGGGCATCACTCTAAAGTTTCCCATAGCTATAGCATAGTTGATGATTTAGCACAACCACCAGTTGCTATGTCAACCTTGGAAGTCCTATAATTGTGCCCAAGACAACGGAAAGTCTTACTTTCTGTGTTAGGCGCAATCGACCCTTTTGATTTGCGCTTAATGGTTTTTGACCTAGACAAAGCAAGCCCCAGGCTTCCTTCTCTGGTCGCTTTCCAAATACCGGTTTCAATTCAGAACATCACCATACACTGATGCATCGTCAATGAAGGAACATCCACATGCATCATGTCTAAATCCATTTGGAAAAATTTAGGATCCGCTGAATTGAAGCCATCTAACATCATGCTTAGAGCATACGATGGTTGCCCTTCAGCCCTCGTCGGTCTATATCAAAATTTCCCTGTAAACCTGGCTAGAAAGACAATAATTATAGACATAGAGGTCTTAGATGCACAACTAGACTACAATATACTCCTCGGGCAGAGTTATATGTACGCCATGACTGCAATTGCATCCTCTGTCTTTAGGGTAATGATGTTTCCCCATAAAAATCTAATCATCACCATCGACCAGCTCACATACTACGATAAGAAACCCATGATGACTCTTGATGTCATGTTACCATGCGTAGACACAACTAAAAAACCACTTACACAAGATACAAAATTCAGCCCCAGCCAGTTCAAACCATTATCCATCCTAGGGTCATTCCTAGGATATCCCCCTATTATACCAGAGAGAGTCCCAGAAAGCATGGGGGAACTGGTGTGCATGATGCTCTCATCAAACACTGAAACTAGCCCAGACATAGAAACCAGTAGTACAAAGGTTGAAGCCAATTGCATGTCATTCCTACCCTACCATTTCACAAACCCCATTTTTATACCCCCCACTTTGTTTTGTGTCAAAACAAGTCTTGGCAACTATAACATTGCCGAATATCACTTCCGCAATTCCCGTGTGGTATTTGGTCCCACCAACCATGCTAGGAAGTCTAGGCATCACCTCTACAAAAATAAACCCCATTGCCCCTCAAGAGGTCGCAACGGTTAACGTAACACCTGTAGAAGCACCAACTAAATGCGACCAAGAAAAATTCTAAACCCCTAAGTTACCTAGGGCATTACAACCTTGCGAATTGTGCGATATCGTAGGCCATCCTACTAATATTTTCCCAGAGTTAGATGAATTGAAAACTCTTCTACACATCGAAAGAAATGCCATGACCTCGAGTTCCCATAAAAATGAAAAGGCCATGAACAACCAAGGAAAAGCATTATGCACCAATCATGCGTGCGCCATATGTGACCATTATGAGCATTATTCCCATCATTGCTCAAAGATTCCATGACATGCGAATGCCTTGCAAGCCCTAGTGCAATCTTACCAATAGGACCCCTCAGTTCCACCCATGCAAATGGACAAGGGAGAACCTAAAACCATACTGTACATATGAGAGGAGCCTACATCTTGCTCGTATATAGTCACCCCAATAGACCAGAGACGACAAAAAAAGGCCACTCTACAGGCCCCATTTTGCGCACTGTATGACAATTATGATCACTTAAGTCACACAGTGCCTCGAGTTAAGGGCATTTAATCGTTGGTATCAAGTCTCGTGAGTTTCCCAAAGAAACTTAGTTTAGCATCGATGACATACGTGTTAGATTTTTTCAGAGAAACCACCACGCGCGTCGTTGTCCCCATATCCATTGATTCCGGTCTATGTTGGATCTCATGCGATGCTTCATCGTTGAAAACCTGGACTTCACCAGCTCGGACATAGAATCCGCCAAAAGTACTACAACTCAAAGGATGGAAGAAATAATGACCATATTGCATGTGTCAAAGGAAAGAAATTCACTTGAACGACCACCTCCTCCCCATAATCATCCTCAAGCTCAAGTCCATCTCTGCGCACTCAACGATGAACGAGATCACTTCATCGCTGACTATGCAGATCTAGAATTATTTCAAATATGGTACCTAGTCAACCCAGTGTACTACAACGGCCTACGGGTAGTCCAGTATTCGTATCAAGTGTGTTCCCACAACCACGCATTTCGGCGTTTTCTGTACATCCCCCGATTTCGTTCGATGTTCAATTGTTTACACTAGGCCATAACATGTCTCGTTGCGGCATATATATCAAATTCAAACTCAGCGGAAAGTTAGAAAACTCAATAAAATGAGTTAACCAAGTCCATTCTCTTCATATTAGCAGAAAAAAAACCAACAAGGGGGTGGATCATCACCCCCAAATGCCCTCCACGAATAAACCCAACCTACGCATTGTCTTACTACTGTGAGAAAAATCCATGCCTACATATGACAAAATGGCAGAAACCACAACACAGTTTCTCTTCAACCATGCCATCGCACGATTCGATGTGCCTAAGGAATTAGTCTCTGACCACGCAAAGCATTTCGAAAATGAAATATTCCAGAAGCTGTCTCATCACCTAGGATTCACACATGAATTTGCATCACCATACTACCCCCAGTGCAATGGACAGGTAGAAGCTATTAGCAAAGTACTCAAAACAATTTTACAACGTATGGTCAACAACCATAAAACAAACTGGCACCATATGGTTTTTTCAGCCTTGTAGGCATATCGCACATTGGTTAAATCTTCAACAGGATACACATCTTTCCAATTGGTATACGAAGTGGAGGTCGTGATTCCCATTGAACACGAAATCCCAAAATTACACGCAGCTATCGAACTCCTCGATGATACCCATCATTTAGAGCAACGGTTGGTACAGTTAGAACTCATCGACGAGAGCCTCTCCAACATAATGAAACACATAAGAAAAGGCTAAAAGCATCATACGATTGTAACGTCACCCCTTGCTCATTTTTAGAGGGGGGGCTAGTACTCCTCTACGATATTGCAAAAGAGGCCTTAAGACCCGAGGAGTTCGAAACATTATGGAAAGGTCCTTACATCATAAAAAATTACCTCCTCAAAGGAGCATACATCCTGTCATAGCCCGGTGGTACATACCTAGCTAACCCCGTCAATGGGCTCTACCTCAAAACATTTCACCATAAGGGCAGGAAGTCTCAACCTTAGAGATGAGATGCATGTAACATAATTTTTTGAGATGATCACAACCATAGAGGACTTGTTCTAAAAAATTCTCTTGTGTCACAGATGGATTGTCCCCCCATCCACTATTTTGGATTCGTTAATGGAGCCTCGTGATGGTCACAAAATCTAGCAGCAACTGCCTAGGCCATATACTATCCTGACCGGTAATATTTCCTCATCAATAGAGTATGTATCAGATCAGCCACTAACAATCACGCAGAATATGATGTAGTGATTGGGCTGTTGAGCGATGCTTCCAACCAGGGAATTCTCCATCTACATGTCTATCTTGATTCCCAGCTAGTAGTATCGCAGTTAAACCAAGTTTTTGAAGTACGAGATTCACACCTATTTAGGAAGTACTTGCATGCACGATGGTTGAGTCATCATTTTGATCACATTACATTTACACATATACCAAGAAATCAAAACCAAAGAACCAATCGCATAGCTAACCATATCCTAGACTAGAATGCATCTCGTATAAACCATCATCCATAACAATCAAAGCATAAAAAACAAATATCCATCATAAGAAAAAATAATAACCATAGACACATCATAAGAGCCGCAAAAAATATACATCTCGCATATATACATAAAAAAATATGAGTCCCAGTATACAAATCATGTCCCTGTCACTCCCTGACCATCATGCCAATCAAAAAATATATATACATGTCATAAAAATAGGGAAGCATCCTCATAATGGGTGCTTTCCATGAACATACAAATATCTCTAGGGCTGAGCCCCGCCTGGTGGGTCTTCTGGACCCACGGCTACACCTGGTGCCAGTAAAGTTGCAGCAGCAAAAACTACAAGTGTTGCACAATGCAAAGTTGGGTGATGCACCCTTTCTCGAGCCATCATTGTCTCAAGCCATACATCGTCCAAATCATAAAAAAAAAAAACCCGGGTCGGCATACCCTATGTCAACCTCTCTAACTAAATCCATGAGTCATCTAGACCTGTTATGCAAACGTCAGTAACCTTAGCCTGAGCCTTTGCTGCTAGCACCCTAAGGTCAACAGCAACCAATTGCTCCTCGACCACTGCAGCATGAGCCTCAACTATCGTTGCTCGTGCCTCAACCCCCTCATCACGGGCACGGAGAGCATCATCCCCTCTGGCAACTGAAACACTGTTGCCCTCCCCTAAAGGACCCCCTACTCCTCTCTGCCCCTCAATGTGGGCCTGACCAGCCCCAACTGGGACCCTCCTCACGGGCTGATGTCTCACCAAGCGGAGAGTAGGACACCCTGTTGAACCCACATTTGCAAGAGAAATAAAAAATAATATCATTAGCACCATCAAATACATATAGATCTATATATGATAAAAATCCTCAAAAATGCAGAAAAACATCAAAGGTCATACATGTTGGGCCCCATGCATAACCGAGAGGAAGACCCATATTTGGGTCCCCCCGGAAGTCCATCGCTGAGTATGGGTAATCCAAAAACATTTGCAGGTTCAACTCAAACCACACCTCAAATGTCGCATCCTAATAGCAACCTGCCTCCCCTCCTCCACCTCAGGGCATCACGGGTGCCCACTGCCGCATCTTAGGATCCCTAGGAGGACCCAGGGGCATTTCCAAAAAATGCCTAAGCATCACCACCCTCTCATACATGATACTGCAGAGGATGCTTGCATAGGTGAAGACCTTAGAGGTCCCCCTCTAGGCCTCGCCCAACTCTGTCACCATGCCCTGGTAGACATGGCGAGCCCAGTCATAGAAGTGACTGGCCCGAAGCCGACAAAAAATGAAATATGTGGATCAAACACTCTATGAGGCGATGACGACCTTGTTAGGAAAACTATCATGGCCAGGGAACCCCTCTCAGGAAAGTCCGTCACAGAGCTAATATGGACACATTGCGTAATTGCATCAGGACCATAATGATCCTGAGCCCAATGACATATGTTCACTCCCCTAGCCGGGAGTGGGTGTGGAAGAGCCTCCCCCTAAGGCAGTAGATCGATCAAAAATTAAAGGTTCATCTCCAGTTGGATGATGACGTCTCTACGACGCAACACCATAACACATTGTCCCTTGTTCCAACAATGGACTAGGTATCGAAGTAAGTCATCCTATGACCTCAACAGGTTGTTCTCTAGAAATTTGAGTAACCCATACTATGAAAAAATCCCCCGAGCACCGAGGTATTGGGACACAAATTCTCAAATATCAGGACAGTCTCTCTCATGCCACAACATCCTGTCACCAGAGAAAAAACCAAAATTAGTGTCTGAAACCCAAATTTTTTTCTTTTTTTGAAAATTTTGACCCCACCATGCCTGTGTAAAGCTCAAGCGTGATGTTTTTGTATCAGATACAGACGTTCAAATCATCGCACACATTTTTTTTCTAGGTGTGAAGGCCTCGCGCAAAAATTTATTTCTGCGCGAATACCACACAGGTCAGGCTTGATTTTCCCGCGCGGTTGAGGAAAAAAATAGGTATAAAGTCCGTACAAATCCATATTTGTACAAACCCCCTAGGCAAGAAAATGACAAAATTAAAAAGCTAGACATTTAGGGCCCTACCTGACACTGACGATACAAATCCTAGGTACTCAGGCTGACCGTAACGACAAGAAAGACTCAGGAGCAGGGGCTCAGCTATGACCTCAGACTCTCAAAAGACACAAATGAGTTGAAATGAGCCATATTGGCCCATATATTTCCCTTTTCTCATTATTAGATAGATCATAACTGGAGCTCAAAATGCCTAATTGAAAAACTGCTAGAAACATAATGATCAACGCTTCATCATGTTTAAGCTAGGCCCCATAAATCCAGGCCTAAGAAAAAGTCATTTTTCAATCACAGCGGGTATGCCCTCTCTTATTGTTTTACATTTTTCAAATATGTTTGTATGAAAAATATTCTTTCACTTGGGATATTGGTTGCAGGTATTACAAACATGTCGGAACACCATATGTCCCAACCAACAAAGGTACAAGAGAAAGTATCATTCTACCCCTAGCATGATAGGCTCCCTAAAAAAACTTTGCATATCCTGACATAATTTCTCCAAAGAAATAAACCATGAATTTCATTCACCCAACCATGTTTATCATAACCCCACCTTGCACATGATAAACACCATTGCAAGTCGGTAGAGCCTCACCCTCCATGGCATCTGTCACTCATGTAGACCATACACCAAAGGTCTGAAGCCATGGCCATAAAATCCAAGCCCAAGAAGTACTTTATGTTCATTCATCCATCATACATCAAGTCAAGTTTTACCCATATCATGTTAAAACCCCTTTCCCATGGTACCATTCTCACAAGTAGAGCAAAAACATGCCATTGCGTCTCACACTTGGCCCATCACACCCCTATCAACATAGCCCATCTGTGACACTTTTCATCCACTTCATCACCCCCCCACCAAGACCAACCAATGGGGCCCCCAACCTCAGCAAAACACACTCCTCACACCATAGTGACAGATTATTTTCATGTTTATAGGGGCACCCGTTTCCATTCTTGTACATCCAAACCCATTCTATATTCTTCTGGCAAGTGTACAAATATTTTTTAGGAGAGCACTCCCACCCATCCATTCACATTTCTCACCTGGAAGCAGTCCCTAATCACCCTTGGTCGGAGCTATGCATTATTTAACACATCCCACCAACACTCATAACAACCATACACCCACCTTGGATGTCCTACAAACTCCAGGGATTTCCTCACCAGAAATTGTTATGATTTCTGCTACTCACATTTACAGCTCTGAACTCGGGCCACTTAACTACCATCATTAGTTATAGCCATTTCTCATCATCATGCCTAGTTAACCCATCACACCACGCCCTGCTACATCAGAAACCCTGGTCCCTTTCATCAGTACTCATCTCGATCAGTTTATGTTTCATTCTTGTCGAATACAACAAACATTTTCCAAGGAGAAGGTAGTACCTTGGATGACTCTTCACCTCAATAGGGGCATCCCCGAATGGCACTATGGGAATCATCATTGCCCATTGATGTCATCAATCCTCTTAATATTCGACTTCAAGATAAGCTTTCATGTCAAGATGGTATCGAACTTCATAACCATTTCACTCTGTCAGAATTCATCAAACATCTATTCGTTGATAGGCATATCTTTTAGCAATGCTTACACGGGAAGGTCCCCAACAGTGGAAGACCCATGCATACAATGAGCACTTGTTCTAAACAAACGTGCCATACCAATATTATCCGTGTGGGCACCACATTCAACCTTCTTTCAAATAAAAACACCCCTAAGGGCATCAACAACCGTTGTCATCAACCAACATCAGGTCGCTACCAAAAAGTGACATAAATAGAACCACTATTTGTCAGATAAGCTTAAATAGTCAAAACATCACGAGCATGGGACATGCCTGCCTCACATAAATATTTTATTCATTCTATCTCTTGCAGGTTTCCAATAGAGCACGATGTCTCTTTTACTCACGATAAGGGGTCTCTCAACTGATTTGTAAAGCATGTTACTCTCTCTCTCTCTCTCTCTCTCTCAAAAGGACTACACAGAAAAATAAACTATAATGTATTTCAGCTATACAGTTTTTCCTAGACCTCATACATTAGGGGAAAAATGTTAACACTGGAAAATAGTACATGTGAAAGACATTAAAAAATGTCAAGAAGAAGGTACATATAAAGGTTTTTAGGGAAGAAATACATTAGAGGAGCTAAAAATTTAATTTTTCCTAAGGTTAGAAAGAAAATTTTTTGGACTGCGCACAGGCAACACTGGCTCTGAGCGCGCAGTGTGGCTTTTCCTTCGATAGCCACGCGGTCCTAGGGATGTGAAATTTTACCATCCGGGATCACTTGGCACACTTGGAGAAAAATATTCTCACTCAACCTAACTAAGCACAGTTTCCTTTGAGCCACCTTGAGGCTTTAGTGCAACACATAAAGGAATCATACCCCCACTGTTGTGTCACCATCCATCTTGGACCAAGAGAAGCAGGAAAATTTTGAAAATGGTTTATAAAAGCAAGCCATGGGAAGAGAAATAGGAGACACATTGTTATGCTGCCCAAATTGATCCTTAGAAAACTAGCTTGTGTTGTCCAGTAGAAAGAGGGTTCGAAGGATTTAGTTGTTGGCCATCCAACATCTCAATCCAAGAGAGAAGAGTTCACCACATGTTCACCGATCTACCATCCTTTGAGAGGGAAGAGAGGCTTGTTGAAAACTTGAGGGGAAAATACCCCCTTGTCGTGGATATTGGAGCTCTGTAGCTTGAAGGATCCATTACAAGATATTTATCATTCTATCTTCTACTACTACCAACACCTAATAAAGGGAGAAAGCTGTTATTAGTGTATTTTCTCTATTGAGTGTGTTTCTTATGCATGTTGTTTTGTTTTTGTTTCATTGTTTATGTAGCATGCTATGTTTCCATTTAAATTAGCTTATTACATGTTGAACTTGTTCCACCAACATTTGACAAACCACTTTGACCTATGACTCTTATGTAGGTAAGCAACCTTCCTACTAAACAAAGTGTACCACAACATGCATACTAACATATGTGTGACATGCATGTATACACATTACGTACAAACATTAACATGCATATCCAGTGTGTAACTAACATAAAATAATGATAAACACATCCAACAACAACACCCTTAACTTTCACATGGAAACACCAATGCCATCATAACCTACACCATGCATACACAACTAGTGCACAAACCAAAAAAATGAGAACACATATGCAACCGACATGAATGCATGACCAACACACCGCCCATCTAGTCCAAGGGGTGAACCATGCTCTAATACCACTTTGTAACACCCTCCTCCCACATTTACCCAAGTTAACCGGTTTGTTGGGGTAAACATGTGACGGGAGGCTACTAGGCTTTATGATTTGATTCAACCTCCTAGGTCACCTTAAGGAAGTGTAACCAACAAAACACAACCAAACTGACCATCCACACAACCAACAAAACCTCCAAGAGCTACCCCACCTTTCCAGGTGACCAATTCCTGAGGAAACTCAACAATTCAAGCTCCTAGAGCCCCAATTGCTCACTTTCCAAGCCCTCAAAGCGACTGTGGGTCCCAGTCACTCCCATGAGCTTGCCTAAGTGTGAATGTGGACTTTTTATGCTAGTTTTATGCCATTGACTATGATATTTAAGGATGAATTCCAGGGCTAGGACCCAGTCACTGCCAAAAACTTCACAAAACCTACAGAAATGAAATGAAACATATAGAAAATGATATCGATGCAAATTATTGAACAAATAATTTACAGGACCCCTACTATCCATGATAGAAATTTCGTCAAACATATCACAAAGATGCATTCTATTAGTTTAAACAATAGATCTGAGCATAGGTGTCTCATACTTATCTGAGAATCACTAAGAAGCATTGGTGCCTTATCACATTAGATGCATTACTATCTATTAGGTCATATATTCATTGCTCATTCATTTACAATTCAAACATGATGAGAACCATACATTTTCACTGTCATAAAAAATATTCATAACCAACTTATAAACAATAGAAATAATGAGGATACAACATCCATAAATGCTACATAGAATCTGGTACATTTACACATAAAATACCAAGGAAAGGAACTATTACTAATGAATGAAAAAGCCAACCCGGTATGGGACTACCACGTTCCACCCCACCATAGATTTGTTGTGCCAAATATCTCTTTAGCCAATTGCTCGCGTGCCATATTCCAAGCATGAATGCGAGACTCAAACCAAAAGAAACAACTAGGGATTCTCGAGGCTAAACTACCTCACCCTTATTAATAGAAACTGACTTTACTGCAATCCTCACCGAATCACTAGGCCATAAACAAGCATGGATGCCACCGAATTTCTCCACCTACACCATGAGGATTTTTCTTGTCTCCTAGTCTCTAGGATTTACCGCAATATACAGTTTGATCCAGGGATTATAAGGCCATAATTGAAACACCATCCTCCATGCTTTACCATATATCCCACATTCACTGACAAGGATTCCTGGGTCTGATCAAGGGAAACCAACTCTAGGCTTTACCGTATATCCTTCCATTCACTGGTCAAGGATTCCTAGGCCCATAAAGACACACAATACCTGGCTTTACCGCAACACACAATCTAGTTCAGGGGTTACTAGGATAGTGGCTTTACAACAATCTGCATTCCAGTTCAGGGATCACTAGGCCATGTTTTCTTTCATTCAAAGATCCACCTCACTCAGTGTCGAATCCATCTTGCAATCCAACTCAACCAAAACATGAGAACCACATCACACCATGGCTATCCGGAAATGGCAAGGCAAGGCTGAAGAACACTATCACACTTGGAAAATCACATGCTAATGACAACAAGAGAACCAAGAACACACATGCATAACCATGCATGCCAAATATAGCAAGGAATTCAAACATGCAAAATGATACCTGAAAGAAAACCCATTATAATTGCTTGATCCTGCTCTTCCTTGCTTGATCTTTGATTCCTCTTTGCCTTCTTTTCATTTCTAGATCCAATGCTGAAGTGCTCTAAGAAAACTCTTAGTGTCCAAGAGAGAGAGAGAGAGAGCTCCAAAACTAAATTGACAAATTGTTCCAACTAATCCTCAAAAGCCTTTTTATCAATTAGGCCTCCATTTTCTTCATTTCCATTATTTTCCTTCATTTTCCTCCTCTCATGCAACCTGTGACCTTTCACCTTCCCTTTCTCCTAATTTCCATTATCTTCATAAATAAATTTCCAAAAATGTCATTTTTCTTTTCCAAATGCCTTTGGCATTTCCTTCGACGATTTCCTTAGCCAAATGAAACACCTGCACTAAGATGTTTTGCCCAACATTCAACTTGGAATAAGTGTCCCATAACCATGGTTATTATTTTTCCTCTATTAAATTTTATTACATGTAATTTTCACCAGTGATGTTACATCCTACTATTGAATACTTCGGCTCCCCATAGAAAGGTAATGATTCATGAGGAGAATGCCTTAACGAACCCTACCCAAATTTGTGCAACTCTTAGGCTAGGGCTCTACATCGCCCCACCTCACACCTGGAGGTATGGGTACATGTGCTCCCTCTACCCACTTAGTTTGAACTCTCCTCTTACTGGACTGACTGAATGAACCTGACCAATACTTATCCAATTTTTCAAGTCTCCAAGATCCTAATTCCTTGCGTTGTCCCTCTAGGAAATTAGCCCCTATTAAATAAAAGTTCCCTCACCTGGATTGCACAATTCCTTTAGGTCCTTCCTATTACTTTATGCACCATCTGTACACATTGGATGATCATTGAGTGTGATTGAAGTTACACTGCACAACTTGACCTTCCACTAGTTCCTCCAACAATTAGAACTAGTTTAACTAACCATAACTCAATTTAACTGAATTAAATTTCTACAACTGAAATTATCTCGACCTAAGCTCTTAAAATTTAAAAACCCACTGCACACACCTGAACTTCATGCACCTAACTCGAATTAACTAAGCTAGACTCTTATTTTTTAGGAATCAACTCAAGTAAAGTAAACTTGAACTCATTAACTCAAATTCAGTGTTCTTAAGTAAGTGACAAGAGTCATGTCACCTCATATAACTCCTCCAAGTTGTCTATTAATATGGAATTTCGAATTTCTTCATTTTGATTAAGGAAAAAATCAAAATTAAGACTTTCTTGTTGCATTTCCAACTATGCCCTTTAATAAAAAGTCATGTATTTTCATTAGTTGTCTGTTAATGTGGAATTTCAAATTTCCTCATTTTGATTAAGGCAAAAATCAAAATTAAGACTTTCTTGATGCATTTCCAACAATGCCCTTTAATAAAAAGTCATGTATTTTCATTGAGACATGCCCTTTAACATGTTTCTTCATTAAGTATTAATTAGTTATTATTAATAATTATATATTAATTTAAAAATATTTATGTTTATAACATTGCCTTCTCCTTAGAAATGAGAAATGCTTTGTTGACAAAGCATATTGATGAAAATGCTTTATGTATTTTACTTCTACTTGTAATAGCTTCACTTGATTCTTTGTTTTTGGATGTTGTGATTATTGATCAAACGAAATGGTATGAACTTTTAATTTTTGAACAAAATTGAACTATAACATAATTTAACAATCCTAATTTGATATTATGTGGAACACTTTGATTATAGGCTTCCCTCGGTAAATTGTTATCACGACACTAAATGATATTGTTATCAATATTCTTGGGAAGATAGGTTAATTGTTTCCTTTTTGGTTGATTCTTATGAAGATAGGTTAATTGTTTCCTTTTTGGTTGATGTTTATATTGACTAGTTAATGTACTTGCTCTTGTGATTAAGATATCGATTAGTATCGATTATTTAACTTTGTATCATTTTTTAATTTTCTTTTAAAGGTTTATTTTTTCATGCTCTAATGTTGCATTATTAATGGTATTTTGAATTTGTATCTTTTGTACTCCAACATTTGAGTATGTTTTTACTTCAATTCCTTTGACATCTTCTTGAGTTGTGTTATTAATTGGATCTACATTCGTTCCTTATTTCTTAACTTGGAATTCTCACATTTGGGTATGTTTTTACTTCAATTCCTTTGACATCTTATTGAGTTGTGTTATTAATTGGATCTATATTCGTTCCTTATTCCTTAACTTGGAATTCTCACATTTGGATATTTTGATGAATTCTTTTCAATAAGTTGTTGTACTATGTTTTCTAATGACTTCTTATCCTTCGTTTCTTAGTTTATGTAAGAAATTTTCACTGTGGTTCCTGAGACAAAAAACATTCTTCATTATGTCAACTTGTTTTTTCATGTTTTCAATTGGCTTTTTATTTTCTTGAATAATCACCTTCAATATATCATTTAAGTATCTTGATAAAGATACTATCGAGTTTGACTTCATTGTAATGTCTTGAAGTGTGATCTTCTATGTGTTTAATATGAAGTAACTCAATGTTCCAAACCATGTTATATAAACATTTATGTTGATCTCTTTTATATACATAGTCATAAAGATAAAGATAAAGATAAAGATAAATTGAGATATGCATTCATATTCATCAATATGAAGTCCAAACCATGTTATATCAACAATTATTTTGATCTCTTTTATATACATAGTCATAAAGACAAAGATAAATTGAGATATGCATTCATATTCATCAATTGTTACTTGCAATTCCTTGATTTCATGTCGTTTCATGAAAAATTTATTTTCCTTTTCAACTTATTTGATTCTAGAATTGAAACCTATATTTGATTCTAGAATTGAAAATTAATTTGCTACTCCTCTTTAGAGTAAATAATCTGCAACATTTATCTAGATAAATGTTATAAATTAATCCTTTTTCATATCTCTTTATTTTCCTTAATATTTGATAGTTTTTTTTTTTTTTTCACTAAACATTTACTATTCTGAATGTATATAGATAATATCCTCTTAAATTACAAATATTTTAATTAAAAATATTTTTAAATATTCTTTTCCCATTTAATTATATTTTCATTATATTTAATATTATAAAATTTAGCCCCACTTTTCATAATATTTATATTATAAAATTTGGGCCCACGGGCTTTGGGGCTTTAGTTCACATTCTGCAACATTTATCTACCTAAATGTTATAAATGAATCTTCTTTCATTAATATTTGATAATTTTTTTATTTCAGTAAACATTTACTATTATGATTCTTTTGAATGTATATAGATAATATACTCTTTAAAATACAAATATTTTAATTAATATTTTTTTCAATTTAATTATATTTTTCATAATATTCAATAATTTGGGCTTTGGTTCGATAGTGAAAGGTGCAATGCTCAGGCACTCCATGAATTTGGGCTTTGGTTCACATTATATTTTTCATAATATTTAATATGACAACAAAAGGTGCATTGCTCAGTCACCATGAATTTGGGCTTTGGTTCACATTGTATTTTTCATAATATTTAATACAACAATGAAAGGTACACTGCTTAGGCACTCCATGAATTTGGGCTTTGGTTCACATTATATTTTTCATAATATTTAATACGACTGTGAAAGGTGCACTGCTTAGGCACTCCATGAATTTGGGCTTTGGTTCACATTATATTTTTCATAATATTTAATACGACAGTGAAAGGTGCATTGCTCAGGCACTCCATGAATTTGGGCTTTGGTTCACATTATATTTTTCATATTATAAAATTTGGGCGTAAAATTTGGGCCCACTGGGCTTTGGTTCGACAGTGGAAGGTGTACTGCTAATCCGCGTCAAATAGAACATAGCACATAGGCTAACCCTCAAGAATATTGATCTTATAGCGATCTTATAGCTGCACTACATGTGATAAGTCACTAGTTCCAATCCCCGTGGGGGCTGACTTTAAAAAAACATATTATATTTGTATAAATAAAAATATTCAAATTACCATTTACACATCATTAAATGAAAAAACAAATTTTAAATTCTTATATTTATTTGAAAAAAATCTCTAGAAAATTGTTAACTTCAAAAGATCGGTTGACACTATTTCATTAAATGCAACTTTTCAAATGAAATACAACTTTTCAAACGAAATACAACTTTTCAAACGAGTAGTCTTTAGTGTGACTTTTTGAAGGCTTTTATGGTGTAATTTCTCTACATTCCGGCAGGAATTTATTGAAAAGAGAAGTTTGATTGCTAGCTTTGCACAATCGAAGTGCCCTAGAGATTTTTGAGGGTGCTGAATCCATATATAGAGTCAAAAAACCAGTTTGAATAACAAAAACCAAGATTTTACCTCAAATTTTTTCACCAGATTCCGGCAACTTCAAAAAGTCGCACTAAAGACAACTCCCTCGTCAAAAGATCGGTTGACACTATTTCATTAAACGCTTTTTATAAATGCCAGTAATGGGCCCAAAATCTCTTGTTAACTTCAAAAGATCGATTGACACTATTTCATTAAATGCAACTTTTCAAATGAAATACAACTTTTCAAAAGATCGGTTGACACTATTTCATTAAATGCTTTTCATAAATGCCACTAATAAATGTCACTAATGGGCCCAAAATCTCTTGTTAACTTTAAAAGATCGGTTGACACTATTTCATTAAATGTAACTTTTCAAATGAAATACAACTTTTCAAAAGATCGGTTGACACTATTTCATTAAATGTAACTTTTCAAATGAAATACAACTTTTCAAAAGATCGGTTGATGCTATTTCATTATTTCATTAAATGCAACTTTTCATAAATGCCACTAATAAATCCAGTAATGAGCTGGTTACAACATGTCTCCAAAAATCTCCTATTTCTTTAAATGCAACTAATAAATGCCACTAATGAGTTGATTACATGTCTCCAAAATCTCCAAAAACTTGAATGCATGCACTTAGAAAAAAATTTATTAACCAAACTTTATCTAAAATAATAATTAAAAAAAATCTTTTAAATTAAAAATAAAAATAAAAATAAAATAAAATATATATAATTTTTTATATAATTTTTAAAATTAATTTAATTTAAACCTACATATTTTTAATAATAAAAAAAATTTAAAAATTTTCATATAATCCATAAAGTTTATTCATTATTTGAAAAAACAAATTTTAAATTCTTATATTTATTTGAAATTTTCTCTTTTAAAAAATAATAAAAAAATAAATCTCTAGAAAATTGTTAACTTCAAAAAGTCCCTTGACACTATTTCATTAGATGCAACTTTTGATTGGTTGATACAATTTTATTAGAAGCAACTTTTGATCGGTTGACACAATTTCATTAGATGCAACTTTTCATAAATGTCACTAATGGGTCGTTTCATTAGATGCAACTTTTGATCTGTTGACACTAATAGGCCTGTTACAAGATGACTATTTCATTAGATGCAACTTAGATGCAACTTTTGATAAGTTGACACTATTTTATTAGGTGCAACTTTTCATAAATGCCACTAATGGGAAAAATGTAACCAAAATCTCCAAAAACTTGAATGCCACTAATGGGCCTGTTACAAGATGTCTCCAAAATCTTAAATGCATGCACTTAGAATTTTTTTTATTAACCAAACTACTTAATCTAAAAAAAAAAAAAAAAAAAAAACAAACAAACAAACTTCTAAATTTAAAAATAAAAATAAAATGTATATAATATTTTATGTAATTTTTTAATTAATTTAATTTAAGCCGACATATTTTTAATAATAAATAAAAAATTAAAAAAAAAATTCATATAATCCATAAAGTCTACTATTCATATAACATTTTATTTAACATTAACTCTACAACCTTACAACTTTATTCATCAAGCTATATAACATTTTATTTAAAATTAACTCTATAACCTTACAACTTTATATATCCGATTCCACAATTTGTAACTCCATAATTGTATTTTTCATATTTTATATTAAAACAATTACAATACATTTTTACTTCAAACAAATTACATATTTAATATTAATTGTATTTTTCATATTTTATATTAAAACAATTACAATACATTTTTACTTAAACAAAATGATAATTTTAAAATACAAATCATAATTTATAATTGTAATTGTATTTTTCATATTTTATATTAAAACAATTATAATACATTTTTACTTCAAACAAAATGATAATTTTAAAATACAAATCATATAATTTATAATTGTAATTCGTTAAAAGGAATGATACAATTCATAAATAATATAAAATATTCATAATATTTCACATGTTTGCAGCTCAGTCAGCTCAGCACCACCACAATACTCAATATATGTTCCATGAATACAAATTCCATGTATATTTCATGGTATTTGAGTTTAAAGTATTTGAATACCTTAAAAACAAGGGAGGCTGCAGGGCAGCAAGTCCCTCCTGTCTTCAGCAGGGTTTAAAAACAAGAGAGGGTGCAGGGCAGCAAGTCGGCCTTGCCTTGAGCAGGGCTTGATCTGATCAGTTCACCCTCATTAGTCAAAGGAGGCTGTAGAGCAGCAAGTCTGCTTTGCCTTGAGCAAGGCTTGATCTGATCAGTTCTCCCTCATTAGTCAAGGGAGTCTGCAGGGCAGCAAGTCCCTGCCTTGAGCAGGGCTTGATCCGATCAGTTCTCCCTCATTAGTCAAGGGAAGCTGCAGGGCAGCAAGTCCCTGCCTTGAGCAAAGCTTGATCTGATCAGTTCTCCCTCATTAGTCCAACAAGATTTCATAAAAGTGTAGAAAAAACTTGCATTGACAATGTGAGAAGTCCAGAGCTATTGCAACCGCTGGTCGTAGCCAATCAGAGACCTATTACAGCATAGAAAAAACTTGCTTGGGTTGCCAATGTGAAATGCTTTCCTTTCTAAGATTCTTTGTCGATTAGGCTTCAATCCATGTTCTACCCGTTATATATTGGTGTAAGGCTTAAGCTGCTGGATAAAATCATTTTCCTACTACAGGTTATCACGAATCCGTCAAAGTCGTGCTTACTTACCAAGGGCTCACAAGTTATTATCCTGGATAATATAAATAGTATTAAGAGTAAGTATGCAACTAAGGCTGCTAGAATTATTAACGCTCTGTTGTATTACTTTACTCATGGATACATGAACCATTAAGTTAACTTCTATTGACACTGCATAATTATTTGAGTATTTACTAGGGCTACACCTAATAATTATTTATTATTTGAGTATTTACTAGGGCTACACCTAATAATTATTTGAGTATTTACTAGGACGATGGTTGCTTGCTCACATATTCAGGGTAAGGAAATAGTTTACTGAGTAAGAGAACTGCAAGCTTACATAAAATAATACCTCTAAGCCTGAGTACTATTTAAGTACAGTAGGATACTTAGTAATATACTCTTTGTAAGACAAAACTGGAATTAAGTGAGCAGTTGTAAGCCCAATATTACCTCTGCTCTAGATGGAGTTGAACCATTAATACTTAGTAAGTAGAGAATATAGTATTCAGCGATGGTAAGAAATACTAGTCTAACATGAGCAAGCTATGATGCTTTTTTACTATGACCAAAGATTTCACCACCATTAGTACGAGCCTTATACTTACAAGTATACCAGATTCATCACGAACTAATACCGCTGCATCACACCCCATTCATAAGTTACAGTTTTTATTTAAGATTACAGACTTCAATTAGCTAGTTATAGCAGTAATTTTCTGAGTGCATAATCTGCTTACTGTGCACTGAAAACTTAACGTGTGGCACATTAATAAAACCTTCTAGAGCCTATTGATGGATGGCAAGGCTTCTACGAGGAATAGGGAGTTGTCAGAATGTTTCGAAACTGAGATGCCCAAGATCTGTGCTTGAGAAAAGCATTGTGGACCTATGATAGGTTGTATAGGTTGCTGCTTTGATTTTTTCTAACAATGTGATTTAGAAGCAACAATATGACCATCTTTACTCATGGAGTAAAAGATATATTTCAAGGCAATTCCAACATTGTTCTGTGGAAGTGTAGGTTGCAAATGCTTGCCTAGGGTAAATCAACATCCTAATGCCATCTCTCCTATCGTCAGAGTCCATAAGCATGAAAATCTTAATAGATCATTGGTGGAAGGATATAGAAGATTAGGAAGATATGTCTTGCTATCAAGATGCTGCAACTCACAACCAAGAGCTGGAGGTCGTCTTCTAAGTTCTAACTATTGGTGAGGTGCGAGTTGTCTTGAGATCTGAGAATTGACATGTCCATAAGTCAACTTGGCCAAGCATGTAAGACCTACAAGCTCTCAAATATTTGAACATTGATTAATTTCTACTAGGAACACAGGAAAGAAAGTTGTAATCAACCAAGCAAATCTTGAACTAGCATCAAGTGGACAAAGTGAGTGAAACTAAGCCCAACCTGCTATGTATAGGACCAGACATCTCTCATCCATATGGAACTTAATTTAAAATTTTGAAATAGTATATTGCAAACGTAAAGATGCAATGTTCACCTTCTCTGATGGTATTGGGAAGCATCTTAGAAGTGGTAAAAAGTAGCAACTATGCTTCTCAAATAAAACCTAGGATTAAGTATTCCAGGAACCACCAACCTGCTATGAGAGATGATTCACGGAATGTCTTTGTCTTTGGACTATTTTGTTTGTTTCCAATAACAAGCAAACTTGAAGACGACTTTATTTTTGAAGGTGCAAAATGGTCTGTCATTCCCTCAAATGCCCGTATCTTTGGTTCTATCTTCTCCAACCTAGCATTGATCTCTTTCAGCTGCAACAAAAAACACCTAATTGGATGAGCACAATAAAAGTACCCACACTTTTGCTTCAATACACTCGCATGTGGCAATATAACAATTAGTTTTTGTACTCATAAATTCAGACTTGGCTGTGGCATCAACAGGAAAACTTTTACCACCATCATAATGGGCAATGCATAAGCTATATCCTGATCTCAGTGCAAAGAAATAGGACATTGAACAAAACAAGCTTTCTGGTTAGCAACAAGACCTAACCTCCAATATTTGATGGATGTACCTGGCTTGGGCGAATATTTTGGCGTTGAAGTTCCTCCCGAAACTGAGGTCCTCCTTGATGATACATTTCCTAAAAGACAAGGGTTTCAACATTTTTACAGAACAAAGAGACACCTATCAAAGTTATAGTCCATTCTTGCCCAAAAGAATTTTACCTGATAATTTTTATGCAAAATGACTGGCACTCTACTTCATGATAGAGATTTGCAAACACTACTTTTGAGCAAGAGGAGAAGCTTGTATCCTCACCGGTTGGAGACGAAGTGGGCACTAGTGAAATCATTGTAGGCATAGTTTAATGAGAGATAGAGTAGCTTCTCTGGCATATTCCCTGTTTCCGTCGCCAATTTAACCAGTCTGATATCGTTAAGCCTCAATGACAATCCCTTCGATGTAGGTGAAATGCCCCCAGGTCACAGGGCCATTTATCTGGGCTTACATTGCTGCAGTTATCAAATAACAGTTGGGAAGGAATAATTCCAGACTTCATAGGTAACCTCACAAACTTACGACAATTACAGCTCTACCACAATAATATCTGTGGGCAAATCCCTAAGGGTTTTGGAAATCTCAGTTCCTTGCAGTTCTATGATGCCTCCAGTAACATGATATACGGAACGATATACGAGTTGCGTAGCTTGAAAAACCTGGTTTCTCTTCAGCTGTATGAAAATAATTTGTCTGGGCAGATACCCAATGAATTAGGATCCATGAGGTCTCTGAGAAACATCTCTCTGTACAATTACTATCTTGTTGGTTCCCTGCCTCAGAATTTGGGCAGGCTGTCTAGGTTTGAGTCCATTGATGTGTCTGCAAACCAGCTCAGTGGTCCCCTTCCACTGATATATGTAAGGGGGTGGCTTGCTGTACTTTCTTGCTCTTCAGAACTTTTTCAGTGGAGAAATTCCCCTGTCATATGGGAATTGTTGGAGTTTGGTCCGTTTCCGAGTAAACAATAACAGGCTCGGAGGCAGGGTGCCATCTGGTATTTGGGGGTTTGCCCCTAGCGACAATAATCGATTTAAGTTTCAACCAATTTGATGGGAAGATTGCAAGCAGATATTTTTAATGCCAAGAATCTGTCAGAATCTGTCAGAGTTGTATGCGCAGAGTAACCGGTTTACGGGGAATTTACCAGCAGAAATTGGAGAGGCATCAAAGCTAATTAAGTACGCGCAGAGTAACCGGTTTACGGGGAATTTACGAGCAGAAATTGGAGAGGCATCAAAGCTAATTATGATAGCTGCAAGCAACAATCGGTTACAAGGGCAAATACCGGCTGATAACGGTAATTTAAATAGGTTGAACATACTCTAGCTGCAGACGGATATGTTATCAAAACCCATACCGGATAAGCTTGCTCTCTGCAAATCTCTGAATGATTTGAATTTAGCAGACAATAGACTCACCGGACAGATTCCACCGTCCCTTGGCTCCCTTGAGGTCCTCAATTCCCTCTAATCCATTCTTCCCAGCCTTCCCTTTTTTCAAAGACCCCAGTCTTCCCTTTCTTTAAAGACTAGATTGGTGGAAGGAACTCTTCCCTTTCTTCAAAGACTAGATTGGTGGAAGGAACCAGAGCAGACCCCATTCTTCCCAGTCTCCCCTTTCTTGAAAGACAAGGCACCAGAGTCTTCATGTTTTTTTATGGATTTTATTGTAAGTCTAGCTGATATTAGACCAGGTGTTGGAAGTAATGAAGAAGAAGGTTGGAAATAATGGAGAAACCTAAAAATAAATTATATGAAACATTATTGGCTGAGCAAAAATATAAAAATAATACCTGAAAAATTCAGAATTAATTAATTAAAATTATTTAAATAATTTAAAATAAAAAAAATCTTATTCCCACATTATAAATCTAAATTAAAATTCCAAAAACAAATCAAAGTACGTATAACATTCAAAATGACACATTAGTCGCTTTGAGCATGGGAAGTTCTGAATTTTAAAACCATTGTACATGGCGGCAGCAGGGAGAAACTAATACTTAACAGCATCACAACAAAATTATCTACATCACTCGACCATTTTTGGCCGTTCGCGAGAAATGGATGCATTGGTAAACAATGCCATTTATAATTAATTATTGAAATTATTTAATTAGATTTTTATTTATCAAATTTGAAGAGAAAGTTAATATTTTAATTTGACTTTTCAATATTAATAAATTAAAATAAATTATTTTTTTTATGTGAAAATGAAAAATAATTTAAATTTGTGCATTTTACATTTTTTTTTATTGTGCACATATAAATGACACATGTTTACCAATATTTCAATTTATATAAGAGTCATATAGAAAGAAGACCTATTACTTACACTTAGATAAGAATTATATGGAGGAAATTCACTCTCATCATTTATTTATAGTGTATATAATAATCATATGAAGGGAATTCAACAAGACTATTTACTCTTTCATCTCCTTAAAACCATTTCTAAGATAAAATTAATCATTTTATATTATATAGTAATTGCTTTAATAACTCAAATGATTGTAATGTGTAATTTAAAGAAAATCAAAAGGAAATCAAAACATAGTATTATTTTGTAAATATCACTGCAATGTCTAATAAAAAAAAAAGCAACCATACTCCAATAATACAACTTTTCATAAAAAAAAATATAAATTACAAAAATCTTTTGCCACAAAAATTATAAGCATAATAATAATTGATACATATGCAATATGATACAAAACACGATCTACAAAAGAACACGACATTACTTAATAGGTCAACAAAAATGAATGTTTAAATTGAATATTACTTATTCAACATTAATTTTTTGATAATAAGAAATCAAACCTACATTGAATCAGTTTTGATTTTTAATACTCATTATTACATCTTCATATTAAAATAAAAGCATAAATAAGCCATATAGATAATATTCATAAATCCAACTAAAAGCAACAACAATATACAAACAATTTTAGTAAAAAGTAAATACAAGCAAGTATTTACAAATAAAGCCCACAGTAATATGTACAAATAAAGTCATAGAAAATTGGTAAAATCTCAACACCAAAAAATAGAGAAATGATTCAAAATAAAATTGTTTTTCCGAGGAACAATTCACCACAACCGAAAATTTTGATCTTCCGTTCCCACAATATAATTCTAACATAAATAAACTCCATGATTCTAAAATAAATAAACTCCGCGATTCTATTGTATAGACTAAATAAATAACTACGTGGCGGCTGAATAAATAACTACGTGGCGGCTGTAGACAGAATCTAACACTCGCAGCATCACAACAAAACTATTTACATGGTTGGAAAGAATATAACCGGAGAATTGGAACAAAGAAATTCAGGCACTCTGGTGAGAACTTGCTTCTCACTTTCGCTTTCTTCGCGACTTGTTTGGCGTTCTTGTTTGATAACCGCCATTAATGGGCTTTCTATTTTCCTGCGCACCTTTTGTTTCATTCACTTCCTTCACTTTCGGCTTTTCATCGACATTGCTTAGATTTTGATTTCCATTGATCACTTCGCTTGGTTTTGGTTTTTCAAGCACATCTATCCGGTTTGCAATATCAACCAACGCACTCCTTTCTTCCTCTGCTATAGTTGAATGCTCAATCTGCAAACTCTTTTCGTTCATGAAAGAATGAATCTCTCCTCGCAATGAGTTAATTGTGTTTCCTTGTTCTTCTTTTTCCTTGAGCAATTCATACTGTTTCTCTTCAATCACTTCACATTTCCTGATAGCCTCTGCAAGACGTGTTTCAAATTCCTGCACTAGCTTCACATGTCTTTCCTGCAACTCTACAATTCTTTTGCTCAACTCCTTCACATTGTACTCCTGAATTACATCATATTGTTGTTTGACATTTTCATCTACCTGCTGACAAAGGCCACTAATTTCCTTTTCCATCGCTGCATTTTGTTTAAGCGAAGCCTCCAACCTCTCTGTATTGCTTACAGACGCAGATTTCAACACTTGCCTTTCATCTTCCATACTAACCAATTTATCATCATTACAGTCATCCAACTGGGCTTTCAAAGACTCCGCTTCAGTCTTTAGCTCTTTATTCGTCTCGCTCAGTGACCCTTTCTTGCCAGCCACCAACTGAAGCTTTGTTTGTAGCTCTGCAAGTCTGCTTAGCAAGATCTCCTTCTCAGCATTCCAATCTTCCTCTGCCATTTGGTAACTTCTACTGATCTCGACAGTCTCTTTTCTGGCAACTTCTAGTGATAAAAACACTTCCTTTTCCAATTTCCGATCCTCATTGGTTGTCTCTAATTCTGATGATATTACTTGAATTTGTTTTTTCAACTTCAAAACAGTAGCCTCCAGAGTCTTCTTATCAAGATTAAGTGCTCTACACTCCTCTTCTTTCATAGAAGTTTCGGTATGTAATCTTTCCTTAGCTTCCTGCAAACGTTTTAGTGCTCGAGAAATCGCAGCTTGGTATTCCTCATCCTTCTTTCCAAGTTCTTTCCTCAACTTTTGCTCAGCCTCTTTCCATTCTTCAGACATTTTCCTTGCAGACTCAATTTCTGATACCAACTGGGCCTTCAAAGACTCCACTTCCGTCTCTATCTCTCTATTTTTCTCGCCACCCACCATTTGAAGCTTTGCTTGTAGCTCTGCAAGCTTGCTCAGCAGGATCTCCTTCTCAGCATTCCAGTCTTCCTGTGCCATTTGGTAACTTCTGTTGATCTCGGCAGTCTCTTTTCTGGCAATTTCTAGCGATAAAAACACTTCATTTTCAAATTTCTTATCTTCATTGGCTGTCTCTAATTCTGACGATATCACTTGAATTTGATTTTTCAACTTTAAAATAGTTGCCTCCAGATTCTTCTTATCAAGGTTAAGTCTTCTGCACTCGTCTTCTTTCATAGACGTTTCGGCATTGAATCTTTCATCGGCTTCCCGCAATTCTTTGAGTGCTTGAGAAATCGCAGCTTTGTATTCGTCATCCTTCTTTACAAGTTCTTCTCTCAATTCTTGCTCAGCCTCCTTCCATTCATTAGCCATTTTCCTTGCAGACTCAATTTCTGATACGAACTGGGCCTTCAGAGACTCCGCCTATGTCTTTAGCTCTCTATTTGTCTTGCTCAGTGACACAAGGTTCAAGGTTCGTTTCTAGCTCTGCAAGCCTGCTTAACATTTTCTCCTTCTCCACGTTGCATGTTTCCTGTGCCATTTGGCTAATTCTAGCGATCTCGGCCGTCTCCTTTTTGGCTGCTACGATCTGTGATAAAAGCACATCCTTTTCCAATTTCCGCCCTTTATTGGTTACCCCCAATTCTGAAGATCTAGCTTGAATTTGATTTTTCAAATGCAAAACAGTATCCTCCAGATTCTTTTTATCAAGGTTAACTGCTCTCCACTCCTCTTCTTTAGCGGAAATTTCGGTATTGAATCTTTCCTCAGCATCCTGCAATTGTTTGCGTGCTTGAGAAATCGCAACCTGGTAATCTCCGTCCTTTCCAAGTTCTCTCAATTCTTTCTTAGCCTTCTTTAATTCTTCATTCATTTTCCTTGCAGACTCAATTTCTGATACCAATTGGGCTTTCAAAGATTTCGTTTCAGTCCTTAGCTCTCTGTTTGTCTCCCTCAGTGACCCTTTCTCTTTGGACATGAACTCAAGGTTAGTTTCTAGCTCTACAAACCTGCTCAACATTTTCTCTTTCTCCAGATTCCAAGCATCCTCTGCTATTTGGCTACTGCTAGCGATCTGGGCAGTCTCTTTTTTGGCTGCTAAAATCTGGGATAAAAGCACTTCCTTTTCACATTTCGCATCTTTAGCGGTTGCCTCTAATTCTGCCGATATCTCTTGAATTTTATCTTTCAACTGCGAAACAGTTGCCTCCAGATTATTAACTGCTCTACACTCCTCTTCTTTCGCAGAAATTTCGGAATTCAATTGTTTCTCAGCTTCCTGCAGTTGCCTGTGTATTTGAGAAATCGCAGCTGCGTATTCGGCATCTTTCTTTGCAAGTTCTTTTCTCAATTCTTTCTCAACCTCTTTCCATTCTTCAGTCATTTTCTTTGTTGATTCAATTTCTAATCCCATTGCAGTGAGATTTGTTGACGAAACAGCTTTTTCTTCTCTTAGGCTGGTGATTTCTTTCATAAGGATTTGATTAAGGTCGTTCAACTTCGATACTTTATCATCTTCACGGGTGGAAGAGGGACCATTTGCAGCTTTAGCTTTTTGTTGCTCACATGGACCATTTGCAGCTTTAGCTTTTTGTTGCTCACATCTCTTCCTCCCGCCCTTCTTGTTATTGCCTGCCATCTTGTTCACCTGCGTGCGGGAAATTATTTTTTGTAATTTTAGCACAAATTTTGGAAAGCAAAACTAGCATTTCGGATTACTTAAACATCAGTCATAAATAAGGCACACAAAATACCCCAAACGACTGTGTTCCAACCAGAATAAAGATATTCAACCTCACTGTGCATTGTGAACAAGAATACGAATAATAGCTTAAAAACCGTCCAGCTACAGAGCAGATCACCAACCGTGCAATTTAAGACAACGAAGTCCAAATTTTAGCAAATAAGAAACCAGAGTTTCTCAACTTTTAAATCTCTCGAAATTCCAAAACAAATAAGAATCTAAAATTTGAAATTTAAATAGAAGTGTTTGATCTCTCTTCATACAAAACCAGAATAAAGAAAAATGTATGTTATACTGAAATAAATACCTCTTTCGCGAAAAAGAATGGCTTCTACTCTTCAAGCCTCGACAACAGACTTTGCCGAAAATCCTCTCGCCCTTTACAAATTCTACTGTCACCCCCCTGCAAAATTGCCCTTTGCCGATTCAATTGTCGCTCAGCTAGCTCAAATTTTGGAAAGCATTTCGCACTACCATGAACCAATCTAAGATTTGAAATTTAAATATAATTGTTTGATCCCTGTTCATACAATAGCAGAAAAACGAAAAATGTACGATATACTCAAATAAATACCTCTTTAGCGAAAGAGAATGGCTGCTACTCTTCAAACCCCGACGACACACTCTTCCAAAAAGCCTCTTGCTCTCTGCAAATTCTACTGTCACTTACCCGCAAAATCACCTTTTGCAGATTCAACTGTCACTCAACTGCCAAATTTCCTTTAGCAAATTTACCGCGGACGCTTCAAGCTGAGACACTGCGAAGGAATAGAAGACGATCACTCCGAAGGCTTGTCTATTTATATATGACTAATCGTTCGTTTTAAGGTTAGAAAATGTATTAATTTTGTTTGGGTAGGGAAGTGTGGGCCCAATGCAAGTATGTGATTCAAGCAAACGCAAATTTAGGGGGTTTCAACCTTTAATTGAGGGGTCATTCATTTTTTAAGATATTAGGGTTATGATCATTGTGTGACAAGAAGTTCTTGATAATCTTTATGTTTATTTTTTTTGGTTGAGTAGAAAATATAATTATAATAAACAAAGTGGGTTTAATGGTCAAATTCAAATTTTTGGGAGTAAAGTTTGATAATTTATTATCATTATTATTATTATTAAGTATATATTGATAATTTAATTATATATGGAGAGTCAAATTTTATATATATATATATATATATATATATATATATATATATATATATATATATTTAATTAAAATCATAAATATAGTTATGGTCATTTAGTAATTAACGATAAGTAAGGTTGTTTATTGAAATTGTTGTACAAGGAATGTATGTTTGTTGAAAATATCAAGAATGTGCAAATGTTTTAGGAAAAACCTTGTTCTTGTTAGTATTGCTTTAACACTTCTCATTTTTATGGATGCCCTATGCAAGTTTCTATGTTGGCTTCCACATTAATTTTTGCAAAGTGTGCTTTCCATTAACACCACACCATGAACAACATGTGCAACCATAACAAATGCACAATCTAGGGGATCTTTGTAATCAAAATTGGATATGGATACCATTACAAGGATATGTGCATCAAGGATGGCTCATGGAGCCATAAGCATGGCCAAGGAGGGCACAAAATGCCTTTGGGTTCTGTTGATTCTTCCCAAGCTCAAGAGTAATGAATGAGTCCTCAAAGTAACATATGAGTTCTTTATAGTGGTTCCTTGCAAATCTCGACTAGGAGACATGCACCATGAGTAGGTTTTCTTTAATGGAAATTGATGTCATGATTTAAACATGTTTTAGAGGGGAAACGAGGGCCTTAAACTTGAACTAAATATTCATAAGCTCAAATCCCATGAACAACGCCTAGAAACCATGTCAGAATCCCTCTCTAGGCAGTATTTGGGATTTGATTTGAATATGGATTCTATTACAAAGTCTTGACCATTAGAAATGGGTCTTAAGTCACTATGCAAAGTTAAGAATGGGAAACAAGATCCTCAAGCCCTAAAGTTTGCTTCAGGCATAGGATGCAAGGAACAACCCTTGAACCACCACATGGGACCTCTATACAACATATTCACCTCCATGTGACACCATGACTAGATTATTTGTGAACTAGGAGAGCCTCTCAAGGTTTAATCAAGTTTAAGGTAGGACAATAAAGGCCTTTCTTTATAAGTGAAGCTTCTCATCCTCAAGTGTTATAAACAACATCTACAACCAATGAACCATATTTTAGGCTATAGTTCCATAAATGCATCCTTTAATAACTACATGGCCCCTTATTATCTCTAGCCCACTAGAGGGATATGAGTGCCATGATTAAACCACAACATAAACCCTAAACAATAATGTGCCTTGCGTCCACACTAATAATGGCCCTTAAGATCATGTTTGGTGTTCTTTAGCATTTGAGTGGATGCAAATGCCATGAATATGTCTTGCATAGTGGAAATGTGTCTCATGGCATAAATATGGTTAAGGGGGAAATAAGACACTTCATCCCTAATTGAACCTTATTGAGCTTAAATTCCATGGTTAGGGGAGGAAAACACTTCAGCCATAAGACCTAAACATAGCTTCTTGTTCCTAATTTCGACACCTACAACCCATAACACAACCACTCTTAAGGGATCTTTGGCATCTGAGTTTGATATGGATGACATTGAGATTTTTTAGACACTAAGAATTGGTCGTGAAGTCTTAACAATATAATAGAAAGGAAAACTAGTGCCTTGAGGTATACATTGACTCTTGTCTAGCAGAAAAGCCATGAACAAGCCCTCAAACTGATACATGAGTCCTTTGCAAGCATTTAAGTAGAATATAGGAACCATGAGTAAGTTTCCTTAGGATATTATCGAATATTATTGGGATGAAGAGCCCTAAGCAAGGTCTTAAACTAACACACAACTCCTTTCTAAGGGTTCTTTATAATCCTTATGGCAGGATACATGACCCATGAGTAAGTTTTATGCTATATAAATGGATTTTAAGGTTCATACATGACCAAAGGGTAAAATTAGGGCAGCACACCAAAATTTAGCTATCTTAATATCAAGCATCATGGAAAAAATTAGAAACTCCAACATGAGTTGTCACCACGGGGTCTTTAACATATGAGTTGGATATAAGAATTAAGATTCTTTGTGCACTATTGATGGGTTTTGGGTGCTTAACCATGACCATGGAATGAAAATACCAAAATTATGCATATAACATACCCAACTCACGGAGGTTTGGAGCTCAGGGAAACCCTAAATGGTTCAGCAATGATGGATCCCTAGTTCTAAAGGGGATTCCCAATAGTGACAACAACAATAGCTGGTGAAGGTGTGGAGGAATAGGAGGGCCCGTGAGTGTACCTGGCAGATGGGGTTGTAGAGGAGGGGCAGGTGGCAGTCATAGGTAGTGGTCCCGAGGCAGGTCATACATCGTTTCATTCTCAACAAAGGGTGAATTTTGTTTTTCACTTTTCATCTGTCGGGGGAAGGTTTTTTTCCTGTTTCACTTTGCTTAGGGAGTTTGGAGGATTGCGGCTTAACCGCCAGGTGCTCAGGATTGGGTTTTGGAAACCTGTGGATCATAACTCCGTCACTGGAAGCAGGAGGGCACATACATCATGGTCAACTACTCGGAAAGGATGGAGGTGGATCCAAAGTCGAGTGACATGTTAGCCATGTGGGGTTTGGAGGTAACTGGCCAAAATATGAGAGATTTTATTGGAACAACTGGATTGTCATCCTAGATATCAGGAGGCTCGAGGAAGGAGTGGCAGGAAGGAGGTTTTATGGTCGACAAGGAAGAAACCCTTATAGGTTTGGGGAAGGGGCCACTGTTAGCTCCAGAAGGTCTAGCGGATAGTCAGGAACAATTTGCATGTCACGGGCAGGCGGTTGAAAATTCATCAATTTTCAATAACACAGATGAAGGGCGTTGACCCTTTTTTTGGACAGGGGGTCTGGAGGAAATTGTTCATAGATGTGTCCCCTGGAATCTTAGAGGGCAGGCTTCAAGCTTCTTGGAGCTGCGAAGAGAATTTGTAGGGTTGGAGTCAAGAATCGAAGGCGCAACGGAGGTTTTGGGGCTCATAGAGAAACAGGGGACACATTGTTATGCTGCCCAAATTGATCCTTAGCAAACTAGCTTGTGTTGTCCAGTAGAAAGAGGGTTGGAAGGATTTAGTTGTTGGCCATCCAACAACTCAATCCAAGAGAGAAGAGTTCACCACATATTCACCGATATACCATCCATTGAGAGGGAAGAGAGGCTTGTTGAAAACTTGAGGGGAAGATACCCCCTTGTCTTGGATATTGGAGCTTTGTAGCTCGAAGGATCCATTACAAGAGATTTATCATTCTATCTTCTACTACTACCAACACCTAATAAAGGGAGAAAGCTGTTATTAGTGTATTTTCTCTATTGAGTGTGTTTCTTATGCATGTTGTTTTGTTTTTGTTTCATTGTTTATGTAGCATGCTATGTTTCCATTTAACTTAGCTTATTACATGTTCAACTTTTTGCACCAACATTTGACAAACCACTTTGACCTATGACTCTTATGTAGGTAAGCAACCTTCCTACTAAACAAAGTGTATTTCATCCACCCATGCACCGAATACACCACCACAACACGCATACTAACATATGTGTGACATGCATGTATACACATTACGTACAAACATTAACATGCATATCCAGTGCATAACTAACATAAAATAATGATAAACACATTCAACAACAACACCCTTAACTTTCACATGGAAACACCAATGCAATCATAACCTACACCATGCATACACAACTAGTGCACAAACCAAAAAAATGAGAACACGTATGCAACTTACATGAATGCATGACCAACACACCGCCCATCTAGTCCAAGGGGCGAACCATGCTCTAATACCACTCTGTAACACCCTCCTCCCACATTTACCCAAGTTAACCGGTTTGTTGGGGTAAACATGTGACGAGAGGCTACTAGGCTTTATGATTTGATTCAACCTCCTAGGTCACCTTAAGGAAGCGTAACCAACAAAACACAACCAAATTGATCATCCACACAACCAAAAAAACCTCCAAGAGCTACCCCACCTTTCCAGGTGACCAACCCCTGAGGAAACTCAACAATTCAAGCTCCTAGAGCTCCAATTGCTCACTTTCCAAGCCCTCAAAGCGACTGTGGGTCCCAGTCACTCCCATGAGCTTGTCTAAGTGTGAATGTGGCTTTTTTATGCTATTTTTATGCCATTGACTGTGATATTTAAGGATGAATTCCAAGGCTAGGACCCAGTCACTGCCAAAAACTTCACAAAACCTACAGAAATGAAATGAAACATATATACAATGATATTGATGCAAATTAATGAACAAATAATTTACAGGACCCCTACTATCCATGACAGAAATTTCGTCAAACATATCACAAAGATGCATTCTATTAGTTTAAACAATAGATCTGAGCATAGGTGTCTCATACTTATCTGAGAATCACTAAGAAGCATTGGTGCATTATCACATTAGATGCATTACTATCTATTAGGTCATATATTCATTGCTCATTCATTTACAATTCAAACATGATGAGAACCATACATTTTCACTGTCATAAAACACATTCATAACCAACTTATAAACAATAGAAATAATGAGGATACAACATCCATAAATTCTACATAGAATCTAGTACATTTACACATAAAATACCAAGGAAAGGAACTATTATTAATGAATGCAAAAGACAACCCGGTATGGGACTACCACGTTCCACCCGACCATAGATTTGTTGCGCCAAATATCTCTTTAGCCAATCGCCCGCGTGCCATATTCCAAGCATGAATGTGAGACTCAAACCAAAAGAAACAACTAGGGATTCTTGAAGCTAAACTACCTCACCCTTATTAATAGAAACCAACTTTACCACAATCCTCACCGGATCACTAGGCGATAAACAAGCATGGATGCCATCGAATTTCTCCACCTACACCATGAGGATTTTTCTTGTCTCCTAGTCTCTAGGATTTACCGCAATCTACAGTTTGATCTAGGGATTATAATGCCATAATTGAGACACCATCCTCCATGCTTTACCATATATCCCGCATTCACCGACAAGGATTCCTGGGCCTGATCAAGGGAAACCAACTCTAGGCTTTACCGTATATCCTTCCATTCACTAGTCAAGGATTCCTAGGCCCATAAAGGCACACAATACTTGGCTTTACCGCAACACACAATCCAGTTTAGGGGTTACTAGGATAGTGGCTTTACAACAATCCGCAATCCAGTTCAGGGATCACTAGGCCATGTTTTCTTTCATTCAAAGATCCACCTCACTCAGTTTCAAATCCATCTTGCAATTCAACTCAACCAAAACATGAGAACCACATCACACCATGGTTATCCGGAAATGGCAAGGCAAGGCTGAAGAACACTATCACACTTGGAAAAGCACATGCTAATGACAACAAGAGAACCAAGAACACACATGCATAACCATGCATGCCAAATATAGCAAGGAATTCAAACATGCAAAATGATACCTGCAAGAAAACCCACTATAGTTGCTTGATCCTGCTCTTCCTTTCTTGATCTTTGATTCCTCTTTGCCTTCTTTTCCTTTCTAGATCCAATGCTGAAGTGCTCTAAGAAAACTCTGAGTGTCCAAGAGAGAGAGAGAGAGAGAGCTCCAAAACTGAATTGACAAAATGTTCCAACTAATCCTCAAAAGCCTTTTTATCAATTAGGCCTCCATTTTCTTCATTTTCCATTATTTTCCTTCATTTTCCTCCTCTCATGCAACCTGTGACCTTTCGCCTTCCTTTTCTCCTGATTTCCATTATCTTCATAAATAAATTTCCAAAAATGTCATTTTTCTTTTACAAATGCCTTTGCCATTTCCTTCGACGATTTCCTTAGCCAAATGAAACATCTGCACTAGGATGTTTTGCCCAACATTCAGCTTGGAATAAGTGTCCCATAACCATGGTTATTAATTTTCCTTTATTAAATTTTATTACATGTAATTTTCACCAAGGATGTTACATCCTACTATTGAATACTTCGGCTCCCCATAGAAAGGTAATGATTCATGAGGAGAATGCCTTAACGGACCCTACCCAAACTTGTGCAACTCTTAGAATAGGGCTCTACATCACCCCACCTCACACCTAGAGGTATGGGTACATGTGCTCCCTCTACCCACTTAGCTTGAACTCTCCTCTTACTGGACTGACTGAATGAACTTGACCAATACTTATCCAATTTTTCAAGTCTCCAAGATCCTAATTCCTTGCGTTGTCCCTCTAGGAAATTAGCCCCTATTAAATAAAATTTCCCTCATCTGGATTGCACAATTCCTTTAGGTCCTTCATATTACTTTATGCACCATCTGTACACATTGGATGATCACTGAGTGTGATTGAAGTTACACTGCACAACTTGACCTTCCACTAGTTCCTCCAAAAATTAGAACTAGTTTAACTAACCATAACTCAATTTAACTGAATTAAATTGCTACAACTGAAATTAACTCGACCTAGGCTCCTAAAATTTAGGAACCCACTGCACACACCTGAACTTCATGCCCTAACTCGAATTAACTAAGCTAGACTCTTATTTTTTAGGAATCAACTCAAGTGAAGTAAACTTGAACTCATTAACTCGAATTTAGTGTTCTTAAGTAAGTGACAAGAGTCATGTCACCTCATATAACTCCTCCAAGTTGTCTGTTAATATGGAATTTCGAATTTCCTCATTTTGATTAAGGAAAAAATCAAAATTAAGACTTTCTTGCTGCATTTCCAACTATTCCCTTTAATAAAAGGTCATGTATTTTCATTAGTTGTCCGTTAATGTGGAATTTCAAATTTCCTCATTTTGATTAAGGCAAAAATCAAAATTAAGACTTTCTTGATGCATTTCCAACGATGCCCTTTAATAAAAAGTCATGTATTTTCATTGAGACAAGCCCTTTAACATGTTTCTTCATTAAGTATTAATTAGTTATTATTAATAATTATATATTAATTTAAATATATTTATGTTTATAACATTGCCTTCTCCTTAGAAATGAGAAATGCTTTGTTGACAAAGCATATTGATGAAAATGCTTTATGTATTTTACTTCTACTTGTAATAGCTTCACTTGATTCTTTGTTTTTGGATGTTGTGATTATTGATCAAACGAAATGGTATGAACTTTTAATTTTTGAACAAAATTGAACTATAACATAATTTAACAATCCTAATTTGATATTATGTGGAACACTTTGATTATAGGCTTCCCTCGGTAAATTGTTATCACGACACTAAATGATATTGTTATCAATATTCTTGGGAAGATAGGTTAATTGTTTCCTTTTTGGTTGATTCTTATGAAGATAGGTTAATTGTTTCCTTTTTGGTTGATGTTTATATTGACTAGTTAATGTACTTGCTCTTGTGATTAAGATATCGATTAGTATCGATTATTTAACTTTGTATCATTTTTTAATTTTCTTTTAAAGGTTTATTTTTTCATGCTCTAATGTTGCATTATTAATGGTATTTTGAATTTGTATCTTTTGTACTCCAACATTTGAGTATGTTTTTACTTCAATTCCTTTGACATCTTCTTGAGTTGTGTTATTAATTGGATCTACATTCGTTCCTTATTTCTTAACTTGGAATTCTCACATTTGGGTATGTTTTTACTTCAATTCCTTTGACATCTTATTGAGTTGTGTTATTAATTGGATCTATATTCGTTCCTTATTCCTTAACTTGGAATTCTCACATTTGGATATTTTGATGAATTCTTTTCAATAAGTTGTTGTACTATGTTTTCTAATGACTTCTTATCCTTCGTTTCTTAGTTTATGTAAGAAATTTTCACTGTGGTTCCTGAGACAAAAAACATTCTTCATTATGTCAACTTGTTTTTTCATGTTTTCAATTGGCTTTTTATTTTCTTGAATAATCACCTTCAATATATCATTTAAGTATCTTGATAAAGATACTATCGAGTTTGACTTCATTGTAATGTCTTGAAGTGTGATCTTCTATGTGTTTAATATGAAGTAACTCAATGTTCCAAACCATGTTATATAAACATTTATGTTGATCTCTTTTATATATATAGTCATAAAGATAAAGATAAATATAAATTGAGATATGCATTCATATTCATCAATATGAAGTCCAAACCATGTTATATCAACAATTATGTTGATCTCTTTTATATACATAGTCATAAAGACAGATAAATTGAGATATGCATTCATATTCATCAATTGTTACTTGCAATTCCTTGATTTCATGTTGTTTCATGAAAAAATTATTTTCCTTTTCACCTTATTTGATTCTAGAATTGAAACCTATATTTGATTCTAGAATTGACAATTAATTTGCTACTCCCCTTTAGAGTAAATAATCTGCAACATTTATCTAGATAAATGTTATAAATTAATCCTTTTTCATATCTCTTTATTTTCCTTAATATTTGATAGTTTTTTTTTTTTTTTCACTAAACATTTACTATTCTGAATGTATATAGATAATATCCTCTTAAATTACAAATATTTTAATTAAATATATTTCCCATTTAATTATATTTTTCATAAAATAATTAAAATACAAATATTTTAATTAAATATTTTTAAATATTCTTTTCCCATTTAATTATATTTTCATTATATTTAATATTATAAAATTTAGCCCCACTTTTCATAATATTTATATTATAAAATTTGGGCCCACGGGCTTTGGGGCTTTAGTTCACACTAAATGTTATAAATGAATCTTCTTTCATTAATATTTGATAATTTTTTTATTTCACTAAACATTTACTATTATGATTCTTTTGAATGTATATAGATAATATACTCTTTAAAATACAAATATTTTAATTAATATTTTTTTCAATTTAATTATATTTTTCATAATATTCAATAATTTGGGCTTTGGTTCGATAGTGAAAGGTGCAATGCTCAGGCACTCCATGAATTTGGGCTTTGGTTCACATTATATTTTTCATAATATTTAATATGACAACAAAAGGTGCATTGCTCAGTCACCATGAATTTGGGCTTTGGTTCACATTGTATTTTTCATAATATTTAATACAACAATGAAAGGTACACTGCTTAGGCACTCCATGAATTTGGGCTTTGGTTCACATTATATTTTTCATAATATTTAATACGACTGTGAAAGGTGCACTGCTTAGGCACTCCATGAATTTGGGCTTTGGTTCACATTATATTTTTCATAATATTTAATACGACAGTGAAAGGTGCATTGCTCAGGCACTCCATGAATTTGGGCTTTGGTTCACATTATATTTTTCATATTATAAAATTTGGGCGTAAAATTTGGGCCCACTGGGCTTTGGTTCGACAGTGGAAGGTGTACTGCTAATCCGCGTCAAATAGAACATAGCACATAGGCTAACCCTCAAGAATATTGATCTTATAGCGATCTTATAGCTGCACTACATGTGATAAGTCACTAGTTCCAATCCCCGTGGGGGCTGACTTTAAAAAAACATATTATATTTGTATAAATAAAAATATTCAAATTACCATTTACACATCATTAAATGAAAAAACAAATTTTAAATTCTTATATTTATTTGAAAAAAATCTCTAGAAAATTGTTAACTTCAAAAGATCGGTTGACACTATTTCATTAAATGCAACTTTTCAAATGAAATACAACTTTTCAAACGAAATACAACTTTTCAAACGAGTAGTCTTTAGTGTGACTTTTTGAAGGCTTTTATGGTGTAATTTCTCTACATTCCGGCAGGAATTTATTGAAAAGAGAAGTTTGATTGCTAGCTTTGCACAATCGAAGTGCCCTAGAGATTTTTGAGGGTGCTGAATCCATATATAGAGTCAAAAAACCAGTTTGAATAACAAAAACCAAGATTTTACCTCAAATTTTTTCACCAGATTCCGGCAACTTCAAAAAGTCGCACTAAAGACAACTCCCTCGTCAAAAGATCGGTTGACACTATTTCATTAAACGCTTTTTATAAATGCCAGTAATGGGCCCAAAATCTCTTGTTAACTTCAAAAGATCGATTGACACTATTTCATTAAATGCAACTTTTCAAATGAAATACAACTTTTCAAAAGATCGGTTGACACTATTTCATTAAATGCTTTTCATAAATGCCACTAATAAATGTCACTAATGGGCCCAAAATCTCTTGTTAACTTTAAAAGATCGGTTGACACTATTTCATTAAATGTAACTTTTCAAATGAAATACAACTTTTCAAAAGATCGGTTGATGCTATTTCATTATTTCATTAAATGCAACTTTTCATAAATGCCACTAATAAATCCAGTAATGAGCTGGTTACAACATGTCTCCAAAAATCTCCTATTTCTTTAAATGCAACTAATAAAAGCCACTAATGAGTTGATTACATGTCTCCAAAATCTCCAAAAACTTGAATGCATGCACTTAGAAAAAAATTTATTAACCAAACTTTATCTAAAATAATAATTAAAAAAAATCTTTTAAATTAAAAAAAATAAAAATAAAATAAAATATATATAATATTTTATATAATTTTTAAAATTAATTTAATTTAAACCTACATATTTTTAATAATAAAAAAAATTTAAAAATTTTCATATAATCCATAAAGTTTATTCATTATTTGAAAAAACAAATTTTAAATTCTTATATTTATTTGAAATTTTCTCTTTTAAAAAATAATAAAAAAATAAATCTCTAGAAAATTGTTAACTTCAAAAAGTCCCTTGACACTATTTCATTAGATGCAACTTTTGATTAGTTGACACAATTTCATTAGAAGCAACTTTTGATCGACTGACACAATTTCATTAGATGCAACTTTTCATAAATGCCACTAATGGGCCGTTTCATTAGATGCAACTTTTGATCTGTTGACACTAATGAGCCTGTTACGAGATGACTATTTCATTAGATGCAACTTAGATGCAACTTTTGATAAGTTGACACTATTTTATTAGATGCAACTTTTCATAAATGCTACTAATAGACAAGATGTAACCAAAATCTCCAAAAACTTGAATGCCACTAATGGGCCTGTTACAAGATGTCTCCAAAATCTTAAATGCATGCACTTAGAATTTTTTTTATTAACCAAACTACTTAATCTAAAAAAAAAAAAAAAAAAAAAACAAACAAACAAACTTCTAAATTTAAAAATAAAAATAAAATGTATATAATATTTTATGTAATTTTTTAATTAATTTAATTTAAGCCGACATATTTTTAATAATAAATAAAAAATTAAAAAAAAAATTCATATAATCCATAAAGTCTACTATTCATATAACATTTTATTTAACATTAACTCTACAACCTTACAACTTTATTCATCAAGCTATATAACATTTTATTTAAAATTAACTCTATAACCTTACAACTTTATATATCCGATTCCACAATTTGTAACTCCATAATTGTATTTTTCATATTTTATATTAAAAGAATTACAATACATTTTTACTTCAAACAAAATATATGTTTAATATTAATTGTATTTTTCATATTTTATATTAAAACAATTACAATACATTGATAATTTTAAAATACAAATCATATAATTTATAATTGTAATTGTATTTTTCATATTTTATATTAAAACAATTATAATACATTTTTACTTCAAACAAAATGATAATTTTAAAATACAAATCATATAATTTATAATTGTAATTCGTTAAAAGGAATGATACAATTCATAAATAATATAAAATATTCATAATATTTCACATGTTTGCAGCTCAGTCAGCTCAGCACCACCACAATACTCAATATATGTTCCATGAATACAAATTCCATGTATATTTCATGGTATTTGAGTTTAAAGTATTTGAATTCCTTAAAAACAAGAGAGGCTGCAGGGCAGCAAGTCCGCCCTGCCTTGAGCAGGGCTTAAAAACAAGAGAGGCTGCAGGGCAGCAAGTCCGCCTTGCCTTGAGCAGGGCTTGATCTGATCAGTTCTTCCTCATTAGTCAAAGGAGGCTGTAGGGCAGCAAGTCCCTGCCTTGCCTTGAGCAGGGTTTGATCTGATCAGTTATCTCTCATTAGTCAAGGGAGTCTGCAGGGCAGCAAGTCCCTGCCTTGCCTTGAGCAAGGCTTGATCTGATCAGTTCTCCCTCATTAGTCAAGGGAGTCTGCAGGGCAGCAAGTCCCTGCCTTGAGCAGGGCTTGATCCGATCAGTTCTCCCTCATTAGTCAAGGGAAGCTGCAGGGCAGCAAGTCCCTGCCTTAAGCAAAGCTTGATCTGATCAGTTCTCCCTCATTAGTCCAACAAGATTTCATAAAAGTGTAGAAAAAACTTGCATCGACAATGTGAGAAGTCCAGAGCTATTGCAACCGCTGGTCGTAGCCAATCGGAGGCCTCTTACAGCATAGAAAAAACTTGCTTGGGTTGCCAATGTGAAATGCTTTCCTTTCTAAGATTCTTTGTCGATTAGGCTTCAATCCATGTTCTACCCGTTATATATCGGTGTAAGCTGCTGAATAAAGTCATTTCCCTACTACAGGTTATCACGAATCCGTCAAAGTCGTGCTTACTTACTAAGGGCTCACAAGTTATTATCTTTGGATAATATAAATAGTATTAAGAGTAAGTATGAAACTAAGCCTGCTAGAATTATTAACGCTCTGTTGTATTACTTTACTCATGGATACATGAACCATTAAGTTAACTTCTATTGACACTCCATAATTATTTGAGTATTTACTAGGGCTACACCTAATAATTATTTATTATTTGAGTATTTACTAGGGCTACACCTAATAATTATTTGAGTATTTACTAGGACGATGGTTGCTTGCTCACATATTCAGGGTAAGGAAATAGTTTACTGAGTAAGAGAACTGCAAGCTTACATAAAATAATACCTCTAAGCCTGAGTACTATTTAAGTACAGTAGGATACTTAGTAATATACTCTTTGTAAGACAAAACTGGAATTAAGTGAGCAGTTGTAAGCCCAATATTACCTCTGCTCTAGATGGAGTTGAACCATTAATACTTAGTAAGTAGAGAATATAGTATTCAGCGATGGTAAGAAATACTAGTCTAACATGAGCAAGCTATGATGCTTTTTTACTATGACCAAAGATTTCACCACCATTAGTACGAGCCTTATACTTACAAGTATACCAGATTCATCACGAACTAATACCGCTGCATCACACCCCATTCATAAGTTACAGTTTTTATTTAAGATTACAGATTTCAATTAGCTAGTTATAGCAGTAATTTTCTGAGTGCATAATCTGCTTCCCGTGCACTGAAAACTTAACATGTGGCACATTAATAAAACCTTCTAGAGCCTATTGATGGATGGCAAGTCTTCTACGAGGAATAGGGAGTTGTCAGAATGTTTCGAAACTGATATGCCCAAGATCTGTGCTTGAGAAAAGCATTGTGGACCTATGATAGGTTGTATAGGTTGCTGCTTTGATTTTTTCTAACAATGTGATTTAGAAGCAACAATATGACCATCTTTAATCATACAGTAAAGATATATTTCAAGGCAATTCCAACATTGTTCTGTGGAAGTGTAGGTTGCAAATGCTTGCCTAGGGTAATCAACATCCTAATGCTATCTCTCCTATCGTCAGAGTCCATAAGCATGAATATCTTAATAGATCATTGGTGGAAGGATATAGAAGATTAGGAAGATATGTCTTGCTATCAAGATGCTGCAACTCACAACCAATAACAGTTGCAGCATCTTGATAGCAAGACATTGCTGCAGTTATCAAATAACAGTTGGGAAGGAATCATTCCGGACTTCATAGGTAACCTCACGAACCTAGTTGATCTGGAGCTGCCCTTCAATTATTTTTCAGGTAGCATTCCTCCGAGAATAGCCAAACCTTAAAAATTTACGGCAATTACAGCTCTACCACAATAATATCTGTGGGCAAATCCTTAAGGGTTTTGGAAATCTCAGTTCCTTGCAGTTCTTTGATGCCTCCAGTAACATGATACACGGAACGATATACGAGTTGCGTAGCTTGAAAAACCTGGTTTCTCTTCAGCTGTATGAAAATAATTTGTCTGGGCAGATATCCAATGAATTAGGATCCATGAGGTCTCTCTGAAACATCTCTCTGTATAATTACAATCTTGTTGGTTCCCTGCCTCTGAATTTGGGCAGGCTGTCTAGGTTTGAGTCCATTGATGCGTCTGCAAACCAGCTCAGTGGTCCCCTTCCACTGATATATGTAAGGGGGTGGCTTGATGCACTTTCTTGCTCTTCAGAACTTTTTCAGTGGAGAAATTCCCCTGTCATATGGGAATTGTTGGAGTTTGGTCCGTTTCCGAGTAAACAATAACAGGCTCAGAGGCAAGGTGCCATCTGGTATTTGGGCGTTTGCCCCTAGCAACAATAATTGATTTAAGTTTGGAGTTGTGTTTAGTGCGACTTTTTGGAGTTTCAGGTGCTGGAATTCGGTGAAAAATATTGAGGTAAAATCTTGATTTCTGTTATTTAAATTTGTTTCTTGACTGTATATATGGATTCAGGATCCTAAAAAACTTTTAGGGCACTTCAATTGTGCAAGGTTACTCATTAAACTTCTATTTTCACTAAATTCCGAGAAATTAGACTAGAAAAAACTACCGTAAAAACCTTGAAAAAGTGGCATTATAGACTACTCGTTTAAGTTTCAACCATCAACCAATTTGATGGGAAGATTGCAAGCAGATATTTTTAATGCTAAGAATCTGTCAGAGTTGTATGCGCAGAGTAACCGGTTTACGGGGAATTTACCAGCAGAAATTGGAGAGGCATCAAAGCTAATTAAGTATGCGCAGAGTAACCGGTTTACGGGGAATTTACGAGCAGAAATTGGAGAGGCATCAAAGCTAATTATGATAGCTGCAAGCAACGATTGGTTACAAGGGCAAATACCGGCTGATATCGGTAATTTAAATAGGTTGAACATAATCTATCTGCAGACGAATATGTTATCAGAACCCATACCGGATAAGCTTGCTCTCTGCAAATCTTTGAATGATTTGAATTTAGCAGACAATAGACTCACCAGACAGATTCCACCGTCCCTTGGCTCCCTTGAGGTCCTCAATTCCCTCTAATCCATTCTTCCCAGCCTTCCCTTTTTTCAAAGACCCCAGTCTTCCCTTTCTTTAAAGACTAGATTGGTGGAAGGAACTCTTCCCTTTCTTCAAAGACTAGATTGGTGGAAGGAACCAGAGCAGACCCCATTCTTCCCAGTCTTCCCTTTCTTGAAAGACAAGGCACCAGAGTCTTCATCTTCATGTTTTTTTATGGATTTTATTGTAAGTCTAGCTGATATTAGACCAAGTGTATGTTATTGTTCAATATTTTTTCTCCATTAATAAGAGTGTTGGAAGTAATCAAGAAGAAGGTTGGAAATAATGAAGAAACCTAAAAATAAAGTATATAAAACATTATTTGCTGAGCAAAAATATAAAAATAATACCTGAAAAATTCAGAATTAATTAATTAAAATTATTTAAATAATTTAAAATAAAAAAATCTTATTCCCACATTATAAATCTAAATTAAAATTCCAAAAAAAAATCATAGTACGTATAACATTCAAAATGAAACATTATTCGCTTTGAGCATGGGAAGTTCTGAATTTTAAAACCATTGTACATGGCGGCAGCAGGAAGAAACTAATACTTAACAGCATCACAACAAAATTATCTACATCACTTGACCTATTACTTACACTTAGATAAGAATTATATGGAGGAAATTCACTCTCATCATATGAAGGGAATTTAACAAGACTATTTTCATCTCCTTAAAACAATTTCTAAGATACACTTAATCATTTTATAATATATAGTAATTGCTTTAATAGCTCAAATGATTGTAATGTGTAATTCAAAGAAAATCAAAAGGAAATCAAAACATAGTATTATTTTGTAAATATCACTGCAATGTCTAATAAAAAAAGCAATCATACTCCAATAATACAACTTTCCATAAAAAAATATAAATTACAAAAATCTTTTGCCACAAAAATTATAAGCATAATAATGATTGATACATATGTAATATGATACAAAACACTATCTACAAAAGAACACAAAAATAACACTTATTTGTCAACAAAAATGAATGTTTAAATTGAATATTACTTATTCAACTTTAATTTTTTGATAATAAGAAATCAAACCTACATTGAATCAGTTTTGATTCTTAGTACTCATTATTACATCTTCATATTAAAATAAAAAGCATAAATAACCCATATAGATAATATTCATAAATCCAACTAAAAACAACAACAAAATGCAAACAATCTGAGTAAAAAGTAAATACAAGCAAGTATTTACAAATAGAGCCCAGAGTAATATGTACAAATAAAATCATAGAAAATTGGTGAAATCTCAACACCAAAAAATCGAGAAATGATTCAAATTAAAATTGTTTTTCCGAGGAACAATTCACTACCACCAAAAATTTGATCTTCCGTTCCCATAATATAATTCAAACATAAATAAACTCCATGATTCTAACATAAATAAACTCCGCGATTCTATTGTACACTAAATAAATAACTACGTGGCGGCAGTAGACAGCATCTAACACTCGAAACATAACAACAAAACTATTTACATGGTTGGAAAGAATATAACCGGAGAATTCGAACAAAGAAATTCAGGCACTCTGGTGAGAACTTGCTTCTCACTTTCGCTTTCGTCGCGCCTTGTTTGGCGTTCTTGTTTGATAACCGCCATTAATGGGCTTTCTATTTTCCTGCGCACCTTTTGTTTCATTCACCTCCTTCACTTTCGGCTTTTCATCGACATTGCTTAGATTTTGATTTCCATTGATCACTTCGCTCGGTTTTGGTTTTTCAAGCACATCTATCCGGTTTGCAATATCAACCAACGCACTCCTTTCTTCCTCTGCTATAGTTGAATGCTCAATCTGCAAACTCTTTTCGTTCGTGAAAGAATGAATCTCTCCTCGCAATGAGTTAATTGTGTTTCCTTGTTCTTCTTTTTCCTTGAGCAATTCATACTGTTTCTCTTCAATCACTTCACATTTCCTGATAGCCTCTGCAAGACGTGTTTCAAATTTCTGCACTACCTTCACATGTCTTTCCTGCAACTCTACAATTCTTTTGCTCAACTCCTCCACATTGTACTCCTGAATTACATCATATTGTTGTTTGACATTTTCATCTACCTGCTGAGAAAGTCTACTAATTTCCTTTTCCATCGCTGCATTTTGTTTAAGTAAAGCCTCCAACCTCTCTGCATTGCTTGCAGACGCAGCTTTCAACACTTGCCTTTCATCTTCCATACTAACCAATTTATCATTATAGTCATCCAACTGGGCCTTCAAAGACTCCGCTTCAGTCTTTAGCTCTGTATTGGTCTCGCTAGCCACCAACTGAAGCTTTGTTTGTAGCTCTGCAAGTCTGCTCAGCAGGATCTCCTTCTCAGCATTCCAATCTTCCTCTGCCATTTGGTAACTTCTACTGATCTCGACAGTCTCTTTTCTGGCAACTTCTAGTGATAAAAACACTTTCTTTTCCAATTTCCGATCCTCATTGGTTGTCTCTAATTCTGATGATATCACTTGAATTTGATTTTTCAACTTCAAAACAGTAGCCTCCAGATTCTTCTTATCAAGATTAAGTGCTCTACACTCCTCTTCTTTCGTAGAAGTTTCGGTATGTAATCTTTCCTTGGCTTCCTGCAAATGTTTGAGTGCTCGAGAAATCGCACCTTGGTATTCCTCATCCTTCTTTCCGAATTCTTTTCTCAACTTTTTCTCAGCCTCTTTCCATTCTTCAGACATTTTCCTTGCAGACTCAATTTCTGATACCAACTGGGCCTTCAAAGACTCTACTTCCGTCTCCATCTCTCTATTTGTCTCGCCAGCCACCATCTGAAGCTTTGCTTGTAGCTCTGCAAGCTTGCTCAGCAGGATCTCCTTCTCAGCATTCCAGTCTTCCTGTCCCATTTGGTAACTTCTGTTGATCTCGGCAGTCTCTTTTCTGGCAATTTCTAGCGATAAAAACACTTCATTTTCCAATTTCTTATCTTCATTGGCTATATCTAATTCTGACGATATCACTTGAATTTGATTTTTCAACCTTAAAACAGTTGCCTCCAGATTCTTCTTATCAAGGTTAAGCCTTCTGCACTCGTCTTCTTTCATAGACGTTTCGGCATTGAATCTTTCGTCGGCTTCCTGCAATTCTTTGACTGCTTGAGAAATCGCAGCTTTGTATTCGTCATCCTTCTTTACAAGTTCTTCTCTCAATTCTTGCTCAGCCTCCTTCCATTCATTAGTCATTTTCCTTGCAGACTCAATTTCTGATACGAACTGGGCCTTCAGAGACTCCGCCTCTGTCTTTAGCTCTCTATTTGTCTCGCTCAGTGACTCAAGGTCCATTTCTAGCTCTGCAAGCCTGCTCAACATTTTCTCCTTCTCCACATTCCATGTTTCCTGTGCCATTTGGCTAATTCTAGCGATCTCGGCCGTCTCCTTTTTGGCTGCAACGATCTGTGATAAAAGCACTTCCTTTTCCAATTTCCGACCTTTATTGGTTGCGTCCAATTCTGAAGATCTAGCTTGAATTTGATTTTTCATATGCAAAACAGTATCCTCCAGAATCTTTTTATCAAGGTTAACTGCTCTCCACTCCTCTTCTTTAGCGGAAATTTCGGTATTGAATCTTTCCTCAGCATCCTGCAATTGTTTCCGTGCTTGAGAAATCGCAACCTGGTAATCTCCGTCCTTTCCAAGTTCTCTCAATTGTTTCTCAGCCTTCTTGAATTCTTCATTCATTTTCCTTGCAGATTCAATTTTTGATACCAATTGGGCCTTCAAAGATTTCGTTTCAGTCCTTAGCTCTCTGTTTGTCTCCCTCAGTAACGCTTTCTCTTTGGACATGAACTCAAGGTTAGTTTCTAGCTCTGCAAACCTGCTCAACATTTTCTCCTTCTCCAGATTCCAAACATCCTCTGCTATTTGGCTACTGCTAGTGATCTGGGCAGTCTCTTTTTTGGCTGCTAAAATCTGGGATAAAAGCACTTCCTTTTCACATTTCGCATCTTTAGCGGTTTCCTCTAATTCTGCCGATATCTCTTGAATTTTATATTTCAACTGCGAAACAGTTGCCTCCAGATTATTAACAGTTCTACACTTCTCTTCTTTCGCAGAAATTTCGGAATTCAATTGTTTCTCAGCTTCCTGCAGTTGCCTGTGTATTTGAGAAATCGCAGCTGCGTGTTCGGCATCTTTCTTTGCAAGTTCTTTTCTCAATTCTTTCTCAACCTCCTTCCATTCTTCAGTCATTTTCCTTGTGGATTCAATTTCTAATCCCATTGCAGTGAGATTTGTTGACGAAACCGCTTTTTCTTCTCTTAAGACGGTGATTTCTTTCACAAGGATTTGATTAAGGTCGTTCAACTTCGATACTTTATCATCTTCACGGGTGGAAGAGGGACCATTTGCAGCTTTAGTTTTTTGTTGCTCACATGGAACATTTTCTTTAGCTTTTCGTTGATCACATCTCTTCCTCCCGCCCTTCTTGTTATTGCCTGCCATCTTGTTCACCTGCGTGCGGAAAATTATTTTTTGTAATTTTAGCACAAATTTTGGAAAGAAAAACTAGCATTTCGGATTACTTAACCATCAGTCATAAATAAGGCACACAAAATACCCGAAACGACTGTGTTCCAACCAGAATAAAGTTATTCAACCTCACTGTGCATTGTGAACAAGAATACGAATACAGAGTAGTTCACCAAGCGTGCAATTTAAGACAACAAAGTCTAAAGTTTAGCAAATAAGAATCCAGAGTTTCGCAACTTTTAAATCTCTCGAAATTCCAAAACAAATAAGAATCTAAAATTTGAAATTTAAATAGAAGTGTTTGATCTCTCTTCATACAAAAACAGAATAAAGAAAAATGTATGCTATACCGAAAAAAAAAACCTCTTCCGCGAAAAATAATGGCTTCCACTCTACAAGCTTCGACAACAGACTTTGCCGAAAAGCCTCTCGCCCTTTACAAATTCTACTGTCACTCCCCTGCAAAATTGCCCTTTGCAGATTCCATTGTCGCTCAGCTATCTCAAATTTTGGAAAGCATTTCGCATTATTATGAACCAATCTAAAATTTGAAATTTAAATATATTTGTTTGATCCCTGTTCATACAATAGCAGAAAAACGAAAAATGTATGATATACTCAAATAAATACCTTTTGGCGAAAGAGAATGGCGGCTACTCTTCAAACCCCGACGACACACTGCCAAAAAGCCTCTTGCCCTTTGCAAATTCTACTGTCACTTCCCCGCAAAATCACCTTTTGCAGATTCTACTGTCAGTCACCTGCCAAATTGCCTTTGCAAATTTACCGCGGAAGCTTCCAGCTGAGACACTGCGAAGAAATAGAAGACAATCGCTCCGAAGGGTTGTCTATCTATATATGACCAATCGATCGTTTTAAGGTTCGAAAATGTATTAATTTTGTTTGGGTAGAGAAGTGTGGACCCAATGCAAGTATGTGATTCAAGCAAAGGCGAATTTAGGGGGTTTCAACCTTTAATTTAGGGGTCATTCATTTTTTAAGATATTAGGGTTATGATCATTGCGTAACAAGAAGTTCTTGATAGTCTTTATATTTTTTTTTGGTTGAGTAGAAAATATAATTATAATAAACTAACTTAGTTTAATGGAACTCAGATTAATTATAAATTTCAAATTCAAATTTTTGGGAGTAAAATTAGTATATATTAATAATTTATTATTATTATTATTAGGTATATATTGATAATTCAATATTAGTTTTTTTTAATGAGGAATATGAATATATATATATATATATTCAATTTTCTATATATATTTTTTTAAATTTCAGTTTTAACAAATAAAATCATAAATATAGTCAGTCATTCAGTAATTAATTACAAGTGAGGTTGTTTATTGAAATTATTGTAAAGGGAATGTATGTTTGTTGAAAATATCAAGAATGTATAAATGTTTTAGGAAAAACTTTATTCTTATTAAAATTACTTTAATACTTTTCAAATTTGATGGATGATCTATGCAAGTCTCTATGTTGGCTCCCACGTTAATTTTTGCAAAGTGTGCTTTCCATTAACACCACACCATGAACAACTTGTGAAAACCATAACACGTGCACAATCTAGGGGATATTTACAATCAAAATTGGATATGGAAACCATTACAAGGTTATGTGCATCAAGGATGGCTCATGGAGCCATAAGCATGGCCAAGGAAGGAAAAAAGCGCCTTTGGATTTTGTTGATTCTTCCCAAGCTCAAGAGTAATGAATGAGTCCTCAAAGCAACATATGAGTTCTTTATAGTGGTTCCTTGCAAATCTCGACTAGGAGACATGCACCGTGAGTAGGTTTTCTTCAATGGAAATTGATGTCCTGATTTAAAATGTTTTAGAGGGGAAACGAGGGCCTTAAAATTGAGTTAAATATTCATAGGCTCGAATCCCTTGAACAACGCCTAGAAACCATGTTAGAAGCCCTCTCTAGGCAGTATTTGGGATTTGAGTTGAATATGAATTTATTACAAAGTCTTGACCATTAGAAATGGGTCTTAAGTCCTTGGCCAAAGTTAAGAATGGGAAATAAGATCCTCAAGCCCTAAAGCTTGTTTCAAGCTTAGGATGTAAGGAAAAACCCTTGAACCACCACATGGGACCTCTATACAACATATTCACCTCCATGTGACACCATGACTAGATTATTTGTGAACTGGGAGTGCCTCTCAAGGTTTAATCAAGTTGAAGGCAAGACAATAAAGGCCTTTCTTTATTAGTGAAGCTTCTCATCCTCAAGTGTTATGAACAACATCTACAACCCATGAACCATATTTTAGGCTATAGTTCCATTAATGCATCCTTTAATAACTACATGGCCCCCTTATTATCTCTAGCCCACTAGAGGGATATGAGTGCCATGATTAAACCACAACATAGGCCCTAAACAATAATGTGCCTTGGGTCTACACTAACAACGGCTCTTAAGATCATGGTTAGTGTTCTTTAACATTTGAGTGGATGTGCATGCCATGAATATGTTTTGCATTGTGGAAATGTGTCTCATGGCCTAAATATGGTTAAGGGGGGAAATAAGACACTTCGTCCCTAATTGAACCTTATTGAGCTTAAATTCCACGGTTAGGGGAGGAAAACACTGGAGCCATAAGACCTAAACATAGCTTCTTGTTCCTAATTTTGACACCTACAACCCATAACACAACCATCTTAAGGGATATTTGGCATCCACGTTTGATATGAATGACATTGAGAGTTTTAAGACACTAAGAATTGGTCGTGAAGTCTCGAAAATATTATAGGAAGGAAAACTAGTGAGGTATGCATTGAATCGTGTCTAGCAGAAAAGCCATGAACTAGTTCTTCCTTATCTAGGAGCTTATTTATTGGCAAGTGTATTGATGGTTGGATATATTCTCTTACATGTAAGTACGAAGTTGATTCTATTTTCTTTTATGTTGCTTCATACGTTGATCATGAGATTTTCGCTATTTTAGGGCTAATTGATAAATGCATTTACTGCTTCACTGTGGAATTATATTTTTATATAGCATATCTCTATGTATGGGCCATGTTTGCTGAACAAAATGTCCTAGATATTGAAGTTATCTTGACAAGCCATCTTCATTTTCAAACGAAGTATAAGCACTTTAAGGTGACTTACTCTTTTTTTCTTAATGTTGGACGGAGTTTCCCTTAGAGCCTCCTTGAGCTAGAAATGAGATCCTTCTTCATAATTCTCCTTGACTCCATATCCGAAAAGGATTTAGGCACTTATCGGTCATAAGGTGGTCACCTTGAAGCCTCTTTTTCACCTTTTTCCTCTCTTCTAGATCTAGCCACGTCGGGCCACCTAGGACATCATTTTCCCGACAAAGTAGCCATAGAAAAAGTTCGATCTCCTAGCCCCTACTATGTTGTTATGTCCTCAAGGTCTTCTCCAAATTTGAAAAAATTCTGATGGTGGGATTGCGAGATATCCAAAGCCCTAGATATAAGATCAAACTTTGCCTTGGTGTTCCCTAGGCTAGCACCTCATAGGATCAATTTAGCATTTGCAAGTGAAAATTCTTGTCTTGATCCTTTCCCCTTCCTTGTTTAGGTTAATATCATCATTGCTTGCTAAACTCCCTCCCCTTAACCTAAGTTGGGTCCACTTGGCCCCATGTGGTCCCACTACTTATCAAAGACAATTCATCAAGGACAACTTGAAAATCCAAGTTTTGCAAGGATTTTAGGGATTGGGAAACTCCTTTACTTGTCATATTCCCTTAACCTTGCCCTTAAATCATCACCTGCTTCTCCTACAAAATCTTGTACCTTGCTTAAAGAGCAAGATAACTCCATTCTTCATCTTATTCTAGAGAAAGGATTATTGAGGTCATTTCACATCTATTTGTTGGTCCATCCTTCATAAGTGACTTCCTATATACCGGGTCTCCACCCATTGATGAAATTCCATAAAGAGTAGGGAGCCTTAACTAAGGTGACAATGGGTTAATTCTCGATCGTTGCCTTTCATCTAAAAGTTGCCCCTTTAGGAGTGCCTTTTAGGTCCCCTGCTAGTGTGAGTGGTAACATGTCTCTTTTGGGTGTTAGCCTTGGACCTTAGTCCCGTGGGATCTATTTTACTGACCTTTGGGCTTTAGGGATGGTATTACATGGGAAACCTTAATTTTGGTTGTGTGGTCCTGCTCCCTAATCCACATATATCACTCCCCTTCTGCTAATTTTAACCCCATTCATCATTCCTCCCACTTGGGTCCACAAAGGGTCAACCACCCCCTTCCCTTTTCCCACACCTTGGGTCGGGATTTGAACGACGCCCGAAGGTTGATGCTGCTAAAAAGAAGAGAAAAAGCATAATTGGTCACATTCACCATGAAATTGTACCACAAAATGCAAAATATGGCCGAGATAAACACATTTAACACGCGGGAAAAAGCCAATACATGAGCTCTACCCCCTTCCATGGCCAACACCCTGGTTCCTATAGGCCCTAAATGAGCCTCTTCTATCATTCAACAACCCATGATTGTCCCAACCCCTTGTGGTCAATGAACTGCCCCACCTAAAAGGGTGTATCCACTGTTATAATTTACACATCATGCTCTCATTCCCTTGACCCCCAAGCAGTTAACCAAAGAAAAATCATAAAAGGAAGAAGGCATATGAAGAAGGGTGGAAAAATCAAGGTTGAGGTAACTCCTGTACCACGATTTCTCCCTCCTACACATATTTACCCAAGTGTGGGCTTCTCTTTATTAGCTACCCTTATACCATGGCATGTGACCCAGGATATCACCTTCATCCCCTACTTCCTTCCATCACTTCATCACATGCCACCACCATTTGAAGGATGTACCAAGGACATACAACCCCCTTTAGAAGTAGAAACCACCTAATAAGGTGCTTGGTTAAGCCCCTTCGGAACTTGGAGACATTAGCAGATGTGAAAGCTCACTATGGAAGGGCATATCATTATGAAGTGCCCACCTGTTGTCCATGGTTTGTAAATTCTTTTAGTTTATTTCTTTAATGACTTGGTGTACTGGAAGGCACGAGGACACATTGGATCTTACATAAGATTGCATATGGTCTCCATCTTGGGTTTGGTCTCCCTATACAGGGTCCTAACCCTCTAGAGCGCTACATTGGCACATGTAGGGTGTGTGTAGAGAGCCATAGGCCTCCACAACAGTATACAACATTCCATGGATCCCCAGAGTCATTCAAATATTGCTCGTGGTTCACCTAATGGACAAGGAAGATGCACCTGGTTCACCATGCCTAGTCGGCTCTGCAGTTACACCATACACTTAGCAGATGATCTAGGATTTATATGATGACATGTCATCACTTATAACATCATCCTAGCCCTTGAATATGGTCTACATGCATCTTCTATTTTCTTGGAGACCCATGAGGGCACTTGTGTACCCCCACATCCATTTGGGAGCACCACAGGTTTATTGCTTGGAGAAAAAGGGGCCAAACCCTTGTTGACTACTTTCAAGAGTCCTATTTCACATTATGACACCTATGGAATTCACTAAGCCTCCTCTATGGCCCAATGACACATGTTATTGATCATTTAACCCTCTTGAGAGGCTTCCTCCTTTGTTATTGAGCTAGTTTGGTGGGATTTTCACCAAGAGGTTGTTATTATGCACATTATTTTATTTTAGGGGCTACATTAGGCCAAAATTAGCTAAATTGAATTCATTAGACATTGTATAAATAAATGATGATTTGATTGATTATCTCATCATCACTTGGATTGGATCATATTCTCTTGTGAGATTTTTGCTATTCTCTTTAGAGGACAAAATTGGATGGATTGATGAATTTTGATGTTTGGATGTCTTCATTTTTGTCTTGGAGCTTCTATATTGGCATATGATGATGATAAATATACTTTTCCTCACATGTAAGTTCTATTTTAATGTTATTTTATCATTTTATTATGTCACATGCAATGTTGCACGAAGTGGGGACGAAGCGGGGACGCAGAATAGAAGCATTCTTATCATGAGGCGTTTATTTTATTTATTTTCTATTATTTTCCTTCATTCTCCTCCTCACATGCAACTTGTGACCTTTCACCTTCCTTTTCTCCTATTTTCCACTATTTTCATAAATAAATTCCAATAATTGCCCCTTTGCCTTTCCAGAGCATTTTCCATTGCCTTTTCCAATTTCCATAACCATTAATTAATCATAAGTGATCCCCTTCACTTATGTTTTTTTCCCAACATTCTTCTTGGAATATGTGTCCCATGACCTTGGTTATTATTTCACCTTTATTAGCTTTATTACATGGATATTTGACCAGGGTTGTTACAAAACCATCCCCTTAGGGGAACACCATCCTTGGTGTTCAATGACACCTACAACAAGAAAGACCACTAAAAAGAAAAACATAATGCCCATGGAGCTTTATAACTTAGCTCATTGCATTATTTGCAATGAACAACATGTTGAAAGAAAATCAGCATAACCAACATGAAAACCATAACAACATGACAACCATATCACTTATTGAAGCTTTATAACACAACTGATTTCGGTATTTATGATAAAAACCATATATAATTATGTACGTATACCAAAACTGCTTTGCATCAACCAGAAAATAATTAAGGATACATAGCCCGCATCTGATCAACCATCTCCCATGTAGCTTTATCGGGCCCAAGGTGCTTCCAGTGCACTTTAACCTGCTCGATTGCTCAGTTCTGGAGCATGATCATATTTATTTCCAAAATGCACAGAAGTTCTAGCTGGAATTCTCCTTCTGGTTCCACCTATAATACAAACCAATCAATAGCATGATCAACATATTTCACATATCTTTTAAGAAATGAAACATGGAAAACATCATGGACTTTCATTGTTGTAGGCAATGCAAGTTGATAGGCCATTGGTCCAATCCTCTCAAGGATATCAAAAGGCCCACAATACTGAGGTGCCAACTTGGTGCATGATCCAATCCTCAAGGAGCTCTTCTTGGGCTTGATGTGCCTAATGGAAGATATGAATGAGATTCCCTTATAAGAACTCACTCATCCCTAAGTGTAGCTGAACTACCAAACCTTGAAATGCCAAGACCCCATTCCCATCAAAGTGTAAGACTGCCTTTCTCATACTACAACACCTCAGTCATGACTGAATGTCCAACATGCTCATACCAGAGCCCCCTCTCCTGTAATTCTCAGCCACAATATATGTCATGATTGAGGATATTCCCATCATGCAAGGGGAACTCATTAACGCCATAGTATACCACTCCATGGCTAGCCTCAATCCTAAGCAACAATCAACCTCACCATATGATGACGTCCGCAACAATTCCCCATGTGTGAAATGGAGAATAAATTGAATCACCTACTATCATGGGCATACTCATCACGAAGTGGAGCGATCCATTAATCAACTAGATCCTTGGACCCCATAACCAAACTGGAAGATCACAACTCTCACTCCTCACTGGCTGCCATTATGAAGCCCTACTATCTGCTAGAACCCATATGTGCCTCGTCTCTGACTCTTGTATTTAATCAGATGACCACCATTCATCAAGAACTAATCTTGTACATGCCCTGCTCCTTCCAGACCACACAACGAACTCTACTATCCCAAATCCTAATGATGCACCCAGACACTCCCTAAAGTCTGGACACTCTCTAGTATACGAATTCTACCATCCACTCTAACTCATGCTCACATAATTCCTCGAGATGTAATTTTGAAAGTGCACCATGTATCTCACTCACGATCACCTCCCTAAGTGTGAAATCAAGGGTGGAGAATATGCTACCTTTGAAATAAATCACACACTCTCCAAGGCTGTACCTGTTAGCTCTTACCATGACCAAATTCCCTCACTGAGAAGTCACTCTTTGGATGCTTTTTTTACCATCCAACTATCTTGAGTGAGCCTCCCGCGTCTTGCTGCTTGCAATGAAGGCACTAAGGGACAACACCCAACTCCTCTACGCCTGTAAAGTGGAGGAGATACATGCATGTGAATCCCTATGGATATTGTCAAATGATGCTCATATGTGTCCCCATCGAACCTGGACGAGCTACACCGAATGGCATGCTTGTCGTCCCTAGTAGGCAAAAACCCCATAAGTTAACTTCATAAACCACCTCATACGACTAAGTATCCCTGCGCTCCTCTGCATACAAACATGCACGTATGTGCCCCTTGGCACACACTTGCACCTAGTTGCACCCCTCTCTGCACTATTGGATACCACCACCAACTACCATATCATCTTAAATCATCTGACATCCCTCCTATGTCAAATCAGTTGTCACTCCATGCGGAAACTCTAGTGGGTGTGAATCGATCCTCCTACTCCACAGGGAAAGCCCACACATCACGACACACCACCATACACCTTTGTGCTCCCATTAAATAACATTGCATACTTTCGTACAATCCTGAATCATAAGGAATACCACATGTGCCAATGTATCTGCCACTCTATTAGTGAACCCATCATGACGTGTGCCATATCTCCTCATCTGTCTTGGTAGACCTAAGCAACCTAACTCTACACATGCTAGGGAAAATATCGGTGTTGCACCAATCCTTGGTGGCTCCTGTTTCCAATATGTCAATGTGAGATAATAATCCACATACAATGCCGTATTCGATGGCTTGCTGATGCCTCCTATGAAAATTTCCTTCCAAAGTATACTAATCATCTTATGGCTCCCTGCACCACCAACAGGCCCAAAAAAATCATGAATTTTTCCTGATCCCCTGTCAATCCAACCTGTCACAAACGTTGATGGAGATCCGAAAGTGTGTGGATGTTCAACTACCATATTCGTCACATTGCCAATACCCTCACTAGTGAAATATATGATGTGGTGGGGAATTCCACCTAGATCCCAACAACTGTCATCCCGCGTCTCGAGTGTATGGTAGGAAGCCCCACCTGGATCCCAATGCTAACATGGGCCTCCAGTATCCCTAATTTCTGGTGGCTCCTGTTGAGCTTAACCCTTGACTAAGACCATCTCCATAAGTCTATCCCACTCAAATAGGTATGAACTCAAAATATCTTTCCATCCAACCCTAGGGGTAGGATCGAATGCATGTGTACTCGCATATGCAATAACTTAAACATACAAATGTTGCACCCCACGCATCACATGTCGTCTCATCTCACTGTCCTATTCAACACTTGAAATCTGACTAGGTAACTCTGCTTCTCTCTCTCTAATGTGCAGAGGTGATTCATCAGTATTGCAAACCCCATATATGTATTCCTGAAGAGAGATATTGAATGTAAGTACTGCAACTTGGTTGGTTTCATGCACATATATCTGTTCACCGTCGATGGTAGGCCCAAAATATGCCTACACATCCTCCTCTACCATGGGCTCGACAAGTGTCTCAAGCTATCCCTCTACAGGTGGCTCATTGAGCATAACATCCTCATCTAGCTCACGCTCCTCAAGGTGCTCCCCATGCCTTTGTAGGTAGTTGTCTTATGGGAGCTCTGTCACAGATTTGGATGCTTATGTACCTATCAGCACCACATCAATCTATTGTGGGTTGTTATGACCTGGAAACTTGGACACAACCTTGGGCACCTCATCAATGGATACCTCAACAATGGATGAAACCTCATCATCGATGCAGACCTATGTGTCTCCCGACACCTTGTTAATGGATGACCTTGCAAGTGTATGCTCTACTCTCTCCCCCAAGGTGTCAGCTAAAGCTATCAAAGGAATCCACAACAAGGGTGACTCTTGTGTCACATTTGGTATATCAACGTGCTCCACACACTCTGGTGTGTCCTCAGCCTCCTGCTCAACCTCCTCCCCATGTGCACTATCAGTGTACCTGTGCCTTATGCCCCACAATCTGAAGTAAGATATCCTTCTATTCCCATCATCTAACTACTATCATCCTATCCACTCCTCTTGAGGAGGTTTGTTTCCCTAATTCTATTGAATTCCCCACACGGTGTAAATGGATCACCCCCATGGCATGCACACCTCTAGTTCCTCTATTATAAGGATGAGGATAGCTTGATTTTATTCCCTTAATGACACACAGCTGGGATAATATTTCTATCACATCCTCATTTTTTTTGGTTATCTTCTCATTGTTTCTGACGATCTCCTCCATGATTCCCTATGTACTCCTCCCCTATTGCGCCATTGGAATGCCCATAAATTTCACCAATCACTAGGCATGTATGCCTACACCTCCATGATTTTCTAATCCCCCACAACTGGCCAAGATCATGCTTTGATACCACTGTAATGATTGAAATTTCAAATTAACACAAATAACAGAGACATGTACAAGGAAATGGCAACAATAAACAAATTCCAAACATGCACATAAAACTACACAAGAAATTGAGCCAAACAATTGAGCAATTTTATTAATACAGAAATATGAGTACATAAATGGGAAGGAATGATAGAACCTAGGATTGTTATGCAAGCTAGGCAAACCCTAGGTTAGATTTCACTAATCCAACTGCTAGAAATGGCTCCCACAAAATCTGTGCATTGCCTAGAAATTTTGCGTGTTGTTTCTAGAAGGAAACTCAAATTCTAACCTCAATAATCCCTAGATCGATCTAAAATATCAGTTACTGACTCCTCTCCTATAACCCAAAAATACCGAAAAAATGTTTTTCCTAACTCTAAGCCAAAATCAAACCCACAATGTGATGCAAATTGTTTAGCTGACTAGTAATATGCCTATAAGAATGTACGATTCTAGCCAGAATACTTAGCAAAAAATTCTATAAAATTAGATATAGGCTTATTACACCCAAACCAACCAAACCCATAAATCGTTTGGTCTAATTCCAGTTGACCCAGATGATGTAAAATTAAAAATGAAAGGTTTCTTGAAAAAGTTTACAAACTAGTTTATGTCTTGTGGGAAATGGATTGAAATTGAAAAAGCACATAAACTTATTAACTTAGTTAACTTTTTCATATTTAATCAAAGAAAAATAAACAACATGCAATATCACAAAACAACAATTTGATGACGGATTTCACCCCTCCTCGGCTACATCTCCGAGTTCAACTTCCAATGTTGGCCCTTTAAAAGATATGCTCAAAATTTCAATTACATCAACATACAATGCTCAAATCACAAAAATAATGTTGCCATTATGTCTAGAACACCCAAAAACCCTGTAGGCTCTTCTTGGGCTCAAAATGGCTGAAAATAGCCAATTTAACCCTCTTTGTTCATTTCTCTACTATCTGTCTTGCAAAATGACCTCTCTCTAAAAAATGGCAACGAATTTTTCCTTTGGTGGAACCGCCAAACGATAAATTGGTGTGGCTTTTGCACTAATTCCAATGCTGATTGTGCAAAATGCCAAACTATTAATTTGTATCTTGCACCCTTGTTTTCTGCGCTTTTTTCGGTCATGTGGTTCTCAATGTGGTCAGGGGCATGTGCCAGAGGCCACACACCCACCAACTACACGCTCTTGGTCATATGATGGGCCATGTCAATGAGGTTGGGCGCCACACACCATCCCTTCTATGCAACCCTCGCCAGTGGTTATGCTGCTTTGAATGGGATCAGGACTAGGGATTCTAGCCCTGCCCCTCTCGCCTTACACCTGATCACCATACTACCATATGAATCGGGGGTTGGGGCCACGTGCCCCACCCCTCCTGCTAACGTTGTAACCGTATAAATTTAAATCAAACTCGCCCACTATGTATTAATGAGAACATATGGTGGTGTAATGGTATGGTGGTTGGTTGTTCAATGCGAGGTTGTGGGTTCCATCCAAATGGCGTCTAGTTCACCAACTTTGACCAATTTTGGCCCCATCTAGAGTGCCCCATGGCGCCTTGGGATTTGGCTACGTATCACTCTATGATTGGCCCATTCCCAACACTTCAACGAATCGTAGATCACCACATTTCCTCCAAGTGTTGAATTTAGATTGGCCCCAAACTATCCAATCAAAAAATCATTTCATCATTACATCAGGATGACATTAATGCCATGTCAACATACAACTTTCCCAGTCAACCCTGCAATTTTATTTTTTAGCTATTTTCCAAAAACTTCAGAACGCGATAAATTCCTCATATGATGTCAGATTGAGCTGATTCAAGCATCATTGGAACCAAAATGATGAGATGTATGATTTGGCACTGGTTTTAGGAGATTTTGAGCACTTTGATTTTTGAGCATATTTTTTTATCCCTTAGATCATTCCTCCCCACTCGAAGATTTTGGACCACCAAAAGTATGTTTTTACTCAAAAAGTAAGTGATGGTACAACTCCGTCACTTTCCTGATCTCAATGCACCTTTCTTTACTTGGATTGGTACCTTTGAGCCTGTTATCTCTTAGAGAAACCATGACTGTTAGGGAAAATCACTAAGGTAACCTCAAAAGTCTTTTAGGTTGAAAGGTAGCTCTTCAACTTGGAGAGGGATCTCTCCCTAAAACACAACTACTCTAGGTCAATGTAGTAGTAGGTTTATACTTTAAGCTCTATGGCCAGATTTTTCTGAGAAGTGATGAAAATTTGGTTGGGCTGTATATAAAACGCACCACTGGGCATGGAGTCTAAACCTTATTAGGTGAAGTTACATATTTAATGAGAAAGACACAAAAATCAAGGTAGTAATAACTCCTTTGAAATTTTTGAGAGATTTAGAAGAAGAGAACTGAAAAAAATTAAAAGAATAAAAAAAATAAAAAATAAAAATAAAAATAATAATAATATATATATATATATATATATATAGTTTAAAAAAAAACAAGTACTAATGACTGAGAAATAACGAGAAAGGAGCATAAATGAATCCCAATATCATATACTAAAGTTTCCATACATGAAGAAGATTTTATAAACACAGAAATAACAGATAGGGAACTACAACACAATAATTTTCTGCAAATGCTCAATAAAAACTGCAATATATTTAAGATCTGCTCAAATACACCAGAATGCTATGTTTTTCAGTAAAAAAAAACCCTGCTTTATTTTACAAAACTTATCTTTATACAAACTAACTAAAAAAAAGTATTTGGCAAAGCTTTAATTACATAGTCTAAAAATCACAGTGTACATCTTCAATACATGCATACAAAACTTTCCAATCCTATCTGCATCTAAATATCATGTTGTTGGTGGAGTAATGGCTAGAGATGAGGATCACCAGGTCATGAGGTGGCATCCAAGTCAACAACTGTCCATGAGCTTTTCCTCACGAATTCCTGAAAATTAGGATCTAGAGATCCCTTCGAAACTCCAAAATCGTGACATATATTAGAAAACCAAGAGAGGGTTTGTTAATGGGTCTATTTTCAATAAAAACCTCTTTGGGTTTTCAAAAATTCATCTTCAGTTGTATGGAAATGGATTTTTAAAATAGTGGCTAAAACGGGAAAAGACTAAATTGCAAAATCATGAAAACTAGGTATCAAAAATTCCTTTGAATCTCTAAAATCGTTACACTTGTGTAAAAACTGAAAGAGGCTTTTTTAAATGAGTCTTTTGAAAACAAAAACCTCCTTTGGTTTTTAAAATTTATTTTCCAACTATTCGTAATATGTGCCCGAAGTTACTGCCTTTTACAAGAAAAACAGAGTAAAACAAAGTTTTTTGCTGACATCTCCTTAGTCAACGCTCGTTTGATAGATGATTGTTCATCTACTGATGTGTTATTTATCAACGCATTTTTTTACACATAAAACAAAATTTGAAAATTTCCTTTTGGCACCGATACCCTGAATGTCAGTGCATTTTTAAAATTTTCAAAAATAAAATAATGTTGGTCACTCTCGTTGTCAATGCTTTTAACCCTGTTTATTATAAATTCACGTTGACACTCTTGTTGTCAATGTTTTAAAACTATTTATTATAAATTTGCGTTTACACTCTCATTGTCATTGATTTTAAAAAAATTCGGACTAACAATGTGATAATAGATCCCCTCTCGAAGATACTCCTCATTTCCTCTGTGTGAAGTCCTTATTCTCCTGTCAGGAATTGAGTCTTCTTGCAACTCATTTAAATATTCAGGAGAAAAATATTCTATAGATGGACTCTGAACATTCTCTTCATGATCATCAATCATTTGAGCCTCATAGAATATAAAGTTTTCCACATTCACAATAGAATAAATTTGCATATACTTGCAGAAAATCTAATGGGAAAGCATTGTTACCAATCTTCTCTAAGATTTTGAAAGGACCATATCTAATTGGCTTGAGATTTTTACCTTCACCTTGAAATATTTCCTTGTTAATATACAACCAAATTTGATCTCCCACTTGGAAATCATGATCAACCCAATGCTTTTCATGTCTTGTTTTGTACTTGGATTTTATTTTCTATAGCTATTCTTGTACTCTTTACTAGCTAAATTTTTTCAATGAAATGATTGGCTTTGTTCACATCACTATTTCCATCTACTACAATATCTTTTCTAAAGATGAAATCCAAAGGATACTTTGTCAAATAACCCAAACAAGCTTCAAATGGAGATACTTGTGTAGACGAATGCTTGATGGTGTGTAGGTATGACGCATGTAATGCAAACACTCGTCCCAAATTTTAGGATGCTTACCAAAATATCCTCGAAGGAGGACCACTAATGTTATATTCAATACTTTTGTCTGGCCATCGGTTTGTGGAAGAAATGTGGTGCTATTTTTCACTTTGGTGTCCATGAGTTCCCATAAACTTGACCAAAAATTCCTGAAAAATCAAGAATATCGATAAAAAATAATAGAAGTGGGCAGCCCAAAGTGAGCCCATACATTTTGGAAGAACATCTTTGCAGTGTGTTCAGCTGTAACCTGTTTCTTACATGGAATCAACACACACATTTTTTTATGAAACGATCCACAACAACATATAGATAATCATGATCTTTCCTAGACATTGTAGTCCCCCTACAAAATACATAGAAATGCTTTCGCAAGGACAAGAAGGAATAGGAAGTGGAGTGTACAAACCAAATTTCCCAGTACTAGGCTTTCTGATAGCACACATGGAACATCCCTTTACATATCTTGAAACAATTTCATTCATGCGAGGCCAATAAAAATACCTATGAATTTGTGTAATTGTTTTTCCTACACCAAAGTGACCAACAATAAGAGAAGTGTGGGCTTCCCTTATGACATTGACTCTTTCACCCTGTGGAACACATAACTTGCCAAGATGATACAAAAACTTGTTATGAACATGATAATCCATTAGTACAAAATGGCTAATTAGTTACTAAAAAAATGACTAAAATTTGCATATAAACGACTATTTTTCAGCCGGTGACCAATAGTAGCTAATTTACAGTATCTTATAACGCGACCAAATTTTGGTCGTTTTTAGCTTAGTCATTAATTGGTTATCTCAATTTTGTTGTCTAGTTGTATATTCAATCATTAATTTGGTCATTAATTTAGCCATTAATTTAGTCATTGATTTAGTCATTGATTTAGTCATTGATTTGATCATTAATTTAATCATTGATTTGGTCATTGATTTAATATTTGATTTGGTTATTAATTGTCACAATTAATGACCAAATATACAACAAAATATATTACTAGATGATCACCCGATAAAACCAATTAATGACCAAGAAATATGACCAAAATGTTGGTCGTGTTATAAGATACTGTAAATTAGCTATTAATAGTCATATATATGCAATTTTTAGTCATCGTTTAAAACCAATTAATGACCGGAGAAATATGATTAAATTTAAGTCATGTTATAAGATACTGTAAATTAGCTACTAGTAGTCGTATATATGCAAAATTTAGTCGTCATTTGCAGTCACAATTTTATCATTTGCAGTAGCTATTTATTCATTATATAAATGACTAATTTAGTAGTTTATATTCATTTCATTTACTTTCACTAATAATCATTATAAATAACTAATTTAGTCGTATATTCATTTTATTTGTGTTCATCATTAATCAATGTAAACTACTAATTTAGTAGTTTTAAATTGATTTTGTGTTAATTATTAATCAACATAAATTAATTTGTATGATTTAAAAAATGTCATACAATGTGCATGTTCATCTAATAGGAAAACACAAAGTCGCATATTTTAATTACAATACTAAACAATATCAAATGCAACTATAAATAATTTCAACCACATAAATTATATTATATGAAATGTTAAAGTATTACAATATGATTTTCCAACTTAATATTGGTTGGACTACAATTTACACATGAAATGGTGTTTCATCACTTCAAAACATTATCGTTGTGTTTTCAAGGCATTGTAGGTGAATTCACCAACCCTGAAGACTTGACCATCAGTCTTTATATGTGTGTCTTATGCGGGATATTGGCTTTAAGAGGATCACCAAACCAGTTCTGCTCTCCCTCTTTTTGCATTTGTCGCTCCAATGTTATTGCTCCCCTCTTTTTTTTAATTCATGCTTTTTACCATCAATACTGAGTTCATTTTCTGAAAACAAAAGAAGATACAATGAGTTTAAAACATAAAAAACAATGAACACTAGAATATAAACTAAATTAGACTATAAATAGTTTATACGACATATACCTCAACATTAGCAATGTCAAAGCCATTTTTCCCCATACAAGTAAGAAACTCGAACAAATTTTCTTCATTGGGGCGATAACTATCACTATAATGTGGCCAGATAACCTGTATAAACAAAGCAAATAAAATATCATGATATATAGAAAATAACACCTTAGTAACTTAGTATTCAACTTTCAAGGAAAGCTTAAGAACAATCATGTCAACTAAGTTATACGCTAAAAAGCTCGAGTTGTAGATAACTTGTGAAAACAAATAATTTGAGGTGTGATGTTTAATCCTTGTCGTTTTATTCACAACAACATTTCATTTTCTAATGCATGAACTTAGTCAAGTATATAAACAACATGTACTCAAATAACAACATGAAAGTAACTTTTTCTGATACTCATGAAAATATTTTAACACAAAATAGCTATAAGGACTCCAATAAATATAGTGTAATACTAATTTCATCTTCAAGCTTTGGTTGTTGTTTAAATGGACATGGTACTAAGTATTTTGAATTTCATAGTTAAAATACAAAAAAAAATAAAAATAAACGTCCAAAATACAATCAAACAATAAAGAGAGGGTGTCATGGAATGGAAATTGCAATTATAAAAAATTTGTTTACCTGTCCACTAATGTCGTGTGTAGCATTCCTAAGATATTTCTTGCCCAAAATAACCATGAGGTGAAATAATTAGAACATTAAAAACCATAGGAATTCCCACTAGAAACATTTCCAAAGTCAGTGGCTTAGGTGTCTAAGTGATCTCTAACAGCGAATGAACCATATCCAAGATGTGATATGCATCGTCTCCCTGTCATTTTTCCAATCAAATTTCCTGTAACCTGCCCACTGTTATCATTCATATTTTCCTTGAAGTTGTTGGAAGAGGAAGGGGGTCCGAGGTAACCACAAACCAACCTTCAGATACAGAATCTAGCCAATCTGTATCCAGAGAGGGCTCTCTCTATAAAATATATCTTTGTTTTTAGAAGATATTAGGCTAGTTGTAAAGTCCAGGGGTTTTGATTTTGTTTGAGTTGATGGAATTCTTTAGCTGAGATTAAGATCAAATAGTTTCAGTCCATTGGGCTATGGAGTCAAAGGATTGGTTGCACTGGCTTAATTTTTTAAACAAAAGATGGTTTATCAGGGCAAGCTAATCAAACTAGAAACAATTTTAGATCTAAAGTGAATGGAATGGAATTCAAATGGATGAAAGGCAATAAAGAATCTTTCAACACATTCAAGAGAAGAGAAATAGATTGATTATCAATAAAGAGCAGTTAAGTATTCTTTACTAAATAACCAAAGATATATGAACTAGACAAACAGGAGCAATTAAGAATTCGCTGTTTAAACTAGTTTAGAAGAAAACATTTAGAATAATAACGACTGAAATTAGATTACACCTAAGTACTTTCTGATTTAATCTTTTTCGTTAAATATCAAGATAAGGAAACACAGATGATATTGTAAACAAATGTTAAACTTCAAAACATGGGATAGAGATGACTTATTGATCCTTCATTCGACACATGAATCCTGAGAAAAGTCTTCTGACTCAATTCCTTGTCCAGTTTTGCCACGAAAAATTTCTCCAAAGCTCTTTATTCCAAAATATTCAATGTTACATCAGAGTATAAGAATCCACCCTCAATAATTCGATTGAGGGCTTATTTATACAAAAAATCATACAAAATATCTCTTAACAAAACGAGATATAATCTAAAATGACTCATAAATAAGTTACAATAAAAATAGAGACAGATGGTCTCATAGATAAGACACAAAGCAATTGATGTTGTGTTGTTTTCCTCCTTTTGAGGATGTGCTGGAGGCAGGACTTATATTTTAGTTCATCGTTGTCCTCTTCAGTAATTTTGTTCTAACTGACTTGCTTCACTGATACTCTTTGTTCTTACTGATACACTTTAACTGAACTGATACTCTTTGACCTTTGTTTGTCCCTTTATCCTTTATACTGGAGTAAATAGGAAAAATTTCATATAAGGATAAATTTTACAAAAGTTCCAACAAATCTTCCCACCATTTATCTTCTGCTATTTTGGTCCGTTGAAGCTTCCTTAATGTTTCATCAACCTCGGTATATCTGAAGAAATTAGGCTGATTAGGAAACAAATGTCTTACTTCATGTTCAAGATAAAACAAATTCTCTAATCTGTCATGAAGATTCCTTCCTGTAGGTAATGTTGCTTCTGATGAAATGGTTGAGGAACTAGCAATGAAATGATTGTGAGCATGTATGTCCAATTTCTTGACATAAGTTTCCAGGTCCATTATTTTATCTTTTGAAACCATAGGGCTGGGCAACCCTTTATTCAATAAAACATTAAACCTTTCTCTGAAAGCAATGATTTCACTTTGCATGTCAAAACACCTTCGTTCTAAATTTTGCATAAGAGTTATTTTAGTAAAAACTCTTTTTATCTCCAAGATTGTTGCAGTTCTGTCCCGAATACCCACATATGCAAGTTGTTGTCTGGTTTGGGTGTTTAGAAACTGTATAAGCTGATTGGCTTCCTTAGGCCTATTTCCTAATTCTGCTCGTGTATTCTCAACTTCATCCAGAGCTACTTTGACCAAATCATTCTGCTCGTATATTATCTAGATTGAGGACCAGATATCTTTTATTGACTGAATAATATCATCCCAAAGAATGTCATTTATTTCTCTTAAAGGTTTCTCCAATGTGAGATCCCTTTCCAAAGCTTTAACTAATTTTTCCAACTTTTTGACTTCTCTTGTTTTGTCAGCAACAGTCATTTTTGAAAGATCATATTTCTGTTCCAAATTAATAAGCTGTAACTTTGTGCGCTGAAGTTCTGTTACTTGAAGTTTTAAGTCATTCATTGAATTTATTAGTTCTTCTGTACTCAAAGTTGAAGTATTTACCTGTGATGGCTCTGCTGGTTGACCTGTTGGACCTGTGATAACCTCTGCCGTAGATACTGGAACACTGGACTGCTTGTCTTTTAATGCTTGTTCCAGCTCTTTTTCTATTTCAGTTAGTTGCTCATTCATTTTCAAGAGAAACTCCATCATTTCTTCTTCAGAATTCTTCTTTATTACTTCTTCAGTTTGAGGATGTCTTGAAGCTGGCAATTTCAACTGCTTTCTCAAAGCTGCAATGTCATCATCTTTTTTCTTGATTAGAACTTCTATACCTTTGACATCCTTTGGATTGTGACCCAAACCAATTATTATTTCTTCCAATGTTTTTATCCTGTTGTCTTTGGCTTGAGAAGAAGCCTTTTCAAGCTGTAACTGTGTATTGGTGTTCTCCAAAGAATCATGTAACCTGTGAGCTGCCATTGCCTTATCAGTCAAAGTAGAATAGATCATTTCACCAGTCTGCTTATGTAACTCAATCTGATCTAAAGGATGGATATCCTTTGTTAGGACTTCAAAGTTTTTCCTAATATAATCAGCAGCTGTTTGGGGTTGTTGCACCTTGGGTTTGAAATGACTCATTGTCATTTTGCCCTATTGGATGTCAAAAGCTGACATCAATATTTCTTGATTCTTTGGAGCCATTTTCAGATATTGATTATATAATTGAATTCTCAGTGGATCATTCCTGGCCTTGATATTGATAAATGTCTTCTTTATATCTCCTGTATCTTTAACTGGTGTTTTGAAAGAAGATATTTCAACACTCTGTTGCTTCTATAGCTCTTTCCTTTGTGAGGTAGTGGATGCTTCACTGACTATTCCTGTTTGTTGACTTCCCAATTGTTCTGGTCCTTGACTATCAATGATTTCATCAATAGATTCTACTTCTGGAGGTGTATTCAATTTCTATCTCTTGGCCTGAGGCTGTTGTGAAGATCCAGTGAGAGGGGTAGCAGCTTCAACTTCTCTCTTTTTTCCCTTTTCCATATTTAATGGAGTCTGCAAAATTGACATTTCTACTGGATTGGTTTGAACGGGATTGATTTGTGCCTGACCTTGTTCTTTGGATGTCTCTGGTTGCTCTGTCATTGTGAACTTTTCAATTACTTGTATGTATGGTTCTTTTTCTTTTCCTTTTGATTCTACTGCCACTGCACTGATCTCCTGCAAATGTTGTTGTGAAGTTCTTGCTGAAGAAGGTCCCGCTGTCTGTACCTGCCCAAGAGAGTCCAGGTCAAGTATCTTTTCAATTTCTTTCATTATATTATCAATATTGATCTACTCACTATCTTGCTCTACCAAAGTTCCTTCCACCCATTCATCTGTATTTTCATATTGTTCAATTTCTGGCATCCTAAAATGAATGTATGGAGATAATTTGTTTTTCATTCTTCTGTCACAAATAAAGCTATATGGATCATAGGTGCCCAGTAGAAACTCTTTTGTAATTTGAGGTAGTCTTCTAAAATACTTTCGGCTTCTTTCCCAGCCTCCCTAAAATTACAAACAAATGGACCTAATTGGCTCTTTATCCTGAGTTGCGCCTTCTTCATGGCATTACAGAAATGAACTATATCTGAATTGTTCATTTGTCTGAAATAATCAAGTGCAAAAAGTCTCATTGGAACATATCTGGGCAACTTGAATGGACACAATTCACATCCATAAATCCTAATTTCAGTGTAATTCTGATATAAGTACCAATCTCCCACTTTATATTGTTTTGAGAGTTGAAGGATTCTCTTGATTTCATTACTGACTCTGAAAGGAGAAATTCCAATTAAAAAATTGGTTGCTGGATGTACAAACAGATCAATAAACTCATTGTAGGAGTAAGGAGAATTAGAAGAATGATGGGTGATAGCAGACCAAAAGATAACTGACCTAGGGTTTCCTTTAGCATCAAGTTTCTGAATATGGAAAGGAAAACTTTCTGACTGATAGTATATCATGAGATGATATATGAAGGAAGAATATTTGAATACTCTCTCATTTCCAAATCTCATGAATTGATCATGGATTTTGTCAGCAATATAAGATGCAAAGTCATACCTAACAGCAGGAGGCTATCCCGAGGTAAAAATAGACAATAATACTAGGGTCAATTGGTCAACAAACTCACTAGTATTAAAACCCATTATTGAAGATATCATGTTTAAAATAAGTCTGCTCTTATCAGTAAAATAAGTGTGGCCATAAGGGGGAGGGCCTTTAGGTTGATGCTGTGGCCACATGAAAGTCTGACAAAGACGGTTTAACTCTTCATGGGACAATTGGGTAGACTTCTCAAGTAATTCAGCCATGTACAGAGGAGTGAGGGCTTGACCAGGTTGGAAATGTAGCATCTCATTTATGGATTGAGCAGTTATTGGGAAGAGGACATCTTGACTTGGGGATAAGACTGCTCTTTGGTTAGGATCATAGTTGGCATGGCAAAGATGGATGATTTCGGGGAAGATACGGACTGCTGGGAGAAGGTACATGGGCATATTGGATTCCCAGAGTCCAATTATGTTAGAACCATTCAAATAATTTTCTCTGCAGCGACAAAATATTCGAAGGGGATTCTCACTGATACCCAGGTCTTTAATTTGAAAATCCATATCGGCTAAAGGTAAATAATCCAAGTCTTTGTGAGGGGCATTCAACGGTGCTACGTTTAAAGCCACAGGAACTTCCATTTTTGGTTCTTGTGGATTCAAAAATGGAAATTCGGGTTTTGACGGGAAAAACAGGTGCAATTGCAAGTTTTGGGAATATAATTACTCTTCTCAGGATTTAGAAATGAACTAACAATCAAGCCTGAACCTGCTTTAGTGAAAGAGTACAAAAATCAGGTTTATTACAGAGTTTAGTGGGATTTTCTAGGGTAAATACCTGTTTCTCTGAGGATGACGCTGGTTTCAAATAGGTACTGGATAAGGTGAATGATTTCTTGAATGCTTGACTGTAATTTTCTTAGACGAGGCAAAGGTTGGCGGTCTTCAGCTATGAAAATTTTGAATTACTATGCATGGAAGTGTAGTCGTTCTCTGTGAATGAAAAAATGAAAAACACGGGCTTATTTTGTTTTATTCACAAAGTCAATGGGTGGCGGAATTTTTTATTATTTTATTGGATGACGTCAGCATGGTACAAAGGACATGTCACGAACGGAAAGGTGGTAAGCGGTTTCTATCGCACCGCTTATGAGGGAAAGCGGTTTTAGGCGGAAGGGCAGCGATGCGATACAACGACTGACATGTAGCACGACACTGTTTGAAAACCGCTTGGCCATCGCGCGTTATCTTTCGTACGCGGATGGCCAGCGAAATGGATGAAGGCCGTAGATATTTGATGAGTCGATCGGATGGTCGACGGGACAGGGATATGGCGGGGAATTAACGGCGCGGGCTCAATGTAATTAAATGTTAATTAAACCCATCAGGTGGAATTCGATTGGCTGGGGTCGATTATTAATTAATCGTATGGATTAATTAATCCCTGGTACGGTGGATGACAGGGAATTATTTTATTTTTATTTTTTAAACACATATATAATATGTTTAAACGCTTTTTCATATATTTTTATTTATACAGTAATTAACTCAATGTGATTTCTTTACTGTAGGGGGGCGGGAATAATATTAATGTTATATTTTAGCCAAAAGGGGGTATATTGTGGGTTTTTGATTTGAATAAATAGGAATTAAATACTTTTGGCTAAAAAGTCATAATATAAGGGTTTTGGGGATATTATTATAAAAGGATTTATATATAATAGGAAAATGTGATTTTCATAGGGAGTTAATATATAAATTAGAGTTAATATGACAAGGGAATAATGTAAACTCAAAATACTTAAACATAACCAAGAAAGTGAAGATTCAAAAGTAAATGGCATTATTATACTTTCATCACTTAGACTTAGAATAAAAGTGATTTTGAGGGCTTTTCATGGAATATTGAAGGATTTTCCTAAGTAAAATGGGATTTTACTTAGAAAAAGATTTTTGAGAGGTGAATGAATGTGATAATGGATGATTTCAAGTTGTTAAGTACCTATATTAATAGTTTAGCCCCTTATTATGTTAGTGTAGCCCCCCTTATTGTTATTATTGTACCCTTGTAACCTCCATATTGTTATTATTGTGCCCTTACATTATTATCATAGTTCGTATAGTGGATGGCATTGAGGCCTTCAATAGGATTATATTTGTGGCCCCATAATCATATATAGAGGAGGCTTGTTCATTTGTATCATCCAAGAATTGTTCATTTATGTAATGTATTTATGTTTCCCATGGCTCATTTCTAAGTGCTACATTCTTTTCTTCTTTTTTGAGCCGGTTACACAACATTTGGTATCGTAGCTTTCAGATTCTAGGTTTCATTGCTTTCAAACAAAGTCATCGTGGAATTTGCGCTTATAACTTTTTCTAATGGTGCTTCGTGCTGAAATTTTTGAAAGCAAGCTGAAATCCCGAGAAGATTGTCTAAAAATTTCAGAGCTTGGTTCGCAATATTTTCGGAGATATCATCTGTGGAAGTTAGGTCTTTTTTCAAGCTCCTAAACAGGTCATCGTGGAATTTTCGCTATAATTTTTTTTCTACGAAGGTTCAGAATCTAAAATTTGTATGGTGCGACGCTGAAATCCTGAAAAAATTTATCAAAAAATTTCAGAGCTTGGTTCGTAATACTTTTGGATATATGATCTGTGGAAGGTAGTGCTTTTTCAGGCTCGTGAATTGCATCTCAAAGAGGTGATCGTGGGAAAAGTTCAATAAATCTCTCTCTGGGCATCAGATTGGAGTGCCGTAAAAAGTGGTCACAAGCACACAGACTTTAGTTTCTTGGCTATCAATTTCAGAGACAAAGGATGAAACAATGACACGTGGCAAGTCATACAAGTTCGCTCTACTGAACCAGTCCATAATTAGGTCATTGTGGGAGATTGGACACAACTTTGTCTTGGAGGATCCAAATCAGGTCAGACCTGTGGCATTCGAAGGATAATTTAGAGGGCTACATTGGTACCAAAATTCAAATATTGAAGTGCTAAAATCACAGAGATAATCCAATTTCAATATCGAGCTCCTCAAAAGCAAGAAAAAGGTGTGTATTTGTTTTTTTAAAATTGCATAACGTTTGTTTGAAAAAGAAGTTTGAAGTGATTCCAAGGGAATATTGAAGAATATTTATCAGCATTGGGTTATATAATGCCTCCAAAAAATAATTCCATACCGATTAAGCCCTCAGAAATCTATACAATAATGCATGAAGAGGAAGAATTGCAGTATGAGATATCAAAATTACGGTACCAAGTGCAACAAGTTTCGATTTTACGAAGAGCAATCGAAGATGAAATAGATAGTTTAAAAGCAGATATGGAGGCTAAGTTGGATGGTTTGAAGGATCAAATAATAGCTAATATGGATGATAAATTAGTGGAGGATCACAGCGAGCATTAACAACAAGTTCTCCAACTCTCAAAGGATAACCCAACTTTGGTGCAGAATCTAATGAAACAACAAGAAGATCAACATCACATTGAAAGAAGTTATGAAGCAGTCATAGAAACAAGAACTCGACAAGTACGATCATTTTCAGAGTATCTCAGCAAGTGGAAGAACTTTCCTGTAGAATATTTCACATGGGAGGATGAAAATTTTATACAGAAGCATTAAGAAATAATCAAGCGTTGAGGACAACACTTGTTTGAAGGAGAGGGGCATGTTAAGTCCCTATATTAATAGTTTAGCCCCTTATTATGTTAGTGTAGCCCCCCTTATTGTTATTATTGTACCCCTGTAACCCCCATATTGTTATTATTGTGCCCCTACATTATTATTGTTAGGTCGGCTAGGATTACATTATGGCCCCACTAGGATTATATTGTGGCCCCATGGACTCCTATATATAGAAGGAGGTTTTGTTCATTTGTATCATCCAAGAATTGTTCATTTATGTAATGTATTGGAGGTTTCCCCCTCGAAGTGGCTCATTCCTAAGGCGTTGATATCTCTTTTCTTCTCTTTTTGGAGCTGGTTACACAACACAAGTACTTAGGTTTTTTCAATTATTGGGCCGAGGGTCCGGTACCTCCAAAAGTCAAGGAAATTCCTTGAGCCCCTTTAATTTTCAAAATACCTTAGCACTTAGGGGAAATTAGTGAATTCTTTAGGGAAAAATGAAGGGGAAGTTAATAATCTTGACTTTGCTTTGCTGTGAAATTTTTCCAATGTAGTATCTGCCTTTGCACTTGTGATGAAAGTAAAATTGAACACATTTGGAACCATCATTCATCACATGTAATTCTGCAACAACATCTACCTATCCTACCTACTTACTCGACCATTTTCTCTTATTTATTAGGGTGCACTTAGACTGGCAAACCCTTATAAATCTTCTTTTCTTTACCATGGCAAACATATATAAGTCTACACTTATTACATCCAAGGGCTTAGATTAAACTGTTGAGCACCTTTTATTAACTCTACCTATTTACTTATCTGCCAAGATTAAACTGTTTGGCCAGATATTTATTCTCTATTCTACAACATGAAATTGAAAAATGAATGAGTCAAGTTTAAACAGTTTGACTCTTCATAAATTGTGGAAAAAGTTTGACAAACTGTACACAATTTTTTTTATTACATCAGAGCAAAAAGTAGTGGCATTTAGAGTTGCACACTTTCCTTGGCCTTTCTTTTGATGGGGTTCATTTTCTTTCACTTTTTTGGCCAATTTTATTTTTTCACCCTTTGATTTTTCTTTTAGGGTATACCCTCTTTACATTTTTTAAATTTTTTGATTTTTTGATTATTTAAGAATATGGAACACCTTTGTAACAAGAAAAAGGTTTGAACATATTGCATAGTTCAATAAGTCAATCATGAAAAATGACACCTATTGGTATAGGAGTCTAACACTGGCTCCACTTAGGGATGGCTTTTCCTGGTGAAAAGTCAAGAACAACAGGTCAGATGCCTCAAAATGCCTTTAACTGAACCATGTAATCTTCTTTTTCTGGTGGCTTTATTGTATATATGATAGTAAAACTTCTGAAACTTAGGGCCTTCACTTCGGGCTTCAACTTCAGCAAGTCACCATCCAATCAAAACTGATGCATTAGAAAGGATATATTATGTACATGTTAAAAAATCAGAACATCCTAATAAATAGGATCAAAGTAGTGTTTTAGCATTCGACCATTGACTGGTCCTTCCTCAGCTTCTGAACCATCCAAATTCTTCAAAAAATATGTGTTATTTCCCTGTAAAGCATGAATGATGTAAGGTCCTTTCCATAAGAAATCAGATTTCCCATGTTTTCCTTTATCTTCTCTTCTGGAATCCCATCTTAAAACTTTGTCTCCCAGTTGAAAATATTCTGCTTTAGTCCTTTTGTCAAACATTTTCTTTAATTTTTCCTGCAAAACTTGGGATCGTTGATACACTTCTTCTCTGGTCTGCTGCAAGTGAATTGTTTGATTTATTCTTCTCTGAATATCATTTGGTTCTACTTGAGCCTCCTGAAGTAACTTCATTATAGGAATTCCCAAGGATGATGGAAATCTAGCCTCAATACCATAAACTAATTCATATGGACTGGTCCCAATTGATTTTTTGGTTGTAAGTCTATCTGCCCACAATGCATTGGTAAGTTTCTTATGCCAATTCTTCTTATTCTCTTCCAATAATTTTTTAATGATATTAATGAGGCTTTTATTGGAATATTCAGCCAGTCCATTACCCTGAGGATAATAGGCATTTGAATGGCCTAAAGTGATGTGATATTTATTGTAGAAACTAATCATTTTCTTAGACTTAAAAGCAACAGCATTATCAGTATAATTTTCTCAGGGCAGCCAAATCTTGAAAGTATATTGGTTTCTAAGAATCCTATAATTACAGAATCATTGGCTTGTCTGGATGGGATTGCTTCAATCCATTTAGTAAAGTAATCTATGGCAGTAAGGATCCATTTGTGTTGGCCAGAAGAGGGAGGATGGATTTCTCCAATAAAATCCAAGCCCCATTGCTGAAAGGGTTTCTCGGTGGAAATTGGTTTTAATGGTAAAGGTAACAATTTTCTCTTGCCTTCAAAGATCTGACACTTATGGCAAGCAGTTACAAATTTCTTAACATCTGAAAACAAGGTTGGCCAATAAAAACCAGCCCTTAAGATCTTATCTGCAGTTGACTTCCAGTAAAGGTGTCCACCACAATCTCTTACATGGAATTCATTGAGAACCTTGTCAGCTTCATCTTTTAATAAACAATTTAATAGAATTCCATCATGATTCTTCCAAAAAAGAGCATTATCTAAAATACAATACTTTAAAGATGTCATTTTCAAAAACCTTTGTTTCGTTCTGGATAACCCTGGAGGAGCTTGCAGGTTTAACAAAACATAAATGATATCAGCGTACCAAGGTGAGTCTAAAAAGGCCTGACTGATTTGTGGAGTCGCCATCTCCTGTTCGTCATCTAGTTCATTAATGTCCAAGGCTTGGCAATTTGTTTCAGTCATGAGTTGAGCCAAACCTTGTCCTTTTATGAGTTTTGTAAGTCTTATTTCAATATCATATTCTAATATGGTAGCTATCCATTTACCTCTTTTTCCTTCAATTCCATCTTGAGTTAAGATGTCTTTAACGACAACATTAGGTACATAAGCTATCACATGAGAATACAATATATAAACTCTGAAATATTTAATTGCTTTCACAAGTGCAAAAGCTTGTTTCTCCATGATATTGTATTTCAATGATGCATCTCTAAGTGCTTTACTAAAAAAGGCTATAGGTTTTTCACATCCTTGATCATCCTTTTGTAATAAAACTGCTGCAACTGTATGTTCAGAAGCAAATGAAAAAATTATGAAATCTCTATCAAATTTTGGACTGGTAAGAACTGGTGTTCTGGTTAAAGCCATTTTGATTTCTTCAAATTATTGCTTGGCTTCTACCGTCCACTAAATACTCGAATCCTTTCTTAACATGTTAGTAAGCAGTCTAAGTAATTCAGCTAAACTAGAAATGAATCTTCTCAAAAAATTGATTTTACCTATGAAAGCTTGAAGTTCTTTAATATTCCTGGGATGAGGTATCTGCAAAATGGCTTGTATTCTTTTAGGATCAATTCTAATGCCATCTTTTGAAATGATATGACCTAGGAGTTTACCTTCTTCAAGACCAAACAATGACTTTTTAGGATTTAAAGAAATACCATATTTTCTGCATTTTATGAACACTTGTCTAAGATGATCCAAATGTTGTTGATATGTCTTGGAAAAAACAGTCAAATCATCTAGATATATGACTAGAAAATCATGAATTTATTTGGCAAAGGCAATGTCCATTGCTCTTTGGAAGGTCGCTCCTGCATTTTTGAGTCCAAAAGACATCTTAACATATTTGAATGTACCCCATGGGGTTGTAAAAGTTGTTTTGTCTTGATCATCAGGATGAACCAGAATCTGGTTGTATCCTGAGAATCCATCTAGAAGAGAAATCCTTGAAGATCCTACTACCCTTTGTAAGATATGGTCCATTTTAGGCAAATGATAGTTATCTTTTAAAGAGACTTTGTTTAAATTTCTCAAATCGACACATAGTCTAATCTCTCCAGTCTTCTTCCTTGTTGGTACTAAATTAGAAACCCATTCAGAAAACCTTATAGGAGCAATTATTCCTGCTTCATACATTCTTTTAATTTCTTTCTCAATTGAAGGTAGTAGCACAGGGTTGATTCTTCTAAGTTTCTGTTTGAATGGTTTCTGATCTAGTTTCAAAGGTATTGTATGTTGAATTATTGATGTATCATATGATTTAAGATATTCATAACTCCAGGAAAAAACATCCTGGAATTCATTTAAAAGTTCAACATATTTAACCTTTTGATCCTCTGGCAGAGATTTAGATAACTTAACCATCTTGGGATTTCCTTCAGTTCCCAAATTGTATTCTTCAATATCATCTTTTAACGGTTCCATTTTGGGTTTTAGTGGAATGTCATTTGAGTCAAAAAGATCTTCTAAAGGAGTTAATCCTTTAGGTAAATGATTATATTTCAGATTAATAATTTCAGATTCATCTTCTATAATCTCATCGACTTCCATTTGTTTCAAATCCTGCATATCTTTTTTGGTGAATTTAGTTGGGTGAAGCATGTGAATTGCAGTCTCTTCTGAAATATCCGTTTCTTGTTCATCTATTTGATCAGATTCATTGATTGTTATGTCTTCATCTATACTACTGTTAGAGAATTCATTTTCTAAGGTCAGAAAATTATTAATCTGATTATTATTTACAAACACTTGCCAATTCATAAGATTATCCGGTATAGCAGGTCTATGTCTAACCTCAGCTGTGAACTGATGATTAGGTCCAAAAGGGAATTTACAGGTGCTAGCGAACACTGCAAGACTGTGAGCATGCAAATTTTGTTTTCTAGGAATTTTGGCAAGCTGAGCTTGTAGAAAAGTATTGAGAATTTCCACAACTGTTTCTTTGTATTGTCTTAATCTGGGGTTTTTTGTTGAACATTCACCATTGATCTGTTGAATAATTAACTCAGAGTCTCCTATGATTGATACTCTAATTTCTCCTAATTTTTTGACATGTTTAAGCCCTAGCAAAAGAGCCTCATATTCTGCCATATTATTAGTGCATCTAAAGTTCAATCTATAAGCATGGCCTTCAGCATGATCATTTTCAATATTATGTATCCAAATTCCAGCTCCTGCTCCTAACTTATTTACGGAACCATCAAATTCTAAATGCCACAGAATTTCATGTTCATAATCTTCATCGACTGTTTTAACAACTTTCTTAACAGGGAGCTCTGGTTTTTCAATTTTTTTTGGTATTTCTTGAATGTCTGATGTTTCTTTGTTTTCAGAAATTTCTTCGATTTGAACAGTAGATTTATTTGCAGTTTCTGTTTTTGGTGCTTCTAGTTCAGTAGGAAGGTCAAATTCAGCATTATAAAGGATGAATGAGTCCATATCAGAATGTACCGAGTAGACAGGGAAGTTTTCAGGCTTCTCCTGACTACTGACTAAATGTTTCATCAAGGTCTCTCTGTATAGTCTTTTAGGTTGACCAAACACTGAAATAGTAGCATATGACATATCTAATTGAAGAGATCCTCCGAGTTTGGCACCCCAGGATCTGGATAACAACATACCATATTTGAGAGGAATATCTGCTACTACTATATCCATCATAATAGATTTCGCAGGGTATTGCACCAAAGTAACACACAAATCTTTAATCAAACCTAAACATCTTACCCGACTTGAATCAAAAGAAAAAAGATCTTTATATGGTCTGGTAATGTCTAGGTTTAATCTTTCCATCACAGCCTTGGGCATTAAATTGTGAGACGCTCCAGAATCAAGCATGACGTTATGAAGTATTTTGTCATGTACATTCAAACTCACATAAAATGGAGGAGTTCCTCCACTTTCTGGTTTTCCATTTACTTCAGGGCCAAAAAGTAATTTGGGTTGATCATCAAAAACATTTACTGAATCATCCATTCCAGTAATGTTAAGGGATTTGCTGATTTGGCTTCTATAGACATCATGTTTAGCTAATTCTGCTAATGGAACAACTATCTTTAGTTTGCCTATTTCAGCTTCTAGATTGAAAGATTTTTCTGTTTGAGCTCTAGTATTTTGAACAGTTGGATTTTCTCTGTTTTTTGTGTCTTCAATGTTTTTCTCTTTTTCAGGTGTGGGATTATGAGTTGAAGGTGTTTCTGAATTAACTTCTGCTGGTTCTTCTACGTTTCCTGTAGGAGGAAAAGTATTGGAAAGTTGTTTATTATTTAGTTGATTATCAGACACATCTTCAATTATTGGATTTGCGGGGTTAGGACTTGCTCTAGAAAGAATTTGTACAAGAGGAGTGTTAGTTTTACCTTTGATGTTTTGTTTTACAACTTTCTGTTTGCTATTCTCTAGCACGTCAATCCGTCTGCTTCTCAAATTGTATTGTTTATGAACTTCATAAATTGCTGAATCATATCCTTCTTTAAAATCAAAAGTTTCTCCTGAATCAGTTTGAAATGTTTCAAGAATGTGATTTTCTTGATCATCTTGAGATAGGAAAACTTCTGGTTCATTCTTATTTTCAGTCACGTTATTTATTTCAACATCCTCTGTTGGTTCTTCAGAAGATGAACCTTCAACAAAATTTTCCTGGAATGGTGGCCTGATGTTTTGGTCAGGAACATTTTTCCCAGTATTTTGGTTTTGATTTCTTCTGAAGTTTGGGTTTCTAACAACATTTTGACCATCGCCAGAAGAATTTCTTTCGATTGTCTCTACTATGTCTCCCAGTCTTTCCATCCCTTTAATAATTGCATTCAGCTTTCTTTCAAAAGCCGAAGGCTCTTCGTTGATAGGCATCCTTCTTTTAGCTCTAGCTCTAGCTCGTTTTTCTATGAGGTTAGCTTCAACACTAACAACTATGCTTTGCATCTCTTCTAGAGTTTCGGGAACTCTTTCCCTAAGTGAATATGCTATGTCAGAATCAAACCCATCAGGGAATTTAACCAGTACTGAATCCGGAGGGGGTCTAAGGTTTTTGGGAACAGCGTTGTAGGCTTCGTTGAATCTAATGATATAATCTTGCACTGCCTCATTAGGTCCTCTCTTCAATTTTCCAAAGTCAGATAGGATTTGAAGAGGGTCTTTCTTCTTCTCCCATCTATTTAAAAATGCCCTATACAGGGCTGGTAAGTCAACAATATTGTTTGGAGCAAGAGCCCTAAACCATGTCCTAACTTCCCCAGTAAGACTCTGGACAAAAATTCTCATTTGAACATCATCAACGTCTATTTCATTAAATTCAAAGTAATCAGTCATCCTTTTGGTATGTTGTTGAGCAGTGTAAGTACCAGAACCGTCAAAAGGGGTGATTTTACTCTGATAATCTTGGGGCAAAGCAGCAGGGTTGCCTGGCAATCTTAAAGGAGCATATCTATTTGCCATCGGAAGGTGTAATGGAATAACATGTGATGATGGTCTCGAAGTAGTGGGTGGAGGAGTAGAAGGAGTGGCTTGTGTTTGAGAAGTTTGGGGAAAAGTAGATGAACTTGGGGAAGCTGCAGTAATTACAGAAGTGTTTGAAGTTTCTTCAAAGGTCTGTTCAGATTGAATGGAATTTTGTAGATGCTTGTCAAGATGTGAAGTGATAAATTCAAATTGCAAATCTTCAAGAAATAATGGATCAGGAACAAGATTGGACAACTCAGATTCAGAAAAATTTATGAATAGAGACGTTTCAAAATGTTTATCAAATGGTTCGTCTTCAAGATATATAAACTTCACAGGACAAGAGTTTGATCTAAAAAGAGGTCGAGAACTCCCAGAGCTTTCTTGACTCTCTTGTCTTCTCAGAATCCTGGGAATCAGATTTGGATTCTCAAATATCGGTGGTGGATTAGGGTAAGGATTTGACCTAGTATAATGAGTCCTTTCTGAAGCCAGTTTTCCTAGTAATGTTTCTTTTTTTAGTTTTTTGTTTTAAATGAAATGAAAATACAACTTCGAAAAATTCTCCAAGAAATTAAAGATTTTTAATTAAAATTTTCTCAACGATTTATTGAACTAGAGAAACTGATTGAATGTTTGAAACCAAAGTTCAGTCTATAAACTAGACCGGAGATTGACTGAAGTAGCATTTATTTACTATGCAAATTGCAGAGCAAAAAGCATTTCAAAGGCTACCTGGCTAATCTTCAGACTCCGTCTGTAGTTTATAAATCAAACAATAGTGACAATAAAATGATTCAGGTCCCCAGTGGAGTCGCCACTATGTTATCACTCAGATTTTTCTTGAAGTCGTTGGAAGAGGAAGCATTTATTTACTATGCAATTGCAGAGAAAAAAGCATTTCAAAGGCTACCTAGCTAATCTCCAGACTCCGTCCATAGTTTATAAATTAAACAATATTAAAAATGATTCAGTTCCCAGTGGAGTCGCCACTATGTTATCACTCAGATTTTCCTTGAAGTTGTTGGAAGAGGAAAGGTGTCCGAGGTAACCACAAACCAACCTTCAGGTACAGAATCTAGCCAATATGTACCCAGAGAGGGCTCTCTTTATAAAATTTAGCTTTGTTTTTGAAAATACTAGGCTAGTTATAAATTCCAAGGGTTTTGATTTTGTTTGGTTTGATGGAATTCTTTAGCTGAGATTAAGATCAAATAGTTTCAGTCCATTGGGCTAATGGAGTCAAAGGATTGGCTGCACTGGCTTAAGTTTTTTAACAAAAGATGGTTTATCAGGGCAAGATAATCAAACTAGAAACAATTATAGATCTAAAGTGAATGGAATGGAATTCAAACAGATTAAAGGCAATAAAGAATCTTTCAACACATTCAAGAGAAGAGAACTATATTGATTATCAATAAAGATCAGTTAAGTATTCTTTACTAAATAACCAAATATGCATGAGCTAGACAAACAGGAGCAATTACAAATTCGTTGTTTAAACTAGTTTAGAAGAAAACATTTAGAATAATAACGACTGAAATTAGATTACACCTAAGTAATTTCTGATTTAATCCTTTTCGTTAAATATTAAGATAATGAAACACAGATGATATCATAAAAAAATGTAAAAATTTAAAACATGGGATAGAGATGACTTATTGATCCTTCATTCGACACATGAATCCTGAGAAAAGTCTTCTGCCTCAATTCCTTGTCCATTTTTGCCACGAAAAATTTCTCCAAAAGATCTTCATTCCAAAATATTCAATGTTACATCAGAGTATAAGAATCCACCCTCAATAATCCGATTGAGGGCTTATTTATACAAAAAATCATACAAAATATCTCTTAACAAAATGAGATATAATCTAAGATGACTCATAAATAAGTTACAATAAAAATAGAGACAGATGGTCTCATAGATAAGACAAGAAGTAACCGATGTTGTGCTGTTTCCTCCTTTTGAGAATGTGCTGGAGGCAGGACCTATATTTTAGCTCATCGTTGTCCTCTTCAGTAATTTTGTTCTAACTAACTTGCTTCACTGATACTCTTTGTTTTTACTGATACACTTTAATTGAACTGATACTCTTTGACCTTTGTTTGTCCCTTTATCCTTTATACTATAGTAAATAGGCAAAATTTCATATAAGGATAAATTTTACAAAAGTTCCAATAGATCTTCCCACCATTTATCTTCTGGTATTTTGGTCCGTTGAAGCTTCCTTAATGTTTCATCAGCCTTGGTATATCTGAAGAAATTAGGCTTATTTGGAAACAAATGTTTTATTTCATGTTCAAGATAAAATAAATTCTCTAATCTGTCATGAAGATTCCTTCCTGTAGGTAATGTTGCTTCTGATGAAATGGCTGAGGAACTGGCTTGATTGTGAGCATGTATGTCCAATTTCTTAACATAAGTTTCCAGGTCCATTATTTTATCTTCTGAGACCATAGGGCTGGGCAACCCTTTATTCAATAAAACATTAAACCTTTCTCTAAAAGCAATGATTTCACTTTGCATGTCAAAACACCTTCGTTCTAAATTTTGCATAAGAGTTCTTTTAGTAAAAACTCTTTTTATCTCCAAGATTGTTGCAGTCCTGTCCTGAATACCCTGATCTGCAAGTTGCTGTCTGGTTTGGTTGTTTATAAATTGTATGAGCTGATTGGCTTCCTCAGGCCTATTTCCTAATTTTTCTCGTGTAGTCTCAACTTCATCCAGAGCTACTTTGACCAAATCATTCTGCTTGTATATTATCTGGATTGAAGACCAGATATCTTTTATTGATTGAATAATATCATCCCAAAGAATGTCATTTATTTCTCTTAAAGGTTTCTCCAATGTGAGATCCCTTTCCAAAGCTTTAACTAATTTTTCCAATTTTTCCAATTCTCTTGTTTTGTCAGCAACAATCATTTTTGAAAGATCATATTTCTGTTCCAAACTAATAAGCTGTAACTTTGTGCGCTGAAGTTCTGTTACTTGAAGTTTCAAGTCATTCATTGATTTTATTAGTTCTTCTGTACTCAAATTTGAAGTATTTACCTGTGATGGCTCTGTTGATTGACCTGTTGGTTGACTTGTTGTACCTGTGATAACCTCTGTTGTAGATACTGGAACACTGCACTGCTTATCTTTTAAAGCTTGTTCAAGCTCTTTTTCTATTTCAGTCAGTTGCTCATTCATTTTCAAGAGAAACTCCATCATTTCTTCTTCAGAATTCTTCTTTATTACTTCTTTAGTTTGAGGATGTCTGGAGGCTGGAAATTTCAACTGCTTTCTCAAAGCTGCAATGTCATCATCTTTTTTCTTGATTAGAGCTTCTATACCTTTGAAATCCTTTGGATTGTGACCCAAACCAATTATTATTTCTTCCAATGTTTTTCTCTTGTTGTCTTTGGCTTGAGAAGAAGCCTTTTCAAGCTGTAATTGTGTATTAGTGTTCTCTAAAGAATCCTGTAACCTGTGAGCTGCCATTGCCTTATCAGTCAAAGTAGATTAGATCATTTCACCAGTCTGCTTATGTAACTCAATATGATCTAAAGGATGGATATCCTTTGCTAGGACTTCAAAGTTTGTCCTAATATAATCAATAGCTGTTTGGGGTTGTTGCACCTTGGGTTTGAAATGGCTCATTATCATTTTGCCTTGCTGAATGTCATAAGCTGACATCAATCTTTCCTAATTCTTTGGAGCCATTTTCAGATATTGATTATATACTTGAATTCTCAGTGGATCATTCCTAGCCTTGATATTGATAAATGTCTTTTTGATATCTCCTGCATCTTTAACTAGTGTTTTGAAAGAAGATATTTCAATACTCTGTTGTTTTTGAAGTTTTTTCCTTTGTGAGCTAGTGGATGCTCCACTGAATGAACCTGGTTGTTGACTTCCCAATTGTTCTGGTCCTTGATTATCAAGGATTTCATCAATAAATTCTACTTCTAGAGGAGTATTCAATTTCTGTCTCTTGGCCTGAGGCTGTTGTGAAGATCCAGTGAGAGGGGTAGCAGCTTCAGCTTCCCTCTTTTATCCCTTTTCCACATTTAATGGAGTCTGCAAAATTGACATTTCTGTCTCATTGATCTGAACTGGAGGGATTGGTACCTGACCTTGTTCTTTGGATGTCTCTGGTTGCTCTGTCATTGTGAACTTTTCAACTACTTGTATTTCCGGTTCCTTTTCTTTTCCTTTTGATTCTACTGCCACTGTATTGATCTCTTGCAAATGTTGTTGTGAAGTTCCTGCTGAAGAAGGTCCTGCTGTCTGTACCTGCCCAAGAGAGTCCAGGTCAAGTATTTTTTCAAGGTCTTTCATTACAGTATCAATATTGACCTGCTCACTATCTTGCTCTACCAAAGTTCCTTCCACGCACTCATCTGCATTTTCATATTGTTCAATTTCTGGCATCCTAAAATGAATGTATGGAGATAATTTGTTTTTCATTATTCTGTCACAAATAAAGCTATATGGATCATATGGTGCCCAGTAGAAACTATTTTTTAATTTGAGGTAATCTTCTAAAATCCTTTCGGCTTCTTTCCTAGCCTCCCTAGAATTACAAACAAAGGGACCTAATTGGATATTTATCCTGAGTTGCGCCTTCTTCTTGGCATTACAGAAATGAACTATATCTGAATTGTTCATCTGTCTGAAATACTCAAGTGCAAAAAGTCTCATTGGAACATATCTGGGCAACTTGAATGGACACAATTCACATCCATAAATCCTAATTTCAGTATAATTCTGATATAAGTACCAATCTCCCACTTTATATTGTTTTGAGAGTTGAAGGATTATCTTGATTTCATTACTAAATCTGGGAGGAGAAATTCCAGTTAACAAAGTGGTTGCTGGATGTACAAACAGATCAATAAACTCATTGTAGGAGTAAGGATAATCAGAAGAATTATGGGTGATAGCAGACCAAAAGATAATTGACCTAGGGTTTCCTTTAGCATCAAGTTTCTGAATATGGAAAGGAATTTTTTTTGACTGATAGTATATCATGAGATGATATATGAAGGAAGAATATTTTAATACTCTCTCATTTCCAAATCTCATGAATTGATCATGAATTTTGTCAGCAATATAAGATGCAAAGTCATACTTAACAGCAGGAGGCTGTCCAGGGGTAAAAATAGACAATAATACTAGGGTCAATTGATCAACATACTCACTAGTATTAAAACCCATTATTGAAGATATCATGTTTAAAATAAGTCTGCCCTCATCAGTAAAATAGGTGTGGCCATAAGGGGGAGGGCCTTTAGGCTGATGCTGTGGCAACATAAAATTCTGACAAAGACGATTTAACTCTTCGTGGGACAATTGGGTAGATTTCTCAAGTAATTCAGCCATGTACAGAGGAGTGAGGGCTTGACCAGGTTGGAAATGTAGCATCTCATTTATGGATTGAGAAGTTATTGGGAAGAGGACATCTTGACTTAGGGATAAGACTGCTCTTTGGATAGGATCATAGTTGGCATGGCAAAGATGGATGATTTCAGGAAAGATACGGACTGCTGGGAGAAGGTACATGGGAATATTGGATTCCCAGAGTCCAATTATGTCAGAGCCATTCAAATAATTGTCTCTGCAGCGAAAAAATATTCGAAGGGGATTCTCACTGAGACCCAGGTCTTTAATTTGAAAATCCATATCGGCAAAAGGTAAATAATCCAAGTCTTTATGAGGAGCGTTTAGAGGTGCTACGTTTAAAACCACAGGAACTTCCATTTTTGGTTCTTGCGGATTCAAAAATGGAAATTCGAGTTTTGACGGGAAAAACAGGTGCAATTGCAAGTTTTGGGAATATAATTATACTTCTCAGGATTTAGAAATGAACTAACAATCAAGCCTGAACCTGCTTTAGTGAAAGAGTACGAAAATCAGGTTTATTACAGATTTTAGTGGGATTTTCTAGGGTAAATACCTGTTTTTCTGAGGATGACGCTGGTTTCAAACAGGTACTGGATAAGGCGAATGATTTCTCGAATGCTTGACTGCAATTTTCTTAGACGAGACAAAGGTTTGCGGTCTTCAACTATGAAAATTTTGAATTACTGTGCATGGAAGTGTAGTCGTTCTCTGCGAATGAAAAAATGAAAAACGCGAGCTTATTTTGTTTTATTCACAAAGTCAATGGGTGGTGGAATTTTTTATTATTTTATTGGATGACGTCAGCATGGTATAGTGGATATGTCACGAGCGGAAAGGTGGTAAGCGGTTTCTATCACACCACTTATGAGGGAAGGCGGTTTTAGGCGGAAGGGCAGCGATGCGATACAACGACTGACATGTAGCACGACACTGTTTGAAAACCGCTTGGCCATCGCGCGTTATCTTTCGTACGTGGATGGCCAGCGAAATGGATGAGGGCCGTAGATCTTTGATGGGTCAATCGGATGGTCGACGGGACAGGGAGATGGTGGGGAATTAACGGCGTGGGCCCAATGTAATTAACTGTTAATTAAACCCATAGGGTGGAATTCGATTGGCTGAGGTCGGTTATTAATTAATCGTGTGGATTAATTAATCCCCGATACGGTGGATGGCTGGGAATTATTTTATTTTTATTTTTAAACATATATAATATGTTTAAACGCTTTTTCATATTTTTATTTATATAGCAATTAAATCAATGCGATTTATTTACTATAGGGGGCGGAATAATTATATAGATATATCTAGCCAAAAGGGATTGTAGTGTGGGTTTTTTATTTGAATAAGTGGGGATTAAGTACTTTTGGCTAAAGTTGTAATACATGGGTTTTGGGGATATTATATTCAAAGGAGTTATACATAATAGGAGAATGGGATTTTTATAAGGAGTTAATATATAAATTAGAGTTAATATGACAAGGGGACAAGGTGAACTTCAAAAGACATTAACATAACTAAGAAAGTGAAGTTTTTAGAAGCAAATTGCATTATAATCACTTCATCACTCAAACTTAGGATACAATGTGATTTTGAGGGTTTTTATGAAATATCTCATGATTTTCCTAAGTAAAATGGGATTTTACTTAGGAAATAATTTTTTGAATTAAATGAGTGTGATGATGAATGATTTTAAGTACTTAAGTTTTTTTCAATTATTGGGCCGAGGGTCTGGTCCCTCCAAAAGTCAAGGAAATGCCTTGAGCCCCTCTAATCTTCAAATACCTTAGCACTTAGGGGAAATTAGTGAAATCTTTAGGGAAAAATGAAGGGGAAGTTAATAATCTTGACTTTGCTTTGCTGTGAACTTTTTCAATGTAGTATCTGCCTTTGCACTTGTGATGAAAGTAAAATTGAACACATTTAGAACCATCGTTCATCACATGTAATTCTGCAACAACATCTACCTACCCTACTTACTTTACCCTACCATTTTCTCTTCTTTATTAGGGTGCACTTGGACTGGCAAACCCTTATCAATCTTCTTTTTCTTTTACATGGCAAACCTATCTAAGTCTACACTTATTACATCCAAGGGCTCAGATTAAACTATTGAGCACCTTTTATTAACTCTACCTATCTACTTATCTGCCAAGATTAAACTGTTTGGCCAGATATTTATTCTCTATTCTACAGCATGAAATTGAAAAATGAATGAGTCAAGTTTAAACAGTTTGACTCTTCATAAATTGTGGCAAAAGTTTGACAAGCTGCACACAATTTTGTTTATTTCATCAGAGCAAAAATTAGTGGCATTTAGACTTGCACACTTTCCTTGGCCTTTCTTTTGGTGGGGTTAATTTTCTTTCATTTTTTTGGCCAATTTTATTTTATTACCTTTTGATTTTTCTTTTAGGGTATACCCTCTTTACATTTTTTAAATTTTTTGATTTTTTAATTTTCTAAGAATATGGAACACCTTTGCAACAAGAAAAAGGTTTGAACATATTGCATATTTCAACAAGTCAATCATGAAAAATTACACCTATTGGTATAGGATTCTAACACCATTAAAGCCACAAGTACTTATTGAACCATTTGAATAGTGGGCTTTAGATTTCGTGGGACCAATCAACCCTCCATCCAATGGAAAGAGATACATCCTTGTATGTACAGATTATGTGACTAAATGGGTTGAGGCCAAGGCAGTAGCACGGGCAACAGAAGAAACTATTACATCTTTTCTGTTTGAAGAGATATTTGTAAGATATGGAGTTCCGAGACAGATAGTAACTGACCAAGGTGCACAATTCACGTCAAAAATTGTTCGTGATATTACGGATACATTTAAGATCAAACACAGAAAATCCACCCCGTATCATCCTCAAGCAAATGGACAAGTGGAATCAACAAACAAAGTCCTAGAAAATATTATGACGAAGACTATAAAAATGAACAGAAAGGACTGGTCAAAAAACTGAAAGATGCATTATGGGCATATAGAATAACTTAGAAGAACACTATTGGTTTCAGCCCATATCAGTTAGTGTATGGAAAAGGATTTCTATTACCCATTGAGTTTCAAATACATACATACAAGCTACCAAAAAAATTAGGGATGGAATTGTCGCAAGCACAACAAGAAAGGATTATGCAATTAAACAAACTAGATGAAATTCGACAACAAGCAGTTGAACATACTTCTCTTGTCCAAGAACAACGGATCAAATGGCATGATCGACTTATAAAAAATAAAGTGTTTCAGAAAGAAGATTGGGCACTCTTGTTCGACTCCAAATTAAAAGATTTCAAAGAAAAATTTATGAATCATTGGCTTGGGCCATATGAGATTGAAGAAATCTTCGATAATGGAGTTGTCAAGATAAAAACAATTGATGAAGCATCTGTTTCGTTTGTCGTCAAGGGACATAGGCTTAAAATCTACAATAAGCCTATAAATAAAAAAGATTTTTTGAGAAAAATATCAATGGATTCAGATCTGGAAATATTGGGACAGCATAGCAATATGCCTTCCAATATTCCAGAAGAAGAAGAATAAAAAATAAAAAATATATAAAAAATATAAAAATAAAAAATAAAAAATAAAAAAAGTTTGGTTGTGAAAATCTAGGCAACTGGCACAATACAAACTTGAATTCCTATTGTAAAACCAACTTGTTTGGCCAATATGAATTCTATTTTTGTTTTCATCTTACTTTACTTGAGATTTTTGCAGATATACCCTCCAAAATTTTTCATACTTGAAGACAATCCACAACATCAATTTGGGGGAAGGTGTGAAATAAAAAACTATGAAAATAGTTTTCAGCAGTTGAATTGAAGATAGAATATGAACTACAGTTATAAAGGGACCTGGTATATCATTCGAAATTTGCAGAAGGGACCTGAATTATTGTTGAAAATTTATTTAGAATGGGACCTGAATACGACATAAGAAATTTTTAAATATGAAACATCATTGTACGCCAAAAAGGGACCTGAACATCGTTGTGAAATTACGCCAAAAAGGGACCTAAAAATTTAACATGTTAGAAGGGACCTGAGAAGATCATAGCAGATGTCAAAATTGAACCTGCAAAAAGGGACCTGAACAATAATTATTCAAAATCAAATCATATGCAAGAAGAAATAAAGTCTCTATCAAGTCTACAAGAGTCGTCGTAAAAAAAACACAATTTCGATCATCATCAAACGTCAAAAAGGGAGTACATGTGTACAGTGAGTAAAAAAATCACTCTTAAATTTTCATTTTTTTCAAAATATTCTAAAATTGGACAAACTAATTTAATACTAGTTAATGCATCTTTACCTTCACCAACATTAGCTACATTTAATTTTACATTCCTATACTCACCTACATTTTATCTTGTATAACCCTCTTCATACCACTATTCTAATTAACCCTATCCACATTTATCTTCATACTACCATTCGAAATATTTCATATCACTATTCATATCATACCCCATGTATTTCTTAACAAAAAGTATTATGAACAAGAGGTCACATATTGAACCTATGGAATACTTTTGAAAGACCTACAAAACCATAAAACAAAGGTTAACATTTTCATAAACATTTAATTTTAAAAATTTGACAATTGCATTAGTCAATTTTTAAAATTAAAAATCGAAAGTTAAAAACCAAAGTTCAAACTATACATAGCGCAATTACAAAATGTATGAAGTATTGTGCAAAAGTATATGGCGCAAATATTTAAAAAATCAAAGCAAAGAGGGTGCAATCATACAAAGGAATGAACTAAGGTAATGAAACAAATGCAATACAAATAAATGAATGCAAACCTAAGATGCGAAGTGCATGGTTATGATGGCATATGGTAAGTAATGAATGCATGTAGTGGAGAGATCAGACATGATGCAAACGAATATGTGCAGTGGAGAGACATCATAGCATATCATAAACGATGATGGCGCACAAAAGGTATGGAGAAATGTGAGTCATGGAGGCAGGTACGATGATGATTCATCAAGGTAATGCGGGTAATGGAATTCACATAGCCATGAACGCATAACGTGAAGGATCTGCAGAAGTACGGGCGTACATCAAGGACGACATTCAAAGAGAAAGGACGTGCATGGGTCGGTCAAAAGAGTTAATGAACGGGTAGAAGTTTTCAAAATGTATCACTGTGAAAAAACAAACAAGCTATTTATGCCTCTGTCAAACCATTTCCGCCTCTGTCAAAAACCATTTCCGCCATTAACAAATCTCAGAAACATTTACTGTCAAGAGTTCGTCACCATCATTGCCATTAGAAAGGCTCAGTGAGGGAAAGGAGTGCACAGTTAAGGCACATCCTTGTATCCTTGACCCTGTGAGAACAAAAATGCAGAGAGATGAGTTGTGAGAAAGCCGTGAGAAAAGATACTAAATACAGAAAGAGAAGCAGAGAATATAGTGGGAAGGAGAAAACGGAGTGATAAGAAGCATTCAAGGCCACAATTTCAGAAAATCTAACCGAGCCAACCAACAGAAATCGGAATTCTCTGAAAGTGAAGGTAAGAATCAATGAATATTTGATTGTTTTAGCAAATTTCGGGATTGTGCCATCAGTCAAACTCTGAGTTATAAAAGGGAGTGATTTTATTTTGATTTGCAAGTCTGTCATGCAACAAGTTTCGTATTCAAACCATTCAAGAACGTGTTGACACATTTTAAAAACACTTTGCCATGAGTCAATCACGAAAAATATTTTTTTTGTTAAATGAGTTCATAAATGAAAATTTTAATGGATTTGTTGTGGATTAAAACTCCAGTTCAACTGAAAGAAGACCACGAAGATCAGAGAAAATCACAAAAGCAATTGCATAAGGAAGGTAAGGTCGACACGTCCTCATACACAGTGTTTCATTTCAAATAGAAAGCGGAGAGTGGAATTACAATTCGAATTGCATAGTAAAATTGTTAATTCAACTATGTAATAGATTTGTTTCTAAAAACACACTCAGTATAAAGATTTAGAACAGAGCTTATGAAGAAAATGAAGGATAGTTAGACATGTTTTTCTTGACAAAAGACAGAATATCAGGAACGATGGAGTAAGACAGTCTATCATGAATTTTTGATGCAATGATTGAAGTTTTTTTTTTATTGAATACACAGTGAATTTGCATGCAATGTTTTGGAGAAAATTTCTATATGAAATTAAGGAGTGAAAAGTATTGTTGTATAAAAAAAATTTAAATTTTTTTTTTACACACAATCCAATTCTTTTGCAAAACAGAGATTGTTTTTAAGAGGATTATTTCCAATTCTTTTGTAAAACATATATTGTTTTTGATTCTTTTGCAAAACAGAGATTGTTTTTAAGGGAGAAAGAGATTGTTTTTAGAGGAAAACGGAGAGTTAAAATAGAAAGTCTTAACCATTTTTTAGACTTCAACTCGGTGAGGACAATCCCAAACAAAGTGTTCCTCATTACAAATTCTGCATGGATAACGAGGTTTCCTATTTCCAGACGATTAAATAAATGATCTTTCTTGCGGTTTAGAAGTTTGCTTTTTCTTTTATTTCCCTTTTTTCTTACTTTCGGGTTGCTTGTCACTTTTGCCTTTGTCAAATGACACGGCATTAATTTCGGAAGAAGGTGCAGGATCAGATGCAGTAGTATGATGTGTGCTTGCAGTACCAATCATACTGTCTCCGGCATGAGAGTCCTTTGATGGAGGAGGAATAGTAAAATTTTATCGCGACACATTAGGAATTTTTTCATAGAGTGTGCCAGACTGAGTATAAATCAAGTCTAAATATTGTGCACGAGTAATAACCTGCTCTTCAATGACGACACCACCCTTAGCCACATCCTTAGTTATAGATGGTAACAGGGACTTAATGAACCACTCATCAAAGATCTGTTTAGTAAAAAATGTCTTAACCATTCTACGACGATGACGCCACTCATGAATATGATCAGAAATGTGAGTAGCATTAGTCTGTTTAAAATTATTCAAGAGTTTCGTTCCAGTTCCATATTGTATGGGTAACTGAAAATGAGTCAAAAATATAGTATCTAGGGCAATGAAATTATTAAAAGAAGCTCTAGGTAACTCAATGTACCATTTTGCAGCCGGACTAGTAAGCGTACGCTAGAAAAGATGTAGTCGAACAAAGTCATCATTTAGGGAGTTTGATGAACACCACAAATGATAAGTCATAACATGAGTCGATGGATATTCTCCAGGATTTCCATTGAACTTAGGAATATCCTAAGGTAATTTATGGAGTATCACCAGCCACCAAGAAGCATAGTTGATTGGATCATTGGTGAGCCGGTTTAAATCTGGTAACTCTAAAGTTGCGAAAAAAGGGAAATTGTCGATTAAGTTCAGGTTGAGCATAGCCAGGGTATGATGGAGTTGGTTGGGCAACAAGCCTTTGAGCACCAGCATAAGGAATCTGTTGTTGGTAACCCAGATAGGGGTTGTTTTGATAGGCAAACGCTTGAGGATTCTGTTGACCAAAACTCGGGTACGATACTTGTTGAAATGAAGGTTGAGGAATTTGCGCCTGAGGCTGCCAAGGGGTTTGTCCACCAATGTTATAACCCAAATTAAGATAACTTGGATTCGCTTGAGGATATGTATGACCTGGTTGTGGCTGCGACATCCCATAATATGGCAATCTAGCTTGTGAATAAATGATTTCGGGTACAGGTTGTTGTAAATTAGCCGAAGGAGTTAGAGTCTAAGGGCCCAATACTTAAGGGTATTGATTTGAAGGACCTGCCTGAAACGGTTGTTGTACAATAGTTTGAGTCTGTAACAGGGGTAAAGATGTATTAACAAGTGGAATTGATGTGGGTGCAACAGGTTGAACCGGTTGATACAAGTGTACAACCATTTGTGGTTGGATAGGAGGAGTGGGCTGCCATTGACAAACATTCATTTCGACATTAGGTTGGCCAAAAAATGACAGAGTACTATCAAAGTGGGTGACCATAGGTTGCCCCCCAGCATGAGGAGTATAATAAGATGGAAAATATTGTTCTCCAAATGAAGGGAGTCCAGTTGAGATGGTACTGGATGGAATAGACCCAGACGGACCAGCTTGATATTGCCCTGATGATGGATATAAAGGATCAAGCCATTCAGTACTCACTATATTTTTACCAATTAGAATACCAGATGATGACATTGGTGAATTCCATGGGTTTGAAGATACACCATAGAAAATTCTAGATAAATATTTACAACCTAATGGAACCATAGTGCCACCATGTAAATATGACTCTAGTGAAGTTGTGAACATCGACAGGGTAGCGAGAGCAGGTGCTGACGCAATCAGAACAGATGGTCCTGTTATCACCCAAAAAATTTCAAAACATCATTGTGTCAAGTTTTCTTTTATTCATGGTTCAAAATTGGTTTTAGAAGTAAATTTATGATTTGATCAAGGGTAGGTTTTAGAATTTTATATTTTGAAGCCCATCCTTAGGTTATAGTAAAGTCTTCTTTGAAGTCCCTTCATGTCAAATATCCATAATTTTCATTTGTGGTTCATTTCCTAAAAATTTTGTGTCAAAACTATTCAATTATCCAAGAAACCTCGTTTTCGTAGCACCACTAGTTCAAAAAAGTCACTTTGCGCTACGAAAGCGCTAATAGTTTCGTAGCACAAACAGCAAAACTCTTTTTTCTGACTTTGAGAAGTCAACTTCAAAGGAAGTTTCTGAGAAAATGAAAACTAATTTAGGAATTATTAAAGAGGTTGTTTTTCATAACATAACTAAATAAAAAACCCTCTCTCAGTTTCTTCAAGTTCATTAGGAGGTGGCAGAAATTGATAAATTAATATGTGCTACGAAACAATTGTTACGAAACTGTCCTGTACATGACAATTTAGCAGTCAACTTCAAGTTTCGTTTCTGGCCAAATTAAAATGTGTTTTATAATTCTTAAAGTGGTTTGTCTTCATTACAGCCCCAGATACAAAAACCTCTCTCAATTGTCTCACAGGTGTTATCAGTTGAGAGATACAAGGATTTCATTGAAGCCCTATTTTCAGAAACAGAGTTTTCTTGTTTTACACATTTTTTCAAATGCAATTTCTGGATAGTAGGAGAAGTGTTTCAAAAAACCAAGAGAGGTTTTTATTAAAGAAATAATGGTCTAAAAAACCCTCCTTCAGTTTCTCAAAATACATCATGTATTAGGATATATAGGCTCTGTCCCGAGACCTATTTTCAGGAAAAAACAGGAAAAACCAATAGGCCAACCTATTGCAAATGAAGAAGAAATGCCTCAAAAAAGCTAAAATGAAGTTAATATATGGTTGTTGTGGTTTTTAGATGACGAGATAAGTAATATTTTGAGTTTTCGGGAAATAATACTTTTCACTTGGAAATTTTTTTGACAAAACTGCATACTCAGCAGTTTCGTAGCGCATCTAGTGTAAAAAAGCAGAAAAGCGCTATGAAACTGTTGTAGCTGCCTTTTCTGCTCCTTTTGATCAGTTTTCAAGGGGTTAAAGGATGAGTTAAGAGCTTTAATTGTCATGGAAGATTTATTGAAGGATGATTAAAATGTTTCATAAGGAAAGAACCAAGTTTTTGAAGAAAAAAGGTTGAAATGGCAGCGCTACAAAGGGCGCTACGAAACTGTTTTGTTTTCGTAGCGCCATAAATTACAGCCTTTTGAACAAGTTTTGCAGCATTTTTTGGACAGTTGGAGGCTAGGGATGAGTGATGAGACATGTTAAGATAATCTCCAATAGCCAAGGACCATGAAATAAAGTTCAAATGATGGTTAGAATGTTCAAAGAAGGAAAAGAATCTTATGCCTAAAAAACAGGGTTTGGTTTCTTGCTTTTGTGGAGGTCATCAAAGTGTTCATGAAGAACTAAATCCCATCATAAAAATTCGACCATGTGATGATACACTTGGAAAATGATGTAATTTCAAATAGATAAGGTTTTTAAAGATAGTAATGAAGAGTTTGAGTCCTAGTCGAAATAGGACTGTCAAGTAGGATAGGTGTTTGTTTGTCATAAATTTGATGTTTTATGGTTATGAAAGGTGTCAAGAGTTATAAATTTGATGTATCTAACCTAAGATGAGATAATATCATGTTGTAAATGGTCTATTAAAGGCCATTGGGTCGAATTATCAAACTTGGTTGGACATTTTTGGCAAAACTAGTGTTTATTGTAAAAATATTGTTTCAGCTAATACAAGGAGCTTCTACTTGACCAACTTGAGATTCAGAAGGGGTTTTTAGTGTTTCCCTGTTCTATCAGTGTTTCTTATATATATTATTTGTAGTGGTGTTCATCTATTTTACTCAGAACTCATCTTTAGATGCTCTGACTTCCTTTATAGGTGAAATGACAATGTTTTTACATGTTCATGTGTGTGTGGCCTATGACTAAAAACTCTGATATGCCTCAACTTCCATGTCAATTAGATTCACTGATTTACTGAATTTTTTTGACTCCATAATCCCAATGTATACATGTTTATATTATTTTCCGTCTACAAGGTTGGAAAATGTTATCTGAGCAAACTACTTTTGTAAAGCTTTGGATTGACTGATATATATAGTAACAATATAACTTTTCTTCACCTGAGATTCTTAGTGTATTTCAATGAGTTTTATGTCCTATATTTGAAATGTTTTTCTTCCTTAGCCTTGATGTCTCATTACTCAAAATCCATGTATTACATGCTTTGACTTTCTTTGAAATTCAAGTTATTGGGATTTTCCTGAATGTGTTACTCTTTCATTGAAATATATACAAGCCTCAGCTTCCACAAGGAGAGCCATTGTTATCTTTATCCCTATCACTGACTCCATATCCCAATGGTAAAAAGCCTTCATCTTTTCAACCTGAAAACATACAAAATCAAGACACAAACAATAGATTTAGCCATCTATCTACATCTTTATTCAATATCATTAACCCTTGAGAGATCCCTCTCAGATTGAGGAGGCTAAGCCTCAGTCACAAGATTGGTTTGAAATAGTTACACTAAAGTTGTCTTATCAGCAGCCAATCAGGTACAATTTTGGTGATAAAATTTTCGCACCATTGTTGGGGACCGAAGCTGTAAATGTTCCCTTGGAAGAATGACAGAGTTTCAGTTCTAAGGTCTAAGAGCAGCAGATACTTAGGCACATATTGGTTGTATTTCTGCTCTGGCGACTCCACACATCAAATAATCAATTGGAAGGTGACTCCACTGCTTTAATATCAGTAGCTTGATGAAGTTTCAAGATTAGTTCCATTGCGAGAATAAATGCCAGGTATGCCCCTATGAATCAGTCTCATATCCCTGGCTTTCCAAATCCTATGCCAAAGGTCGAATGGTTAACTGATCTTCCTATATTTAAAGATGAAAAGAAAGACAATGTTGCTCTTCGTTTGATTAGATTCCATATGCATGTACACAGTCTTAAGGTTCAATTCCTTAAGGATTGTCTCATGAATATGTTTATGGCCACTTTAGGAGGAAAAGCATGGTCTTGGTATGAAATCTTGCCAAATGGTTCATTATATTCTCTTGTTGATTTCCATGTTGCATTTCATGAGATGTATGAAGAGTATCATCCCTCCTTATTGCTGGTCAAAGACTGTTGTAATCATAGTGTGAGTTTTATTGAATATTTGGAGAATTGTTATGAATATGATGAGTTCATGGATGAGGAAATTTTAGAGGCCCTTCATAACAACCCATTTCATCACCAAGAAGAAATGATAACCTCTCTCTTGGATGAAAATGAAACTCAGCAGGAGCTTATTTATGAAAATCATGTTACATCCTCTGAGTTTGAGGAAAATTTGCAGCGGACTTGTCAATCCTTTGATCATCAGGAGTATGAGAATCATTTCAAATAGCAAGAGGAAATATTGGAAAATGCTTGCTACAATCCTCAGGTACAGGAAAAAATTTATTCTTCATGTCATTTCTTGCATTAGCCTACATCAAATGATGATTACATTAATGAAGAAGTAGGTGAATTTTTTTCTTTATCCTTATCTTCTAATCTGAAATCATTTGAGTGCAAGTCAGAAGTTAAGATTCAATTTGTTGATGAAGTTACTAAGAACCATGAAAAATATATTGACGTTTTAGAAGAGAAAATTCAATATCATAATATTCATGATCAAGATCAGTCTTTTCAAATGATTTTTATGCCAGAAAACAAAGAGAGGGTGCTGCCACCTTTCTCCTTTGAGTTTGAGGAAGGATAAATTGTTTTTGAAAAGCATTTTGAGAGCATACAACTGAAGTCTTATGTGGTTGATCAAAGCATGGATGAGTTGTCCAAAGCTACAAAATGTCATGATAAGCATCAAACAGATCATGTCTTCTTTGATCCTATAGTTGACTACATGGAAAGGTTCTACAGTCCAGATTTCCAGTTATATTTTCATTATGAAGATCAGATGCATCTTATGTTGCCTTGGTCATTCCAGTATCTTGTTTGTTTTTGGTTCAAGTGTAGTCAAGAAATTTAAGTATAATATCAGATCAATGACTGGCTTCATTGGAAGTTTCATGTTTCTTGAGTTAAAAATGGAGATTGTAGTTGATAGGGTAGGTAGGAGTGTGTGAATAAGCTCAAAGTTGACTGAGCATCCTTTCAGTAGGTATAGATTTGTTTCTTCTGCAGTGATCATCAAGATTGAGCCTGAGATGAAGGCCATAAGAGTTTGAAGAAGATTTGGAAAAATTTCCGAGTTTTTATTCCCAAGAAGATGGATGGCACTGGAACTACTGGTTCTTCAGTGTACCACAGGGGCACACTATCCCAAGTGGAGCCACTGTTATAACCCAAAAAATTTCAAAACATCATTGTGTCAAGTTTGTTTTTGGTCATGGTTAAAAATTGGGTTTATAAGTCAATTTAGGATTGGATCAAGGGTAGGTTTTAGATTTTTATATTTTGAAGCCCATCCTTAGGTTATAATAAAGTCTTCTTTGAAGCCCCTTCATGTCAAATATCCATCATTTTTATTTGTGGGTCATTTCCTAAAATTTTTGTGTCAAAACTATTCAATTAGAAAAGAAACCTCATTTTCGTAGTGCCACTAGTTCAATAAAGTCACTTTGTGCTACGAAAGCACTGATAGTTTCGTAGTGCAAACAGCAAAACTCTGTTTTTTCTGACTTTGAGAAGTCAACTTCAAAGGCGGTTTCTGAGAAACTGAAAACTAATTTTGGAATTATGAAAGACATTTTTCTTTATAACAGACCTAACTACAAAAACCTCTCTCCGTTTCTTCAAATTCATTAGGCGGTGGCAGAAATTGATAAATTAATATGCGCTACGAAACTACTCTTACGAAATTGTCCTGTACATCAATGTTTAGCATTCAACTTCAAGTTCAGATTATGGCCAAATGAAAACGTGTTTTGGAATTATGAAAGAGGTTTGTCTTAATCATAGTCCCTAATACAAAAACCTCTCTCAATTTTCTCACAAGTGTTATCAATTGGGATATAAAAGGATTTCATTGAAGCCTTATTTTCAGAAACAAAGTTTTCCTGTTTTACACATTTTTTTCAAATGCAGTTTCTGGACAGCAGGAGATGTGTTTCAAAAAATAAAGAGAGGTTTTTATTCAAGACATAATGGCCTACAAAAAAATGCTTTAGTTTCTCAAACTACATCATGGATTATGATATACAGGCTCTGTCCCAAGACCTATTTTTCAGGAAAAAATAGGAAAAACCAATAGGCCAACCTATTGCAAATGAAGAAGAAATGCCTCAAAAAAGCTAAAATGAAGTTAGTATATGGTTGTTGTGGTTTTTAGATGATGATATAAGTAATATTTTGATATTTGGGGCAATAATACTTTTCACTTGGCAAATTGTTTGACAAAATTGCATACTCAGCAGTTTCGTAGCGCATCTAGTGTAAAAAAGCAGAAAAGCGCTACGAAACTGCTGTAGCTGCCTTTTCTACTCCTTTTGATCAGTTTTCAAGGGGTTAAAGGATGAGTTAAGAGATTTAATTATCATGGAAGATGTATTGAAGGATGATTAAAATTTTTCATAAGGAAATAACCAATTTTTTGAAGAAAAAGGTTGAAATGGCAGCGCTACAAAGGGCGCTACGAAACTGATGTGTTTTCATAGCGCCATAAATTACAGCCTTTTGAACAAGTTTTGCAGTGGTTTTTGGATAGCTGGAGGCTAGGGATGAGTGATGATACATGTTAAGATAATATCAAATAGACAAGGACCACGAAATAAATTTTAAATGATGGTCATAATGTTCAAAGAAGGAAAAGAATCTTATGCCTAAAAAACAGGGTTTAGTTTCCTACTTTTGTGGAGGTCAGCAAAGTGGTCATGAAGAACTGAAGCCCATCATCCAAATTCAACCATGTGATGATACACTTGGAAAATGTTGTAATTTTAAATAGATAAGGTTGTTAAAGATAGTTATGAAGAGTTTGAGTCCTAGTTGAAATAGTACTGTCAAGTAGGATAGGTGTTTGTTTGTCATAAATTTGATGTTTTATGGTTATGCAAGGTGTCAAGAGTTATAAATTCGATGTATATAGCCTAATATGAGATCATTTCATGTTTTAAATGGTCTATTAAAGGCCATTGGGTCGAATTAGCAAAGGGGTTGGACATTTTTGGCAAAACTGGTGCTTATTGTAAAAAGACTGTTTCAGCTAATACAAGGAGCTTCTACTTGACCAACTTGAGATTTAGAAGGGGTTTTTAGTGTTTTCCTATTCTATCAGTGTTTCTTATATATCTTATTTGTAGTGGTTTTCATCTATATTACTCAGAACTCATCTTTATATGCTCTGACTTCCTTCATAGGTGAACTGACTGTGTTTTTACATGTTCATGTGTGTGTGACCTATGACTAAAAACTTTGATATGCCTCAACTTCCATGTCAAATAGATTCATTGATTTACTGAACTGTTTTGAATCCATAGGCCTGTATACATGTTGATATTATTTTCAATCTACAAGGTTGGAAAATGTTATCTGAGTATACTACTTTTGTAAAGCTTTGGATTGACTGATATATATAGTAACAATATAACTTTTCTTCACCTAAGATTCTTAGTGTATTTCAATGAGTTTTATGTCCTATCTTTGAAATGTTTTTCTTCCATAGCCTTAATGTCTCATTACTCATAATTCATGTATTACATGCTCTGACTTCCTTTGAACTCCAAGTTATTGGGATTTTCCTGGATGTGTTACTCTTTCATTGAAATATATACAAGCCTCAGCTTCCACAAGGAGAGCCATTGTTATCTTTATCCCTGTCACTGACTCCATAGCCCAATGGTAGCAAGACTTCATCTTTTCAACTTGCAAACATACAAAATCAAGACACAAACAATAGAGTTAGCCATCTATCTACATATTTATTCAATATCATTAACCCTTGAGAGAGCCCTCTCGAATTGAGGAGGCTAAGCCTCAATCACAAGATTGGTTTGAAATAGTTACACTGAAGTTGTCTAATTAGCAGCCAATCAGGTACGATTTTGGGGATAACAGGTCCAACCAAAGATGAGGGTTCAAGCATGGTTACTTTACCAAATGTATACCTTTTTTAATTGACAGGAATTTGAATAGGTACAAGATCAACAAAAGCAGAGGATGGTGATTTAGGAAAAGACTCATACAGGTAAAGATCCTCCCCAAAATGGGTTGGAGTTAAAGGTGCTTCTTCTTGTGGGATTTCTTCAATCCAAATTAAACCAGTTGTAAGGATTTCGTCGTCAGGCCCAAAGAATATTTCGGGAGGTTGACTACGTGATATGGGAGACTCAATGGCTACAATAGATTGTGGGGTGACCGATACAAGAACAAATTTCGGTCGTTCGACTTTGGGATGTAGATGTTCTGGAAAAAAAGAGACATGATATGGATCAAATTCTAGTTGAACAACTACGTTAGTGTGTTTGGTGCACGCATGTACGAAATCACACCAACTTAAGGGGTTTGGTTTACCCTCTTAAGTTATTGGTCACAAGAAGAAAAAGAAGTGGAGTCAAGCAAGTTAGTGGAACAAGCTAGAATCATAAACATACTAGATAGAGAAATAGCATGCATATATAAACTAAAACTAAACTAAAACTCAAACAAATAAAACAAAAGCTCTGAATAGAGTCAAACAACTGCAATAATCCAAACGGTGGCTCTTTCGGCCCCTCTTATTGAGTGCTGGTAGGAAATGAGGATGAAACTTTAACCCTCTTGCCAAAGGGCCCTTAGAACTTGGGTTTTAAGTCCTGAAGCAAGGATGTATTTACTTCCAAACTTGATTCGGTGCAAAGTCTCCCTCTCTCTACTGTGGTGGAATGAACTTGTTGGATGGCCAAAAATTAAGTCCTTTCTATCTCAGCTCCAAATCACACACTGTTGGCATTGCTTGGGGAAATTCTAGCCAACATAACAATGTGTTCTCAAGTTGTTCATCTCTTGGTGGCTTTATATAGGAGAATTCAAATCCTCCTTCCCTCTCTTGGTACATTGTGGATGGTGACCCAAGACAGGGGGATGACTCCATTGTGCGCCACAAATATTCCATTGTGTGATCCCTTGATGTCTAAGGAGGCTTTGGTGGTTGTCCTTAGGAGGCTTCAAGTGTGAAATCACTGTCCTGGAGTGTGCTTTTTTGTGGTCCCGGAAAGTGACTTCCACCACTCCTAGGATTCCGCACATTTCGGGTCAAAAGGCACACAAAGGTGCTCTTCTCAAAGGATTATGCATGCAAAAGCATTTATTACTTTCTCAAATTTGATTTTTCCTCAGACCTTAGAGATTTTTAAATACTTTCAAAATTCTCTATTGTTTCTCAGCCCTGCAAATCCTTCTTCCTGACATTAAATAATGTCGTCTTTGCTTGTACAATTTTCCAGTGTTAACAGTTTCCCCCTAATGTGTGAGGTCTAGGAAGAACTGTATAGCCGAAATACATTATATTTTATTTTCTATATATTTTGCGTAGAGAGAGAGAGACCTGCGTGAAGCTCGGAATTGGAGACACCCTGCACCGGTTCGAAGAATGACCATGTCTTATGGGACCCCTATAAGCAAATATAATACAATATATATACAAATTTTCTACGAGGCGGGCATGTCCCATGCTAGTGATGTTATGGCTAGTTAAAAAAATCTATTTGACAGATACATGTTCTGTCTATGTCACTAATATGGTAGTGATCTTGTGATTGCTAACGACGACTGTTGACGCCGTCTGGGGCATTTTTTCTTTGACAATAGGTGGAATGTGGTACCCATATGCCTAAAATTGGTATGGCATATAGCTGTGAATTGTACGCATAGGTGTTGGCTGGGACCTTCCTGTGTAGGCATTGCTGAAAGAGACACTTATGAAGGCACGGGTCTTCGACAAATTTGATCAAAGTGCAATCGTTGTAAGGTACGATACCATCTTGACATGAAAGCTTTGGTTGTAGTCGAATTTCAAGAAGATCGATGACATCTGTGGGCAATCATGTCTCCCACAGTGCACCGAGGACGCCCCTTTTATGGAGAGGAGTGATCCAAGGTACCGCTTCCTTTTCGGAAAATAGGTGTTGATGTTGAAAAAAAGGAAGCCTCAACCGAATTAGGGATCACTGATATGAAGGGTCAAGGACCTAGATGTGATGGGTTTAACATAGGCATGTTGGCGAGGGGTGATTGAAAACTGATGATGAGGATTCGGTGGCCCAAGGTCAGAGTATACTAAGCAGCTTGGCGGCAGTCATACTCATTTCTGATGGGGAAATCCCTGGAGTCGGTAGGATTTCCAGGGTGGGTATAAACTGGCTATGAATGTCATGGTGGCTTGTGAGTGAGGGTGTGATATTCCAACCAAGGGTGTTCGGGGACTGCTACCATGGGAGAAAAGATAAAGGAGAGGTTGGGGGATGTAGTGCACCATTTGCAGTCTTTGTACACTTGCCAAAACAATAAAATAATGGGGTTTGGTTTGTACAAAACACAGAGACGGTGCCCCAAAACATGAAAGTGTTCACTCATTGATGTTGTGAGGAAGTTGTTTTGCTGAGGGTTGGGGCCCCATTGGTTGGTCTCATGTGTTATGTTGATGAAGCAGATGAAAAATTATCATAGATGGGATTATGTTGGTGGAGGTATGGTGGGCCAAATGCGAGGCGCGGTAGTGCGCTTTTGATCTGCTTGTACAATCTGGTCATCCAGGAAGGGGGTTTTATTCTGCATGGTAAACTTGACCTTTATTCATGGTGGATGGATGGGCATGAGGTGCTTCCCGAACTAAAGTGGTATGGCCATGGCATCACTTTTTCTGTGATATGTGGTCTACTGTGGGTGACGAGCGCCATGGAGGGGAGGCTCTACCGACCAACGAGGATGTTTATCATGTGTAGGGTGAGGTGATGAAAAACACAATCAGATATGTGGAACCTATGGTTGATTTCTGATGGAAAAATGATGTCAGGATATGCAGATTTTTTTGGGACTCTATCATGCTAGGGGTAGAATGGTACCTGCTCTGAAATATTCAGTGGATGGAGTTGTGAATGGTTTGCGAGCTTTTCCTGCAAAAACAACTACCTCAAGTGAAAGCATCTTCTTTATCAAATATTATTGAATTCATGAGCTTTAAAAAAATAAGATGAGAGAGGGCATACCTATCGGCGCTGAAAATTTATTTTTCGGGAGTGAAAATGTGTGGCATCACCTCTGTTCATGATGGAGTGTTTATCATAGTGTTGTTGTCGGTTTGGAGATCGGACCTTTTGATCTCTCGTTATGTTCCTCCAAATTTTTTGAAAAGGGCGATATATAGGTGAATATGGCCATAATTCAATTCATTTGTACTCGTTGAGTTTTTGAGAGGTCAGAGGCTTCTGCGAAGCAGTTCTTGCCATTGCGGTCAGCCTGAGCACCAGGGATTAGCGATATCATGCCCAGGTAACCTCCATGACATCCTACACTTTAATTTTTTCAGCCTGATGGTGCCAGGTTCCATACAAACTTGGTTTGTACAGATTCTGCGTGTTTTTTTCCCTAGATTTCACGGGTGATCAAGGCAAGGGTGCGCCCTCTGTGCGCATTTTCCGGGAATATGCACGCTTTAAGCGCTTTGTTCGCCTGTTTTGGCACGCCTTATGCGCGCCTATGGAAAATATAGGCGCACATGTCTGAGGGACAGGCGCACACAAGGCCGAGGCAATTTTTTTAGAGTTTTTGCGTACTTTTGATGTTTTTCTGTTGCTGATGGGTTCCTATTTGGATGACAGGATGTTGTGGAGGGTGCGAGATTGGCCCGAGCTCCGTACTGCATTACCTGTTGATGCTGGGGCGCGCCGTCAGCTGGCGCAATGGGGGCTCCTAAAGTTCGCGGAAAACAAGTTTCTTCGGTCATAGGATCGATTGCTTCATTACTTGATCCAGCATTGGCGCAGGAGCCACAACATGTTTGTGTTGCGTGGAACTAACCTTGCCATCCTTCCTGAGACGGATGTATATTTTGTGACTGGTTATCGCCTCATGGTGAGGCGTTGAGGTATCCACTCCCTTCCGGGAGAGTGGATTTGGAGAGGTTCCGGAGACGTCATTGTGGTGGGGTGCCTCTTACGGAGGGGTACCTCAACACTACATCAGTGACATATTTCGTCGAGCGGTGTGCTCTGGCAGTGATTGTGCGACTTTTAGGGTCGTTGTCTTCGCATCAGGTATCTGGCGCGCAAGTTGGAGTCTTGCGCCGACTGAGGGCCGAACACTTATTTTATTTTGCTCGCTTTTGTTATGACGGGATGGTGATGCAGGTCAACAAGGTCCACAATGGATCGAAGTTGTTTGTGTATGCCAGTATTCTATGCAACATTATGTACAAGAGGGTAGTGTTTTTAAGATCAGTGGTGGCGGTGCCTCCTAGGGGCCATGGGAGCCTCGCATGAGGAGGTGGGCTTCGGTGATGCCGCAAGGTGGTGGGGGCATGGTGGGGCGTTACTGGAACGCCACGATGAAGGCGTGGTTTGAGGTGAAACCCCAGATGCTTTTTCCATTCCCATATGCAGGGATGGACTTCTGGGGGGATCCAGAGATTGGTCTCCCTCCTGGTTATGCTTGGGGGCCAACAGGTACATTTTTAATGTTTTCTACATTTTTTTGAGTATATATGTGCTTACGTTTTTTTATGGTGACACTGACATAGTTTTGGTTACTCCTATAGATGTTGGCAAGGTAGGTCTCCCCGTGGCTTGATTGGTCGGCCACGGTCCTCTTCGGAAACCTCGAGGAGGTCTTGGGGCGCCAGGAGGAGACGTTGTTGGAGGACCTGGAGGTGGACCTGGTGGTGGTGCTGGCCCTTCAGGGGAAGGAAGAAGCTCGGCTACTGCCAAGGCTGCGGTCGAGCGAGCTCGTGCCGATGCAGAGGCGGCATGTGCATATGCAGTGGAGGCTCGCAATGCTGAGATGACTACTCAGGTGTCAGTTCTAGAGGATGTTTGGGTGCGAGTGGACCACTTGACCCAAGGGATGCCTTCTCAAGGTTTTATGGATGATCTCGAGGAGGTCTCGCTGGAGATGGTGATGGCCCAAGAGAGGGACTATCGGTCTATTTTACGTCGGGTGGTAGTCTTAGTTGTGACGGCGGCTCTAGTGGTGGTACCAGGAGTAGTTGTGGGTCCAGGTGCCCGTCCTGAGGGGGCACCGCCCTAGAGTATAATTGCACACGGGAAAAGCACCCATTATGAGGATGCTTCCCCTATTTTTGACGACTTTTGTGTATCTTTGGGCTGCTTGATGGGTCAGCGACACTATTTTTGTACTCAGACATATACACCATGATATATATATATATGAGAGATATTTTTTGTGGCTCGACATGTTGTGCCCCCTGTTTCGGTTTATGGATGATGTTATGCTGATGGATATCTATGTTTTTGGTTTTTTATGTATGATGGTTTATTCGAGATGCATTCCAGTTTAGGATATTGTTAGTTATGCAATCAACTGCTTGGTTTTGACTCCTTGATACATGTGTAAATGTAATATAGTCAAATTGTTTGCTTAATCTTTTTGCACGCAAATATTTTCTAAATAGATGTGTATCTCTTGTCTCAAATGTTTGGTTTAACTACGACACTACTAACTGGGAATTGAGGTAGACATGCACATGACGTATGCCCTGATGGAGGGCGTCGCACATAAGTCTGATGATGGCGTCATATTCTGCCTGATTGATTGTTGTTGAACCAATGCACACACCGTTTGTGTAGAGTGGTGATCATTCAGGGTGATAAATGACCCAGGCAGTTGCGGCTAAAATTTGAGACCATCTTGATGCTCCATCAACAAATCTAAAATAAGCTTCAGGTTGGTGGTCCATGGCGGCACTTTGAGCACATTTTTTAATAAGACTTTTGGTCAAAATTTTACAGTGGTTGGGTTTGTGTACGTTCACTATAGGGAAGGGCCATCTTGGTCCTTGTGGGAAAAATTCATTGAGGTAAAGGCCGTTGACAGGGTTGTTGAGGCATGTCCCATCTGGTTCCGTCAAGATGTATGCCCCCTAGTGGAGGAAATGTTTGATGATGTAGGGTCCTTTCCACAAGGTTTCGAACTTTCCTGGCCCTAGGGCTTCTTTTGAGACATCATAAAGGAGGACTAGTTCTCCCTTGATGAATGAGCGAGGGTTGATGCGGTGGTCGAATGATGCTTTTACCCTTTTCTTATGGGCCTCGTTGTGTTGCAGCGACTATCGTCGACTTTCGTCAACAAGCTCTAGTTGCACTAGGTGTTGTTCTAGAGGTTAGGTATCATCGAGGAGTTTGATGGCGGCGTGAAAATTCAGGATTTCGAGGAAATAAATGCAAAAGCGCAAGGTACCTTAACCTTCTGCGACAGGAATGAGATGGAAATCCGGGGACGCGGGGGCGGCTACAATCCTATTTCCGAGATGCAATGATACAAATCATATGCGGTGTATCGTGTCATCGGCATTGGGTGGGGGAAGAATCTCTGTGATGGGAGTTTGCGTAACCACAAGGTTGGGTTCCCCCCTAGGATGGTCAGTTTCCTGTGGGTGGAAATTGTGCTTGCTGTAGAGGTGCCTGAATGTTCCATTAGCGGGCATACCTCTAGTGTGTGGTTTTGGCTGGTGCAGATGGTGCATGGTACCACCATGCCAACTGAGTAGATTGTATGGGAATCGACACTACTCATTGTCCCCGATGTGGACGCTTTGAAAGGATCTGTTGTAGAAGAGGTGGTCTTTTGCTTCAATTTCTGTGTTATTGGCTTGGGTGTTTCCAACTCTTTGGGGGAGTACAGACTTAACACTGCTCTTGCCACTCTTAGCTTGGGGAGATGTGCACATTTAATCGTATGGTGAAAATGTGAACAAATTCGGCAATAGGTACGCGTGATCTTCTCTTGGTTAGAGAGAAGTCTCTGTGACAGAGAAGAGACTATGCAAAAATTGCTTGCTAGGGGCTTCATTTCTCTGCACTGATTGACCCAGTGGTCATTCAGGTCGCATAGTTCGCATGTTATCCTAGGCTTGGCCTGGGTCATGCTTGGTTGGTGTGTCATCCTAGTTTCCCCATCACACCCGTGTGGGTGTGGGGTTGCTGGCCTAGGGGTGATGTACTTTCTAAATCGCCTGAGCTCATCGTCCTATTTCATCTCTATTGTATGAATCATATCGATGAGGGGACGGACTCATGGGATATAAGTACAATGATATCCATAGTGGCTGCCCTGACACACAAAGAAAAATAGCCTAGATATGGGGGTCCCATCATGCTCATTCTATGGTCTGGCAGGGTACTAGCGTCGTAACGCTGCTAAATCAGGGCAAGTGGCGACCACATGATTGGGCGTTTTTCATAACGCACATGTTGGTCTTCTTTGTAGAAAGCGGTTGGGGGTAACTGGGGGTTCCCTGATTGGTCGCTTTTCATCTAACAAGAATAGAATGGATCTACTCGTCACATCCTCTTGGGTTGTCGAGTTATCCATGGATTCTGTGTCCTTGTCATCTTCTTGGGAGAGGCAGACTATGGCTGAGCGCAAACTAGCGACAGCTAGCCGGAATCAAGGGATATAGTGGCAATCTTCCAGAAGGTGATTGTCAGCGCATAAAGGAAATGTGAATTGTGTTGACCGCAATCCAACGTAGTAAACTCGTTCTATAGGATACCATCTGTGGATGAGTTCCAAGGCTACGCATTCTTCGAGGAAGTGGCCACGTTCATCACACAACGTGCAGTGTATGACGGGAGGGGGTATGAATGGGGTTATTTCTAGTACCCTTCGTTCCTCCTGTAGGTACAAAATGGTACAAGGTTCATCCTCGATATACTGGGTGGAGGGATCCTCTTGGTAGGATCGCTCGATGGCGTGTAAGGCGTCCCTATATCACAGGATCTCTGGGCAATGATGGGTATAGTGCCCATAATTGTTGCAGATAGTGCATGCATGATTGGTACGTAATGCTTTGCCTTTGCATTTGGTGGCAGGTTCCTTTTTACGAGAACGTGGCGTCGCAATGTCTGCCTCAAAGCCAAGGAGTGGTTTTAATTCATCCAATTCTAGGAAGATATGGGTAAGGTATCCTATTACGTTGCATATGGTGCAAACTGGCGAGTCTCATTATATGGTGGGGGTCTCCATCTTATTTCTTCTCTTCTCGGTTTTCTTAGCTATAATCATTGATTTTGCAATGGAAATTTCTTTTGCAGGGATGGCTTTGATTGTTTTGAACGGGTGGCGCCTCCTCGAGACTGAGGGGCTTCAAACCTGTGGTAGTGATGTGTGTGGCTCCTATCCTTGTAGGGGGGATGAGATACCAAATGGGTAATGAAAATGATATTTTTGGTAACACCACTATTGCCAAAACCTGTTGGGAGAGGAAACTAGCTGGGGGGTATAGGAAAAGGGTTTGGGAAGCGGCGTAGGCTAGAGAGGCTGCCGTGGCCGAGGACTCGGTGTCATTGTTTCTTGTTTCCGTGTCCTGACTAGATTCAGCGCTTGAAGTGGACATCATGCACACTAGAGCCCCTGTGACATCGGGTAATGACTCAAGGATAATGGGGGGATCTCCTATGAATGATCCTAGAATGGACGACGGTTTGGACTAGCGGGGGCCATATTCTTGGTACCGTGACAGCGCATCCAAGGATGTATCTACATAGGGTAGAATTACATCAGTGTTTTTTAGGGGTCGCTTCTCGCTATGCGTCAATTGGTAGATGGTAATGATGTGGTCCTCGTGGGGGAACATCATAATGTGGAAGACGGAGGAGGCTATGGCTGACATGGCATACATATAACTCCAACCAAGGAGTATGTTATAATCCAAGTGAGCGTCCAAGAATTCAATGTCTATATGGACCGTCTTTCCGGCTAAGCAGACCGAGACATTTTGGTAGAGGCCGACGAGGGTCGAAGGATGACCGTCATATGCTCTATGCGTTGTTATCACCCAAAAAAAAATTCAAAACATCGTATGTCAACTCCGTTTTTTATCATGGTCTCAAATAGGTTTGAAAGTCATTTAAGTTTTGGTTGAGGGTAGGTCATATTTTTTATAAGTTTAAAGGTCATCATTTGAATTGAAATAAAGTCCTTAAAGGTCCATTCCATGATCAAATATTCACATTTTTCATTTAAAGGTCATTCCATTAAGTTTTGAGCTAAATTTATACAATTAGCCAAGAATCCTCCATTTCGTAGCATCGTTAGTTCAAAAAGAGGTTTTGCGCTACGAAAGCGCTAATACTTTCGTAGCACAAACTGCAAAAAATACACTGTATGCACGATAAAAGCATGGTTTCTTAACCATCTTGTCAATTATGCTAAAATCTGTCAGAATTCGTTAATAATTGATAGGATAGTGGTATGGGGAGTCAGTTTGTTATCAGATTCAATGTACTTACTTGTTTCGTAGTCATCATAGTTATCATAGGGCATGATGAGACATCATTCACTTGTGAGATGACATCTCAAAATTCAAAATATTGCCTAATTTGGTTATTCTCATTATCATTTGCCTCCATACTACTATCTGCGCTCTGAAGCAGTTAAGTTAAGCCTGTGGTTGTTCTATACCAAAGCTATCTTCACTATAATAAAGCAAGTTTGTTCATTTATTTCAAGCGAGGCTGCTCATCTACTAATCAAGCGAGGTTGTTTTACAAATTCAAGAGAATCTGACAAGTTTTTCTAAGAAGCATGGCAGAGGAAAAGAAAGTCCACAGAGGGGGACATTTTTTAAGATATAAGCCTGAAAATGTGAAGGCTATAATTGAGGATCAAACAGTGATGGAGGCTTTTAGCAAATCAGGTTGTCTCTGGTTTTGTGAAAAGATGCAGGGTTACCACACTCAGGTGTCTAAAGAATTTGCCTTACACTTCAGTGGAACAACTACCAAAATTGGGATGTTAAAAGTGCCAGTCACACCTGAGATTATTGCTTCTGTGATAGAAATACCAAGAGGGCAGGAGACTTGGCTTAAAGGTTTTAAGTTTGACATGGAACCATGCAAGGAATTCATGAAACCTGAGTATGCAGATATGGACCTGAAAAATGCAATACCTAGAAGTTGTATCAAAGACACCTATACCAAGTTGTTGTTCAACATTCAAAGATACTTTACATGTGAAGGAAGGTACCATAAATTTTATACTTATCATTTCAAGCTACTTTTGCATTTCACAGGTATGATATCACTAGATTTTCCCTTCTACTTGCATAAGAGCCTTGCCAAAATGTCTGATAAAGTACAAGCCAAATCGGATGGTTGTGAAACATCTTTGTTTCACCATGGTTTGATTAAGTTATTGGTTTTGAATGAGCTTCAGAAAATAAGCAGGGATTGGTCTTCCTTTTTGTTTATGAATGGATTTGAATTGGAAACCCTAACCCCAGCTAGAAACCCTAAAACTAAAGGGACTCCTTCACCACCACCAGCAGAGTCTAGTCAGCCTATGGTTGCAAAAGAAAAAAGGTTTGTAAAGTTGAAACCAAGGAAACAAGTTGAGAAAAGGACAGAGAAGATAAAATTTCTTGTTGCAACAACTCCATCACCTGTAAAAAAAATGGCCAACAAGTAGGAAATCAAGAGAGTGACAAGAAGCCAAGAAGTAGCATCAAAGGGAAAAACATATGCTTCAGGTACAGAGGACAACCAAGTGATAAAAGGAAATTTAGATGACATCCTTCATGAAATTTATATAGAGGAATCACCCATTGTGCAAGCTGATTTCATTGGAGTAGATGAACACAAACAGAAAAGGGTTAAATCAGCTAAAAAATTTGAATTTGAGGGCAAAAATGCAGCCTTCATCTTTCAAGCAAGGAAACCTTTAACTAGGCATGAAAAGAAACTCAAGGAAGGCAGTAAAAAGGTCCAAGAAACTGTTGAAATAGCCAGAGTCCCTGAAGAGGTGGTTGATCTCTAATCACCAATAGTGGAGCATGCAGCTAGCAAGAGAATGAAGGGAAAAGAACACATGAAAAAGTGTCAACATCTTGAAGAGAGATTGAAGCTAGCAAACCGAGAGAGTGCAATGATGAGAAAGAGGGCCAGAAAGCACAGCATTGAAAAAATAGAGTTTAAAACAATGAAGGCACTTCGGGAAGGCCAAACTGGTTCTAAGTCAGAAATTCCAAACAGTGCAGAACAGTTTTTTACATGGACAGTTACAGCAATCAAAGAAGCCAGATTTGTCAGGTTAATCAATACTCACTTGAGAGCCAGTAATAGGAGACTAAGAAATCAAGTGGAGGATTTGGAACTGTAGTTGAACTGACTCGGGATGAATTAAAAAACAAAGGTACAGAATGACAAATTATGTAAAAATGTCAAAGGCTAAAACAAATGGAAAATGAAGAATAAACCTCATGAAGATTATGTTTTTAGTTCATATGATTGTTTGTTTCGATAAAACCAATGGTTTTATGGAGTTTTGGCACATTTTTGGTTTGATTTTAGAAGAAATCTGGGAAAAATTGCTCACTCAGCAGTTTCGTAGCACAAACAGTGCAAAAAGGGTGAAATGCACTACGAAATTGCTGTAGCAGCTTTTTTCACCTTTCCTTATAAATTTTTGGAAGGAAAATGTGTGTATTTTGACCTGAAATTGCTAGGGAGGTTGTGTTAAGTGAATATGCAGATTATACTGGAGGAAATAAACCAAAATTTTGAAGGCAAATAGGTTAAAATACTGCGCTACGAAAAGCGCTACAAAATTGTGTTGTTTTCGTAGCGCAGTTCTGTTTCTGCTATTTTGGACAGTTTGAAGGTGATTTTGTACAACTGGCACTTAAGGAAAATTTTGGGCATATGTTATATTAGTTCTTGACAGCAAATAGCTTCGACGTCATGGGTTCATGGTGGTCAAAGTGTCTCAAGAACACAAAGAATCCTAAGCCTAGAAAACAGGGGACAGTTTCCTAGTTGCAGGAGATCAGCATTGAGGTCATAAAGTGCTGGATCTTATCATCTGGATTCGAACTTATGGGAATAAAGTTGGAAAATTATGTAATCTAGTTTAGATAAGGTTGTTATGAGTATATTTAAGGAGTTTGAGTCCTATTTGTAGTAGGACTGTTCATTAGGTTTGCAGCTGTCATTTTGTAATAAATACCATGTCTCATGGTTAAGCAAGGTGTCAAAAAGTAGGAATTCGATGTATCTAGATGAGGATAAGGTTATCCTATGTTTTAAATGATCTATGAAGATGAAGAAGTCGAAATGCTAAGGGTTGGACATTTTTTACCAAAAAGACTGTGTTTATTGTAAGTGACTGTTTATAGCTTAATATAAAGTTTTCTACTTAAAAAACTCAAGATTCATAAGGAGTTATAGTGTGATTTTGTTCTAATGGCATCCTTTTACTATTCTATTCCAGTGGTGCTTGCTTATGTTACTCAGAATTCATCATTGATGCTCTGACTTCCTTCATAGACAAACTCATTGTGTGTTTTACAGTTTCACATGTGTATTTCTTGACTTGAACTCTGATATGCCTTGACTTCCATGCTAGGTAGATTGTTTGGTTTTGCTGAAGCCATTATGACTCCATCGGCCCAATGTGCACTTGCTAATAAGAATTACAACCAATATCTATTTTTATCTGCTTTTACCCCACATAGAGTTAGCCATCTATATTTCTATCAAAAATCATTAACCCTTCAGAGAGCCCTCTCAGGTTGAGGAGGCTAAGCCTTAATCAAAAGATTGGTTTGAAACAGTTACATGAGATTAACTTGATTGGCAGCCTATCAAGTCTGATTTTGTGATAAAATTTTGTTGCATCTGCTAGGAGTCTGAAGATTATACTTTCCCGAGATTTTGAAGCGGAACTTCTGAAGGTAGCAGGAGCTCAGAAAGCTTTTCGAGGCTGCATCTACCTTGGTGACTCCATTTAAAGTTTATATGTTCAAATGTGGCTTCGAGAAGGAGATACACGAGGAGTAATCCTGACCCAGATCCACCTACTATTGTGGACAATACAAACACCATTTCAAGAGGCAGTCAAGGCATTTCTGAAATATCAGGTACTCCATCTCACTCGAAATCCTTGTCCTCTGAAATATCAAGAAGTCCTAAAGACAAAAGAGTTGATGATAAAATTCATGAAGTTTTGTTTAGATCAGAAAGTGAAAAAGAGCTAACTGAAATTATCTTAGACTTGCATAAGAGAGGAATAGATACATCAGCCCTAGTAACACAAGAAGACAAAGAAGAGTTTTGGGAAGTTGTTACTTCTGAGTTGTTTTTGGAAAGAGAGTCTTTAGATAAATTGAAAGAGCTTGATCCTTTTGAAGTCTTGTTGAAAAGCAAAGCTAGTTTACCTCTTTCAAGTTGGAGTTTAATTGTTAGTGACTCTCAAATACCAAACAGTCCTCCTCATAGTAGTTTTTCATCTTCCATTTCTACCATTCCTAAAGCTACTACAGTCCCTCTAACCATGGCTGGAAATCCACTTGCTACACTTGCTAGATACGCACCTCTTGTTCTTCCTATTGTCTTACATGACCTCCCTAGCAAATATGCTGCTAGAATCAAAACCTGGGGGAGTGATGACGACATTACAGCAGAGGATTGTGTGGATCAATTTAATGATTTTATAGACAGGGAGGAGGTTGAAGATGAAGATGTTAAGTTGAGTTTGTTTGCTCAGTGTTTTACTGGTGAGGTTAGGAAGTGGTATAAAGCTCTTACTCCTGGAAGTATTTATAATTGGAATGAATTTGAAGATGTTTTCCTTAGAAAATGGGGAAATAGAACTAATCTAGTACAAGCCCTCACTGAGTATAGTACTTTGAAGAGAGCTGCTGATGAAACTGTCCAAAACTTTTAAAAAATATTTAATAAGGTGTTAGAATCTATTCCTGCTCATTTGAAACCACCAGAAGCCTTAGCTCAAATGAGGTATGTTGAAGCTTTTGACTATGAGTTTTCCATACTGTTGAGAGAGAGAGAATCCCCTACACTTTCTGAAATGCAAACTGATGCAGTGAAGGTGGAGGTTAACTTGATAGTAGCTAAAAATTAAAAAATGGGTAAGGATAAGTTGAAAGAAGATGAGAAGCCTTCCTCCTCTACCTCTCGGGATAAGCTGGATTCAATGATGAAAGCAATGGAAAATTTGATGGATAGATTATCCCTTGGGAATACCTATTCTCCTCTTGCACAACATGAACCTCAATTTAGAAACCCTTAGTTCAGGAGACCTCAGAATCAGCAAAGACCAAGGGAGAATAGAAATCAGCAGCCTGATCCTCCAGTGAGACCTCCTTTTCAGTAGAATTTGATTGATGAAGAAGATGACCCTGAAGTTCCTGAGAAGTATATTCATTGTTTTGATGAATAAATTTCAAGAATTTTCTTGACTAAAGAAGAGCATGATCAATCATATCAAAAAAATCATGAAGAGGAAACATCATACTATCTAAAGGGGTATCAACATGCTATTTTCGAGATGCAAAAACAATATAATCTCAGAAATAGGAATGTGCCTATCATTGCAAACAAGACACAGCCTAAGAAGGATACACCTAAGGTTGCTGATGGCAAGAAAGATGCTCCTAAGGTCATTGAAGGGAAGAAAGATACACCATTTTTTCCTCCTATCAAAGAAGCTGAAAATTTTGTTTATGTTTTCAATCTTGAGAATGAAATTTCTAAGATAAAAATATCAGTCCCTTTTGGTGAGATTCTCAAGGTAAATGAATATAGAAGAAATATTGTTAAAATGTTAAACTCACAACCAGGAGTTGCTGATATCTTGAATGTATTAGAAGATCATCCAACCATATATTTGGGTCCAAGACTAGAAGATGAACAGAATGAGGAGGTCCCTCCTTTTTATGTGAGCCTTAGCATTCACGACATGACATTGCATAATGCTATGTTGGATTCAGAGGCCTCTCACAATCTTATGCCCAAAGTAATCATGGAAAGAATGGGGTTAGAAATAACTAGGCCACATAAAGATTTGTTTTCTTTCGATTCTAAAAGAACTCAATGCATTGGTTTAATCAAGGATGTTGTTGCCGGTCCAACGCAAGTTCTTGCTAAGACTATAGTCATGGAGATTGTAGTAGCAGACATTCCACCGAATTCTGGCATGCTGTTGTCAAGGTCATGGGTAGCGAAAATTAAAGGTACAATGCAGATGGATCTTACTTATGCTACCATTCTTGTCTTTGGGGAGCAAAGAAGATTGTATCGAGAGACAAGAATGGCCTACATGGTCAGTAGTAAAGACAAAGCCAAAAAATTCCCAATTTATGCTCTTGATACTGAACTTGGTTCTACTATTCTTTTCAATGAGTTGACTAATGAAGCAAAAGAGGAGAGGAAAGTAGAAAATCAGAGTTCTGAAATTCAGCAATCTGAAAATCAGCAAACAGAAGGTCAACAAGTCAGCGATAAAGAGGTGGAAGGTTGGTGGTCATTGCATTTTGATGGATCAGTAGGCAGAGAAAGAGCAGGAGCAGGGATTTGGATTATAAATCCAAGTGATGAGAGTAAGTTCTTTTCCTATAAACTGAACTTTGATTGCACGAACAACATGGCTGAATATGAATCCTTGATTTTGGGTCTAGAAGTTTTGAAAAGAATGAATGCTCAAAATACTTTTGTTTTTGGAGACTCAGAATTAGTCATTAAACAAGTTGAGGGTGTTTATCAAACAAAATACACAAGGATGAGAGCATATAGGAATTTGGTTTTGGACATGTTGGAAAACTTTCAAGCATATTCATTCATGGTCAAAACTAGAGAAAAAAACTCCATTGTTGATTCTCTTGTTGTCTCTGCAAGTCTTTTCATTATTCCTATGTACTCCATAGAAAATTATGAGGTTGAGATTCGCCATAGACCAGCTATCCCTGATAATATTATTCATTGGCAAGTTTTTGAGGATGATCAACAGGTGAAGAACTTTATTGAGATGAAAGAAGAGTTTGAAAATGTTCAAGTAGATTAGAAAAACATGTTGGCTGAATCTAAAGGGAATTTTGAAGTTTTACAACTAAAGAAATTTTCCATACCAAGGGGACTCATACCTCTAGAAAAACTTTTTGATCAGAATGATGTTTTTAAATCCCCTAAGATACAAGCTGATGATGAAGAAGTTGAGAGTTGTAACCTTGGTACAATAACTATGCCCAAAATGATTAAACTTTCAAAGTTTCTTTCAGCTAATATGAAGTTTAATTATGTTGAAATGATGAAGAGATTCATAGATGTCGTTGCTTGGAATTATGTTGATTTGAAAGAATATGATACCACCATTATTCAGCATACTATTCCCATAAAAGAAAATGAAAAGCCTTTCAAGTAGAAGTTGAGGAGGATCAATCCACTTCTCATGCCATTGATTGAGAAGGAGGTTAAAAAACTCTTTGATGCTAAAATCATTGTCCCAATCAGATTTTATAATTGGCTTGCGAATTTGGTTCTAGTAAGGAAAAGAGTGGAGAAATCATAATATGTATTGACTTCAGAAATTTGAATAAAGCCTTCCTGAAGGACAATTATCCCCTCCCAAAGATGGACCAAATTTTGCAAACAATTGTTGGTTCTCAGAGAATGTCTATGCTTGATGGTTTTTCAGGTTATAATCAGACTCTTGTACATCCTAATGATCAGGAAAAAATAGCCTTTACTACACCATGGGGTACTTTCATGTACGCCAAGATGCCATTTGGTCTCATGAATGCAGGAGCTACATTTCAGAGGGCAATGGACATTGAATTTTCTGAAGAGAAGGAAAAGACGGTGTTTGTGTATCTTGATGACATAATAGTCTTCTCAAGGAGGGAAGAAGATCACTTGAAACACTTGGAAAGAATTCTGCTGAAATGTAGAAGGTTTGGCATCTCTTTAAATCCCACCAAAATTATTTTTGCTTTAACTTAAGGTAAATTACTTGGACATATCATTTCTAAATATGGGATTAAGATTGATCCAAATAGGTTCAATGCAATTCAGAAGGTGGATTTTCCAAGAAGTAGGAAGGAGATTCAATCTTCCCTTGGAAAGGTAAATTTTGTAAGGAGATTTATTCCTAATTTTGCTGAGATTGTGAAGGACATAACAAGGATGTTGAAGAAGAGATTTGATATCAAGTGGACAGCAGAAGCAAGACACTCATTTGAGGAAATCAAAAGAGCACTCACACAAGCACCGGTATTGATTAGTCTAGATTTCTCAAAGGAATTTCTGATTTTTACTTTTGCATCAGAGAATACTATTGCTGGAGTTCTGCTACAAAATGGATAGAAAGGTATTGAGCATCCGATTTCTTTCTTTAGTAGGACATTAGCCAATTATAAGCTAAAATATAATATCTTAGATAAGCAGGCCTATGCTTTGGTGAAGTCTATCAAGGATTTTAGAATTTATATTATGCATTCTCATATTGTGGCATTTGTTCCTAATATTGTTGTGAAAGACATCCTTACTCAAGCCGACCCTGATGGTAAGAGGGGGAAATGGATTTCCAAGTTGCTAGAGTATGATATAGAGATTAAACCAACAAAATTGGTCAAAGGGAAAGGCTTAGCAAAGCTGATGGTGTAGTCAAACTTTGACTGTCTTGACATAAATTTGATTGCAGAAATATCATAAATTTCATATGATGAAGAGGAACTAGTTCCTATTGAAGAAAAATACATCACTTAAAATTGGTACAAGGAGGTTGTTTTTGTCCTACAGCACCATAAAGCACCTGCTGATATAACAAATTCCAAAGCAAGGTTTGTTAAGCTGAAATATTTGAGATATTTTATATTTGACAGGAATCTGTTTTGGAAGGATAGTGGCAGAATTTTGCTAAATTGTTTGCTGGAAGAGGAGGTTGATAAAGTAATTTAGGAGTTCCACAAAGGAGATTTTGGAGGTCATCATTATTGGAAGGCAACAGTGAACAAGATTCTGAGAGCATGGTATTATTGGCCTATAATGTTTAAGGATGTCTACAAGAGGTTTGTTGCCTGTCATGAATGCTAGATTTTCGAGGGTAAGAAGAAGCTTGTACCTTTACCTTTGATGCCTATCTATGTAGAAGCGCCATTCCAGCAGTGGGGGATATATTTTATGGGGGAGATTCATCCATCATCATCAGGTCAGCATCACTGGATTCTTACAGCGACTGATTACTTCACCAAATGGATTGAAGCAATCCCAACTAGGCAAGCAAATGATTCTGTGATTATTTCTTTCTTATAAAATAATACCTTGTCTAGATTTGGTTGCCCCGTAAAGATTATAACTGATAATGCACAAGAATTTAATTCTAAGAAGCTGATCAATTTCTGTCATCAATATCATATTACTCTCGGGCATTCTACTGCATACTATCCGCAAGGAAATGGTCTTGTTGAATCTTCTAACAAGAGCATTGTAAGAATCATTAAAAAGGTGTTGCAGGAGAATAAGAAGGCTTGGAATTTGAAGCTGAAATATGCGTTATGGGCTGATAGGATATGCACAAAGAGGTCAATTGGAACTTCACCATATGAATTGGTATATGGCGTGGAGGCTATTTTTCCTACATCACTAGGGGTACCTGTCATGAAGTTGATTCAAGGGCTAGAAGAGGAACCAAATGTAGTCCAGAGGAGAATTAATCAGCTGATAGCTCTGCAAGAGAAGAGGAATGACGTTTATGACAGCAATCAACAATCTCAAAATAGAATCAAGAGGACATTTGATAAGAAGATCAAGGAAGAAAGTTTTCAAATTCAAGACAAAGTGTTGAAATGGGAGGCCAGAATTAAAGAGAAAGGCAAACATGGTAAGTTTGAGAACTTATGGAAGGGTCCTTTCAAGATAGTTGTTTTCCATGGAAACAATACTTACATATTGCAGGAGATGGATGGACAACCATATGCTGGAGGACTTGTCAATGGCAGGTTTTTAAAGCATTATTCCTCCTAAAATCTGATTGTTTATTCATTTCATTGTACATATTCCATTTTATGAGTTTTTCTGCTAATAATGATAAGCTAAATCAGCGAGCTTGAGCCCAAAGTGAAGGCCATTAGAGCTTGAAGAGGAAGCTTGGAAATTTCAAAGTTTTTCTGTTTTGGTCAAGAAAATGGATAGCATCACTAGAACTAATGGCTCTTAGTGTACCACAGGGCACACTATCCCAAGTGGAGCCACTGTTATCACCCAAAAAAAATTCAAAACATCGTATGTCAACTCTGTTTTTTATCATGGTCTCAAATAGGTTTGAAAGTCATTTTAAGTTTTAGTTAAGGGTAGGTCATAGTTTCTATAAGCTTAAAGGTCATCATTTGAATTCAAATAAAATCCTTAGAGGTCCATTCCATGATCAAATATTCACATTTTTCATTTAGAGGTCATTCCATTAAGTTTCAGGCTAAATTTATGCAATTAGCCAAGAATCCTCCATTTCGTAGCATCGTTAGTTCAAAAAAGAGGTTTTGCGCTACGAAAGCACTAGTACTTTCGTAGCGCAAACTGCGAAAAATACATTGTATGCGATACGAAAGTGCGATTACTTAACCGTCTTGTCAATTATGCCGAAATATGTCAGAATTCGTTAAGAATTGATAGGATAGTGGTATGGGTAGTCAGTTTGTTATTAGATTCAATGTACTTACCTGTTTTATAGTCATCATAGGGCTTGATGAGGCATCATTCACTTATGAGATGACATCTCAAAATTCAAAATCTTGCCTAATTTGGTTATTCTCGTTATCATTTGCCTCCATACGACTGTCTGGGCTCTGAAGCAGTTAAGTTAAGCCTATGGTTGTTCTATACCAAGGCTATCTTCACTATAATCAAGCGAGGTTGTTCATTTATTTCAAGTGAGGATGCTCATCTACTAATCAAGTGAGGTTGTTTTAAAGATTCAAGAGAAGCTGACAAGTTTTTCTAAGAAGTATGGCAGAGGAGAAGAAGGTCCACAGAGGGGGACATTGTTTAAGATATGAGCCTGAAAATGTGAAGGCTATAATTGAGGATCAAACAGTGATGGAGGCTTTTAGCAAAGCAGGCTATCTCTGATTTTGTGAAAAGTTGCAGGGTTGCCACACTCAGGTGTCTAACTAATTTGCCTTAGACTTCAGTGGAACAACTACCAAAATTGGGATGTTAAATGTGCCAGTCACACCTAAGATTATTGCTTCTGTGATAGAAATACCAAGAGGGCAGGAGACTTGGTTTAAAGGTTTTAATTTTGACATGGAACCATGCAAAATGATTTCATGAAACACGGTATGCATAGAAGTCAAGATAATGCAATACCTAGAAGCTATATCAAAGACACCTGCCAGAAGTTGTTTGTTCAACATTCAAATATATTTTACATCTATGGCCAGTACCATAAACATAACATCATTTCAATCTCTTCTGCATTTCACCATTATGATATCACTAGATTTTCCCTTCTACTTGCATAGGGCCTTGCAAAATATACGATAAAGTACAAAAGCAAATCTAATGTTTCTGGAAACATCTATGTTTTCTATGTTTCACCATGGTTCAATTAAGTTATTGGTTTTGAATGAACTTCAGAAAATAAGCATGGATTGGTCTTCATTTTTGTTTATGAATGGATTTGAACTGGAAACCCTAACCCCAGATAGAAACCCTAAAACTAAAGGGACTCCTTCACCACCACCAGTAGAGTCTAGTCAGCCTGTGGTTGCAAAAGAAAAGAGGTTTGTAAATTTGAAACCAAGGAAACAATTTGAGAAAAGGACAGAGAAGATAAAATTTCTTTTTGCAGCAACTCCATCACCTGCAAAATAGAGGTCAAAAGGTGTCAAAGAGGCTAAACAAAAACAAGTGGCCAGTAAGCAGGAAATCAAGAGAGTGACAAGAAGCCAAGCAATAGCATCAAAGGGAAAAATAGTTGTTCCATGTACAGAGGACAGCCCAGTGATAAAAGTAAATTTAGATGACATCCTTCATGCAATTGATATAGAGGAATCACCCATTGTGCAAGCTGATTTCATTGGAGTAGATGAACACAAACAGGAAAGGGTTAAATCAGATAAAAAACTTGAATTTGAGGGTGAAAATGCAGCCTTTATCTTTCAAGCGAGGAAACCTTTAACTAGGCATGCAAAGAAACTCAAGGAAGGTAGTAAAGAGGTCCAAGGAACTATTGAAACAGCGAGAGTCCCTGAAGAGTTGGTTGATCTCTAATCACCAATCGTGGAGAATGCAGCTAGCAAGATAATGAAGGGAAAACAACACATGACAGAGTGTTAACATCTTGAATATAGATTGAAGCTAGCAAACCAAGAGATTTCAATGATGAGAAAGAGGGCCAAAAAGCACAGCATTGAAAAAACAAAGTTTAAAAGAATGAAGGCACTTTGGGAAGGCCAAATTGGTTCTAGGTCAGAAATTCCAAACAGTGCAGAACAGTTTTTTACATGGACAGTTCCAGCCATCAAAGAAGCCAGATTTGTCAGAGTAATCAATACTCACTTGAGATCCAGTAATAGGAGACTAAGAAATCAAGTGGAGGATTTGGAAATGCAGTTGAAACTGACTCAGGATGAATTAAAAAACAAAGGTGCAGAATGAAAAATTATTTTAAAAAATCAAAGGCTAAAACAAATGGAAAATGAAGAATAAACCTCATGAAGATTATGTTTTTAGTTCATATGACTGTTTGTTTTGATGAAACTAGTGGTTTTCTAGATTTTTCGAACATTTTTGGTTTGAGTTTAGAAGAAATCTAGGAAAAACTGCTCACTCAGCAGTTTCGTAGCGCAAATAGTGCAAAAAGGGTGAAATGCGCTACAAAATTGTTGTAGCAGCTTTTTTCACCTTTTCTTATAAATTTTTGGAAGGCAAATGTGTGTATTTTGACCTGAAATTGATAGGGAGGTTGTGTTAAGTGAATATGCAGATTATACTGGAGGAAAGAAACCAAAATTTTGAAGGCAAATAGGTTAAAAGACTGCGCTATGAAAATCGCTACAAAACTCTGTTGTTTTCGTAGCGCAGGTCTGTTTCTGCTATTTTGGACAGTTCGACGATGATTTTGTATAGTTGACACTTAAGGATGATTTTTGGCATATGTTATTTCAGTTTCTGACAGCAAATAGCTTCGAATTCATGGGTTCATGGTGGTCAGGGTGTGTCAGAACACAAAGAATCCTAAGCCTAGAAAACAGGGGACAGTTTCCTAGTTTGCAGGAGATCGGCATTAAGGTCATAAAGTGTTGGAGTTTATCATCTGGATTCAACCTTATGGGAATAAAATTGGAAAATGATGTAATCTAGTTTAGATAAGGTTGTTATGAGTAGAGTTAAGGAGTTTGAGTCCTATTTGTAGTAGGACTACTCATTAGGTTTGTAGCTGTCATTTTGTAATAAATACCATGTCTCATGGTTAGGAAAGGTGTCAAAAAGTAGGAAATCGATGTATCTAGATGAGGATAAGGTATGTTGTAAATGATCTATAAAGATGAATAAGTCGAAATGCTAAGGGTTGGACATTTTTTAGCAAAAATACTGTGCTTATTGTAAGTGACTATTTACAGCTTAATACAGAGTTTTCTACTTAGCCAACTCAAGATTCATAAGGAGTTCTAGTGTGCTTTTGTTCTAATGGTATCCTTTTACTATTCTATTGCAGTGGTGTTTGCTTATGTTACTGAGAATTCATCATTGATGCTCTGACTTCCTTCATAGAAAAACTGACTATGTGTTTTACAGTTTCACATGTGTATTTCTTGACTTGAACTCTGATATGCATTGACTTCCATGCTAAGTAGATTGTTTGGTTTTGCTGAAGCTATTATGACTCCATAAGCCCAATGTGCACTTGCTAATGTGAATTACAACCAATATCTATTTTTATCTGCTTTTACCCCACATAGAGTTAGCCATCTATATTTCTATCAAAAATCATTAACCCTTGAGAGAGCCCTCTCAAGTTGAGGAGGTTAAGCCTCAATCAAAAGATTGGTTTGAAACAGTTACATGAGATTAACTTGATTGGCAGCCTATCAAGACTGATTTTTTGATAACAAGCGTGATGACTGAAGGTTTTAGTTCGGGAACATTTTTTTACATGATGCACGTGGATGCACCCTCATCAATGACACATCAGTGAATGGTGATATTCTGGACCGACACTGGTATCTGAAAGGCGACCATGGAAGGAAGCCTAGGGGTGGCTTTCTCTAAATCAAAAGCCATTAGGTGTGTATCGGAAGGGTCGATAGCGCCTAATGCGGAAAGTAAGGCTTCCCGTTGTTTTGGGCATGATTGCAATACTTCCAAAGCTGACATAGCAGCAGGAGATTGTGCTAAATCGTCCATGATGCTATAATTATGGGCCGCTTTGGAGTAGTTTCTTGCTCGCCTATTGGGTCCCTTCGCCATATTTGGCAATGGTTCAATAGGTGTAATATTCCCAAATTTTCACATCATATTTGGAATATTAGAGTCCTTGATTTTCTTAATGAATTAAGTAAATAAAAGGGTGGAGGGACCCACAATCCTCAATAAGAATAAATATCCACTTTGTATGTGTGAATGTGGATTAATTTAGACTATATTTGCAAAAAGAGGTAGTTGAGAAACTACTAATGTGAATGAGATTGGGGATCATGTCTCATTTAATGAGAGAGATCATGGAGGGATGATTCAGTCAACTAAGATCTTGAAGATGTCAAACAAAGGTTCATTGAGCATTAATGATCAAGTGATGGAGGATCATGTGCAAATGAAGCACGCATGATGGAGGAGGTGTACATTGCACCTAGACTGTTTGGTTGATTTGGTCAAACAGCGCAGTCCCACTTGGAGGATCTTTTCCACATAAGACTGCGCAGTTGAGATTAGGGCCAAGGCTTGGGATGGCTCAATCATTATAAAGGAGATGAAGGCAAAGGTGAAAGGCATATTGGATTATTTGATGTATGATCTTTTAGATCTGGAACTGTCAAGTGACATTCCACTGCATTCTTGGGTTGTTTAGCAGAGATTGCAGGTGTTTTTTAGCACAGGGTGTTCTCGGGCAGGAATCCCACCTCTTTCTTTGAGTGATCTCTGAGGAAGAGGATTGTACTTCATTATACATCAGGCTTTAAGTGCCATTTCCTTTTTCTACTTTCTGCAGAACATTCATATTTAAAAATCTGCAGATTTCTAAAGATCAGTTTGGAAGGTGGAAGTTGTCTTCAGTACTTCAAATGGAGAACAAGGTGAGGGATTATTCCCATCACTTGGGCTTATAGATCAACCCTCCAAGAGCCACATTTTAGATCTGGCATTAGGCCAAATGTAATTGACCTCCTAGCAGCAGTATTCTCTTCAGGAATAACGCTGTCCATATTGCAGATCTGAAAGGAGGAAGGAAGTTGCTAGTACTTCAGCTAGCAATCCAATGGAGGATCATTCCTTCACATTGCCATCAGTCTCACCATCAACCTGGAGCTTATTGCATCATTTTTCAGCAGGCAGAAGGCCTCTCTTTCCCTCATAGCGCAATTTCTATTGGCAGTTGTGTTGCAGCAGCTGAATTCATCATTGGAGGATTGAGAAGGTAGATCTAGAGCTCTCAGCTCATAGATCTGTTGAAGGGATCAGCCCTTCAAGAATAGATCTGGTCTGAGCACATATTTCAGCCATCGATTCTTCAGTTCTCGCTTCAGATTTGTATTTCCCAACAGATCAAGGATCAAATCCTAGGGAGGTGATTTTCCAAAGTTGCATATCTGGAAAATCCTTTCTGGGTTATCTTGGGAATCCATCACATTGGCCATATCTTGAATCTTGGCATCATCAGAGCTCCAATTTTGAGTAGATCTACATTTCTTTCAGCCTACAACCATATGTTTATATTCTACTGAAGAGACAGCATAGTATTTGTTGCAGAGCCTCAACAGTTACATTGTACTTGCTTCACACATGTTTTCAGGGTGATCCTAGTTCATCTGCTTGGTTAGATCTACCTATATCTTGTACTGTTGTAACTGAATCATCTCCAATATAATAAAATGGCTCGGCTCTTTCTGCATATTCTGATTTGTACTTAGATTTATTGTCTATCTTGTTGTAATTTCTTATATTGTGTGAAGTATTACTGCATTCTCCCTTTTGGGATATTACAGTCGTATCAGAGCATGATCCTTGGCTCAGCTTGTGGACACTTCATCTTTTTACATTGAAAGAAGAACAGATAGATGAGATCTATCATGGAGGATGTGAGATCTGTCACTCCTTTCTTTAGATCCATGCAAGATCTCTCCAAGGAAGTCAATCATATGAAGGAGGAAGAACAAAGAGAACATCCAAGAAGAAGATGTGATGAGGAAAGTACTTCCTATCAGCAGCAAAGAAAACCGGAGAATCGTAGATCTCCTCATAGATCCACTATGCCCACTTTTTTTGAAGAAGGAGAGAGGTATAGAAGTGAAGAAAGGCATGAACCTGAGACTCATGAGACTCTCATTCTATATCTTGAAGAGTATAAAGCACATTCTAGAGCTTTCAAGGAGAAGTTAACTCTCCAACAGTTCTTCCAGATTAGAGAAGAAAGAGGATCCTATAGCAGCAATAGAAGGAAGAGGCATAATAGATTCTATTTGCCTACATTTGATGGATCTTCCTCAAGCAATGTCAAGGCTTGGAAGAGGGACATCCTGTGGCTGAAGAGGAGGCTGTTCAAATTGCAGCACTTCATCTCTTAGATGAAGTAGAAGATTGGTGGTTTGAGCACATAGAGCATGCAAAGGTGACCAAGTATTCAGATTTCTTTCATAAGTTGAGGAAGAAGTTTGATGTGGAGAGGACAGAGTTGTGCTATAAAGGGGAATCTCCCAAGGAAACCAAGGAGGATTTCAATCTTGTCACTCTGGACAAGAGGTCACTACTTTCACCACTTGTTGTAGAAGTAATTGTATCTGGAGAAGAGAAACTTGCATCTTTTCAAGATAGTCTTGAGCTCTTGACATATGGGATCCCATGCATGGATCAGGAGGTGCATGAGGAAGAGGAGGAGGATACCAGCGCTGGTACACTTGAAGAAAAGAGGCCATCACTCTTACCAGCAATTGGAGATACTATTGTCCTGGTTGGAAGAACTCTTGTGTTCTGTCAAGAGGTTCCTACATATCTGTTGATCCAAGATATGCATAAAATTTCAGCACATATTGTTTCAAGATCAATGCATGACCAAGGATTAGAACAAAATGTTGATTTGAGGCAGAAACATATCACAGCGCAGAGGACCCTTGATCTAATCAAGGAGACTGGAAATTATCCCTGTTCATCATTATTGAGCTACATTCAACCCCTTGAGTTGAGATGTAGAGTTTCAGAAAATGGGATTAGCCTTATCCTATGTACAATGGCTGATTATGAGATCAGTATTATGCCTTATTTTGATACAACATATGTATTACCCTGTAGATCTACAGCGCTGTCACTTATTAGGTGTGACAAAGAAAGGGCTTCATCATTCTTGGAGAATTCTGGAGGTAGCTTCACTCATGAAGCAATGGAAGCAAAGATGACAAATAGTAGACATCTTGAAATGAGAAACCTTTTCACCCTTCTAGACGACCCTTTCTCAATGAGCCCCTCATTGCTCAAAGAGAAACTTCTACTTGCTACAAATCCAAAACTTCTTTGGTTTTGGAGGGCCTTTGATGGAGAGAGAATCTCATTAAGAGATCTCATTAGAGATGCATTTCAACATTTCATGAAATGCAAAGTTCTTCAACAGTTTGGGAAGGATGGCATTCTACAAAGGGAGGATGCCATGATTATGCAGTACCTCATTCATCATCCACATGGGAGTGAATGGGTAAGGATGATAAGCAAGGGGTTGCAAAACCACTTGCAGATTTGTATGGGCCAGCATGCTTGGTTACGTTGGTTTCCATTGAGATATTTCTGTCACACTCCAAAGGCACCTGTTTTTCTGATCCATGCCTTGAAAACACATATGAAATGAAGAAGGAGGCATGGTTGCACTGGCTGCTCTTGGGTGAGTATGGATACCACCCAATAGCTCATCATTTTCTAAATCATGTCTTAACTTTCAATGATAAATTGCAGCAAGGGAGGGCATGTTCATTTTTGTTTCACTTGAGAGAGTTTTGCTACCACATGACATCTCCTATGTCTATGTGTTTTGTATTGAGTAAAAATTGGCATAATGATCTCATGATGTGCATTAATTATGTTTCTTTGTATTGGGCTGATGTGACATCTCCTATGTCTATTAGTATGCTTTTGCTTCATGATGTACATGTGGAGGATAGGAAGCAGCAAGGTCTCTTGTTGCTTGGGTTGCTTTTGGGAGAGTTTGGCTTGTCCATATTAAATAGAGGAGATGGAGGATGGCAGCTAAGGGCCTTACTCCAGTGGTTATTGTTAGGAGAATATGGTTTGAAATATTTGTCCACCCATATTACTTCTTCCCTTCTTCTTTTTCATAACGTTGGAATGATGAATTTTAGATCCAACAAGGCCAACAGGGCTAAGTATGAGAGCATCTCAATGCTCAATCTAATTCAAGAAACATGGGATGAAGATATGTATTGTGTGATGGAGCTTTTCCTTTATGAAGAGAAACACCTTATTGTTCATGTATTAATGGTGGTGTTGGACATCACATGGTTGTCACTTGGTACTTCATGATGGGAGGAGGACATCTAACCAAACAGTTGGAGGTCATTCTTTATGATTTTAAAAGAAAACTTTGGAACCAAAAATGCATAACCTATTGTAGCAAATGGAGGAAGCCTTCCTTATGTGGATGCCATTTGGAGGGGAATAGATGGCTTTGCATCTACTTTTGGAGTTGCTTGAGGACAAGCAACATTTTTCCAGGGGGGGACTATAATATTCCCAAATTTTCACATCATATTTGGAATATTAGAGTCCTTGATTTTCTTAATGAATTAAGTAAATAAAAGGGTGGAGGGACCCACAATCCTCAATAAGATTAAATATCCACTTTGTGTGTGTGAATGTGGATTAATTTAGACTAGATCTACAAAAAGAGGCATTTGAGTAACTACTAATGTGAATGAGATTGGGGATCATGTCTCATTTAATGAGAGAGATCATGGAGGGTTGATTCAATCAACTAAGATCTTAAAGATGTCAAACAAAGGGTCATTGAGCATTAATGACCCAGTGATGGAGGATCATGTGCAAATGAAGCACACATGATGTAAGAGGTGTACATTGCACCTAGACTGTTTGGTTGATTTGGTCAAACAGCGCAGTCCCACTTGGAGGATCTTGTCCGCATAAGACTGCGCAGTTGAGATTAGGGCCAAGGCTTGGGATGGCTCAATCATTATAAAGGAGATTAAGGCACAGGTGAAAGGCATCTTGGATTATTTGATGTATGATCTCTTAGATCTGGAATTGTCAAGTGACATTCCACTGCATTCTTGGGTTATTTAGTAGAGATTGCAGGTGTTGTTTAGCACAGGGTGTTCCCGGGCAGGAATCCCACCTCTTTCTTTGAGTGATCTCTGAGGAAGAGGATTTTACTTCATTATATTAGGCTTTAAGTGCCATTTATTTTTTCTACTTTCTGCAGAACATTCATATTCAGAAATCTGCAGATTTCTAAAGATCAGTTTGGAAGGTGGAAGTTGTCTTCAGTGCTTCAACTGGAGAACAAGGTGAGGGATTATTCCCATCACTTGGGATTATAGATCAGCCCTCCCATAGCCACATTGCAGATCTGGCATCAGGCCAAATGTTATTGACCTCCTAGCAGCAGTATTCTCTTCAGGAATAACGTTGTCCATATTGCAGATCTAAAAGGAGGAAGGAAGTTGCTAGTACTTCAGCTAGAAATCTAGTGGAGAATCATTCCTTCACATTGCCATCAATCTCACCATCATCCTGGAGCTTATTGCATCATTTTTCAGCAGGTAGAAGGCCTCTCTTTCCCTCACAGCGCAGTTTCTATTGGCAGTTGTGTTGCAGAAGTTGAATTCATCATTGGAGGATTGAGAAGGTAGATATAGAGCTCTCAGCTCATAGATCTGATGAAGGGATCAGCCCTTCAAGCATAGATCTGATCTGAGCACATATTTCAGCCATCTATTATTTAGATCTAGCTTCAGATCTGTATTTCCCAAAAGATCAAGGATCAAACCCTAGGGAGTTGATTTTCCAAAGTTGCAGACCTGGAAAATCCTTTCTAGGTTATCTTGGGAATCCATCACATTGGCCAGATCTTGAATCTTGGCATCATCAGAGCTCCAGTTTTGAGTAGATCTGCATTTCTCTTTTCAGCCTGCAACCATATGTTTATATTCTGCTGAAGAGACAGCACATTATTTGCTGCAGAGCCTCAACAGTTACGATGTACCTGCTTCACACATGTTTTCAGGGTGATCCTAGCTCATCTTCTTGGCTAGATCTACCTATATCTTGTACTGTTGTAACTAAATCATCTCCCATATAATAAAATTGCTCAGTTATTTCTGCACTTTCTGATTTGTACTTAGATTTATTTTTTATCTTGCTGTAAGTTCTTATATTGTGTGAAGTATTATTGCATTCTCCCTTTTGGGATATTACAATAGGCGTCTTTGAAATGGTCAAAGGTGGAGTCGGTGCACTAGTACTAGCCCCTGACACGTTGGTGTTTGGTGGGGTGTCATAATTGTGATTTTGTGTTTGGAAAAACATATTTTTTCCAGTCATGTAGATTTCGTGCATGTTTTTCTCGGATTCATCTAGATTTTGTTGTTGAGTTCTTACCGTCCCTTGATGGGGGAAAGGTTCCTGCATCACAATTGTTTGTTGGGAGAATCCTCCTTGTCCTTGGTTACTCTGCAGCTTCTTCAAATCAGGGATATCAGGACAATGGTTAGTATAATGGTCATACTCACCACATATCAAACAAAAATGGTTTGTTCGAAGAGGTGGCCTTTTTCTCTGCCATTAGGCATTGCTTGGCTCCTGGTTTTGATTCTGGTTGGAGTTGCCTCCAGCCTGAGATCGTGGCGGGCGTTGTTGATTGTTGCCCCCATGTCTAGGATTCCCTTTGGGCTTGTTTTTTGCTTTTTTCTTCACCACGTTAGGAGGGTATTTCTCCTAGTTATATTGGTGTGGTTGGTTTTGGGAAGGCTACACAAAGTTCACCTATGCATTGGTCTGCATAGGCAGGTCTTGTGTTGGGGACTGAGCGTAATGCGGTCCCTATTTTGCACCTGGCTATTGGGGGGGAGCTCTTTCATCAATATTTATCTCTGCGTATTGGGTCCCCTGAGCCAGAGGATATGGTCCTCTATCGTGATACACTGGTGCCCTATTGGTCAAATTTTGTTGAGGCATATGATGACTTTGAAAACCAGGTTGTGGTACGTTCTGGGTAGAACCATACGTATAACCGGGGTTTTGACTATTGCTGCCTAGGTAACTTTGGGTCAATGACCCAATGAGACTGTCTGCAGAGTTCGACGCACCTATCAATTCTTGATAAGTTTGCAGGCACTGGCCATTCGGCAGGATATTGTAAATATATCACGACTCTGTATAAATCAGCTCAAGATGTTGGGCTTTGCTGATGGCATCCTCTTTGGATATGGGCCTTTGTTGTGCCACATCCTTTGAAATCTCTACAGTGAGAGTTTTCAGGAAAAAATCTAAAAGAACCCGATCGTCAAGTTTAGCTTTACATAAACTACGACGCCGCCTCCATTCGTGGAAATGGTCTGAGATATGGATGGCGAGGGTTTGTCTAGTGTGTCAGTAATTCCATTCCAGAATCATGGTGAATGGGTAACTAAAAATATCTTAGGAACGTGGCGGCAAGGGCGCAAAATGTTCCATGTGAAGCAGAGGGTTGCTCCACGTACCATTTCGCTGCTACTCCTGTCAAAGTGTGTTGAAATAATCTTAATCGAATAGTGTCATCAATGATACTGTGCGATGAGCACCACAGGTGGAAGGTCATGACATGATTACCTGGGTCTTCCGCTTTCTTTCCTTTGAATTTTGGAATATCTAAAGGGAGCTTTGTGGGCATGGGAGGCCATGCAGGGTTGTGTGCAATGGGGTCATTCGTCAGTTTGGTTAAATTGGGTAGATTCAACAAAGCTAAGAAAGGTGACTGTGAGGTTGAATCCATTGCAACTTGTGAAGACACAAAGTTCTGGTTAGGAAGGGGGTTTTTCTATGATGTACCCTGTTGTGTATTCGACTACCTTCCTCAATGGGTCGCACTCCTCTGCCATCTAGGGGTCATGGGAGGAGTGGTATATGGTGTGGCGTTGGGAGACCGACCAGGGTTGTTATAGGTCAATTTTGTCACCATTCCCAATGACCTGGTTAACTGGACATCGTCTCCATGACCAATGATTAAGGGTCTATCATTCCCTATAATTTCAGTTGCTACATGCCCTAAGACAAAGAACAAGACAAAACATACATGACTTTCATCAAGCAAAGGTTTCCAAGATTTGAAGTTTATTATATAGCATATGAGAGCTCACCAACGATGCCTCTAAAGGGACTAAGTGCGTTGCATATGTAGGTAGCCCCATGCAAGGCTGCTCAGCAAAGCACTTCCTGACATTCACAGGTGCGTTGGTCACATTGGGAGTGAAATTCTCATTGTTCTGGAATCTCCACTTGGCCAGTGCCTTCTAGAAGAGTTCAATTGTGTCAAGATTTGAATCCATGTGTCCATTTGACATCTACAAGATAGGGACCATGTTTTTCCTATTATTGGAAAGTCATTGATTGTAAAACTACCTTTAGCTCCTCTATAAATTGAGCACATATCTTAGTGTTTGAGAAGGAATAATTTGAGTAGAGAAATGCTGGTGGAATTTAAATTGAGAAGAAGATTTGTGTAACAGCTGCCTGAGAGAATTATACTATGATGAGGTTGGAATGTTATTGGAATGGTCACTTCAAATCAATCACTAGGTTGTAACCTCTCTTTCTATCATTAATAAAGAGTACTGCTTACTTTTCCCTATATGCATTTGTACTGGATTTGATTTTCCATATTGCAAGATCTTAGTTGATGTATATGGTTTATGCTTTACTGATTTAGCAAACTAACTTGAATAGACATATATATTATTGCTATCTTCTATTGTTTAGTTTTCATTCTTGCAGGAAATATTTTTCACAGCCGGCTGGAATTTGAAGCTACAACAGAAGCGATAGAAGGAATCGTTTGGAAGCACTTGGATTCCAAGTAAGCCTCTAATCCATTCTGTGTGCCTGTTCTTAGTTAGGAAAAGTGGTCATATAGTCTTTAAAATATTGATCTGTATTAGCACCTGTCTAGGGAAGCGTGTGTTATCCGTAATTCACAATTCTGTTTAGCAAATTGGCGACTCCAGTTGGGATAATTTCTCTTTATTCTAGGTGTTTTAGCCTCTGATTTGATCTGTTTATTCACCCAGTAGTTGTTACTCACAAAGATTAAAATTTTTGAAAGCCAAATTTGCAAAATAAGTGTGTTAAACAGTTTTGTTTTTCCTTATAAACTACACCCAACCCACTCTTAGATAGGACGCAGTGCTTTGCATAACATTTTCTCCCTTTCAAGCCTGCGTTGCAAAGCACTCTCTCTCCTTAGAGACTGTGTTGCCTCCTAAAACCATCCAAATTCCCTTGAATTTTTCTTTGCAATTTGATTCAGTTTGTTCTCTGTTGTGTTTTGAAAAGTTTGATCCTCATATTGACCAATGAATCTATATACTTCTTCCTCCTTTGAAATAAAATTTGTTCAATGTTTGTTTAAAGTGTTTTTATTTATCATTGACGAGTTGATTTCAAAGTATTTTTCATTGTCACATTAGATCCATTTTCTTTTGAAAAAGGAAATTGTCGTAAATTCTTCGTTTCCTGATAGGAGAAATTGCTGTTTAATTCCTCATTTTTCCTTCAAAAGAGAAATTGTTGTTTGTATTCTTCAATTCTCAAAAGTAAAAAGCATTTTCTTTTGTTGATTTAGTGCACTTAGTTTCTTTTTTGCATTTATAACATTAAAGGAACTGAAAAGAAAAACTTGCATTTGCATGTAGTGTTTTGTGTGATTTGCAAAAGGAAAAATTAGGAAATCTGCATTTAGTTTGTGCTCATTGATTTGTTTGCTCGCAAATTGTTTTCTCTTTCCCTCTAGTAGCGAGGATTTTCATTGAAAAACTAAAAGTGAAAGATTTCTTATCATTCTTAGTTTGTATTTTAGGAATTTCCAATACATCATCGTGGTGAACCTTTGAAAGGAAAATTGTTAAACAAGATCAACATAAAATTTATCTCAATTTACCTGAAAAATCATTGGAACCATAACGATAACATTTAGAAGACCTAGGCTAGTAGAGACGTGTTCTGGCGTCGTAAAACATAGTAGCTGTTGTTAACTTATCTGCGATACATTCCGAGTGTGATACATCACTCCACGTACATAAGTATATCGTAGCTCATCCACGTACTTTCAGGTATATCGGGTGGTGTTACAGTACGATAAGTATAAAGGGGTGCTCTCACTGTGCGGTTTCGCATCAGACAACACTAATATGGACTTGGGCCTCCACGTACCTTCAGGTATATTTGGGAGGAAAACTTTTAGGTGTTATCCATCCATAGTGAACTGAGTCGGCTGCCTTGTAAATTGTGATACATCGAACACAACATTCGGTGAGATTGCCTGCCCGTACTTCTTGATTCGCCAAGAGGTATTCTGCAGTTCAAAGTTTCTTGGTAAACCTTTTTCCTAGCATTACCCTTTTATTTTGTTTATTTTTTTTGGTTAAAATAAATTAGTAATTGTGGAAAAACAAAACCATTTCCCCCATCGTTCATGTATATTAGCTTTAAAACCACCTTTACCACCAAAATTTACTTCTGGTAGGCGAAGGCGATCACGATCTGCCAAATCAAGTACAATCTGTACCTCTGGTGAAACATCATCTTCCCACGAACATGAGTTAGCCCAAATTGTTTCTACACATCCCAGTTCGTCTACTGTTTTCAAAATGGAGTCTTCACAGCTACCCGTGGTCACGATCCATCTAATCAGTGAGACCATACCTCCTGGACCCGATGTTGTTCAAACACAAATTGATCCAGATCCTGTCTCTTCTTTGCCAGAACATCTGAATCTACAAGTCGAACAATCGGAAGTCATTCCTACCTTGGTCATCCCACAAGTTTTAGTAGCCATTGAGTCTCCTATATCATGCAGTCAACCACCTAAAATATAATTTGGGACTAACGGTGAAATGCTTCCACCTGGTTTAATTGTGATTGAATAAATCCCACAAGACGAGACACCTTTAACTCCAACCCATTTTGGGGAAGACCTTTACCTGTATGAGTCTTTTCCTCAATTGTTTCCATCTACTTTTATTGATCTTGTTCCCATTCAAGCTCCTGTCAATCTTAAAGGGTATACATTTGGTCAAGTAACCATGTCTGAACCAACACCTTCAGTTGAGACAGTTGTTCCAATTACGTCAGCTCCCGCACTCGCTACTCCGTCGATGTTCACAACTTCACTAGAGTCACATTTTCATGGAGGCCCTATGGTCCCATCGGATTATAAATCATTATCCGGAATTTACTCTCGTGCATCTTCAAAACCATGGTCTTTACCAATGTCATCATCTAGTATTTTAACTGGTAATCCTATAGTTAGTACTGAACGACTTGATTCTTTATATACATCATCAGGGCAATATCAAGTCGGTCCTTCTAGGTATATTCCTTTAAGTACCATATCAATTGGACTCCCAGCATTTGGAGAGAAATATTTTCCATCTTATTATCCTCCTCATGCTGGGGGGCAACCTTTGGTCACCCAATATGATATTACTCTGTCACTTTTTGGTCAACCTAAGGTTGAAATGAATGTTTTTCAATGGCAGCCCACTCTGCCTATCTAACCACAAATGGTTGTACACTCACATCAACCAATTCAACCTGTTACACCCACCTCATTACCACTTGTTAATATGTATTTACCCCTGTTACAGAATCAAAATGTTGTACACCAACCTTATCAAGCGATTCCTTCAATTCAATACCAGCAAATGTTGGGTTCATAGACTCCAAATCCTTCGGTTAATTTACAACAACCTGTATCTAGAATCATTTATTCACAAGCTAGTTTACCATTTTATGGGATGTCACAACCGCAACCTGGTTATACATATCAACCGAATCCAAGTTATTCTAATTTGTGTTAAAATATTGGTGGGCAGACCCCTTGGAAACCTTAGGCGCAAATTCCTCAAACTTCATTTCAACAAGTATCATATCTAGGTTTTGGTCAACAGAATCCTCAAGCATTTTCTTTTCAAAACAACCCCTATCTGGGTTACCAGCAGTAGATTCCTTATGCTGGTGCTCAAAGGCCTATTGCTCAAGAAATTCCATCTTACCCTGGCTATTCTCAACCTGACCTTAATAAACAGTTGCCTTTTGTTGCAACTTTAGAGCTACTAGATTTAAATCGGTTAACCAATGATCCAATCAACTATGCTCCTTGGTGGCCGATGATACCCCATAGATTACCCTCGCATATTCCTAAGTTCAATGGAAACCCTGGAGAATATCTTTCGACTCATGTCATGACTTATCATTTATGGTGTTCATCAAAATCCCTGAATGATTATTCTATTCAACTACGTATTTTCCAGCGTACGCTCACAGGTCTAGCTGAAAAATGGTACATTGAGTTACCTAGAGCTTCTTTTGATAATTTCACTGCCCTAGCCACTATATTTTTTACTCATTTATAGTTACCTATCAGATATGAAACTAGAACAAAACTCTTGACCAATTTCAAATAGACTAATGCTACTCACATCTCTAATCATATTCATGAGTGGCATTGTCATCGTAGAATGGTTAAGACATTTGTTCCAGATCATCTACTTGCTGAATGGTTCATTAAGTCCCTATTACCCTCTATAACTGAGGATGTGGCTAAGGGTGGCATCGTCACAAAAGAGCAAGTTATCACTCCTGCCCAACATTTAGACTTGTTCTACACTCAGTCTGGCACGCTCTGTGAAAAAATTCCTAATGCACCAAGATCTAATTTTAATGTTCCTCCTCAATTGAAGGACTCTCATGCCAGAGACAGCTTGATAGGCACTGCAAGCACACACCATGCTACTGCATCTGATCCTGCTCCTACTTCTGAAATTAATGTCGTGTCGTTTGACAAAGGCAAAGGTGACAAGCAACCCGAAAGTAAGAAAAAAGGGAAATCAAAGAAAAAGAAAACTTCTAACCCATAGGAAAGATCGTCTGATCCATCGTCTGGACCTTGGAAACCTCCTTATCCATTCATAATATATAATGAGGAACATTTTGTTAGTGATTGTGCTTACCATGTTGAAGTCTCAAAAATCATCTAGACTTCTCATGCGTCAACTGTGTTGACAGACCCATTTCCAAATCCAGACACTAATTTGGTTGCTATAGATACAACTCCTAGTTCCCAAGTGTTAATGTTATCCATCACAAAACCTTCAATAGATATTCTGGTGTCAATGCATAGTAAATATTACGGTAGTCAGGCCACTGATCAACCTACTACCTTGACTACTAATCCGTCTACGGAATCAGTACTGCCTACTGCTATTCCTGAATTGAAAATCAAGCCACCAAAGGGAGTAATTCACAAATTGACATATAATCCTTGAGCAATAGTTTCACAAAATTATAATATAGTTGAAGATTTGGCTCAATCCCCTTCAGCTATGTCTGCTCTTGAGGTATTACAAAATTTTCCCTCCCAAAAATAAGCTTTATTGTCTGCCATTGGTGGAATTGATCCGACTAATTCTAATCTTGTCGTCTTTAATCATACGGGCTATGTGCCGCAGCTACCAGCAGAATTAGCATTCTCCATACAAGTAAATGTTCTCAATCACCTTGTTCATCGCACTATTATTGATGAGGGAGCATCTACATGCATTATTTCTCTAAATTTTTGGAAGTCACTTGGCTCGCCACGCTTATCACAATCATCAAAGACATTGAAGGATTTTTATGGACGAACATATAAACCTTGTGGTATTATTAATAACCTGCATTTTGAACTAGGGGGGAAAACAATGAATATTGATGTTGAAGTTGTTGACGGACCACTTAACTACAATATTTTACTTGGAAGGCCATGGGTATATGCGATGACTGCAATTGTTTCTACATACTTTAGAATGATTTCCTTTCCACATAAAGGTACTATCACAGTCATTAATAAAATATCATTCTTTGCCTCCACTTCGCAGGTAACTGGAAGCATTCCGTTCGTTCACATACCCCAACTAGCACTTCAGAACATTCGTGTAGGACTTTTAAAGGATTCCACTCTCATGGAAATCTTTCGGCAGCGTCGGGAGAAATTACAAGTATAGAGACCTACTACATGATCTCTTCCACTTTATCTAGCTTAAGGGAGAGTACGGGTGATTCTGATATTTCTACGTTGGATGAATTTTTACCGCCCAACCCTATTGAGATGGCATAACAATCAATCTATCTGGCTTGGGCGGCAAATCCAAAATCAGCATCGCCGAGTGTTTAGGTTGATCGTTCCTTAGAGTTTGGTACTCCATCTGATCCATTTTCCTCAATGTTTTTGACAGATGAAAATATTTTGGAAGCTATGATGTTAGAAGTAGAACCATGGGAAGATTATCATCATCGTTCCCATCTTCATGATTATGAAGAAAACTATCTTAGTGAACTATAGCACCCATCAATAAAAAATTATTTTCGAATTCTTTACCTATTAATTCAATCGATTCCAAGAGAAATCTCTCAAATATTGAAGAAACCATTTCTATCGATATTTCGACCAAACCTGGTGTTGTAGAAAATATTCATGTTGGTGTATCTTGTTCTCCATCAGAACTTGAATCATATCACTCTCTATTTCATGAATTTCGTGATGTATTTTCTTGGTATTACGAGGAAATGCTAGGCATAGATACTAGTATAGTTGAACACACTATTAATATGTATCTTGATGTCAAACCGGTGCGCCAATGGCTTCATCCTGTTCATCTAAAGAAATCTGCTGCCATCAAAGCAGAAGTTGAAAAACTTTTGCGTGCTCGTTTCATTTACCTTGTTCTGCTAACTGAGTGGGTTTCCAATATCATTCCTGTTATGAAAAAACAAGGAACCATTAGAGTGTGCGTCGATTATCAGGATGTCAACATTGCTTGTCCAAAAGACAACTATCCTACTCCCTTTATCAACCAAATTATTGATGATTGTGCTGGATGCGAAATCTTTTCGTTCATGGATGGATTTTCCAGCTACAATCAAATCAATATCCACCCAGATGATCAACATAAGACATCATTCATTTGTCCCTGGGGCACATTCGCTTATGGGAAACTTTCGTTTGGTTTAAAGAACAATGGGGCAACTTTTCAGAGAGAAATGGATTATGCTTTCAATGACATCAAGCACATTGTTCAACCGTATCTAGATGATTTACTAGCTCATTCACGAAATCGAACTGATCACCCGATGCATTTGAGAGCCATTTTCTTATGCTGTCAACACTACAAAATATGCCTCAATCCACATAAATGTGTGTTTTTTGTTGGTTCTAGTTGTTTTCTTAGATTCGTAGTTTCAAAAGGAGGAATTCAAATAGACCCATTGAAGGTTCAGGCCATTCTTGATTTTCCTGCACCACCAAATTTACTTCAGATATAGAAACTTCAAGGAAAGGTTGAATTCCTAAGAAGGTTCATTCCAAACTACGCCAAAATGGCTAAAGGATTTACTTGACTCCTGAAAAAGGGGGTTTCCTTCCATTGGGACCAAGTTGCGCAAGCTTCTTTTGATGCTGTCAAGGATAATATTGTCCGAGCGTCATTAATGTATCCTCCTAATTATCAAAATGATTATTTCCTATATATCGTCGTAGCTGAAATGACCATTGTTATGGTATTGGTCCAAGTAGAAGATGGAATTGAACATCCGATCTATTATTGGAGTCGTAATCTCAATGATACGAAAGTTAAGTACTCATACGTAGAAAATCTTGCCTTGGCAGCTATTCAAGTTGTCCAAATATTTCACCATTATATCCTGCTCCGAAAAACCACTATTGTTTCGGATTGCAACCCTGTGGCTTACATCTTATCACGTCAATTTCTTGGGGGAAAATATTAAAAATGGATTGTCATTTTGTAGAAATTTTATTTGGAATTCATCAAATCCAAGTCAAAGAAGTCTTTAGTTTTGGCTGAGCTTCTCTGTGACCTTCCCTCTTATAGTACTGCAACTACGTCAGAACCATCAATTCTTGACGAGTCTATGTTTGTAATCGGATCATTTGATCCTTGGTATGGGGATTTCATCATTTATCTCCAAACTCAAACTTTTCGACCTGATACCTCTCGCTCTGAACATCGACATATTCGATACCAAGCCAAAGATTATCTGATAGCCGGCGATACACTTTATCATCGTGGTGTCGATACAATTTTAAGGAGGTGCCTCACTCATGAGGAGGCCGAAAAAGTGTTAAATGATTGTCATGCTGGGGCTTGTGGTGGAAATTTATCTGGATATGCTACCACCCAGAAGATACTCCACGCTGGTTACTTTTGGCCTACTATTTTTCGAGATTTCATCCTTGCGGTCAGAAGTTGTCATGTGTGCCATATATTTTATCATAAAATCCGCAAACCGCCAATGCCAATACATCTTGTTGTATCTGTGGGACCATTTAAGAAATGGGGTATTGACTTCATGACCTGTAAACCTCATTTGTCCGAGGGGCATGGTTATAGTATTGTCGCAGTCGACTACTTTACCAAATGGGCCGAAGCGATGCCTACAATCAACAACACGGGATAGACAACTGCATTGTTTTTCTTTAATCATGTTATTGCACAGTTTGGGGTCCCAAAAGCTACAGTTACAGACCATGGGAAGAATTTTTTCAACCACAAGATGTCTAAATTGATTGCCAAGTTAGGATTGTCACATGATAATTCTACTCCTTATTATCCACAATCAAATGGACAAGTTGAGGCTATCAACAAGATTATTAAATGAATGCTTCAACAAATGATAGGAGTTCGTAAAAGAAACTAGAATTTTATCCTGTACTCCACCTTGTGGGCGTATCGAACCTTGGTAAGAAACGCAGCCAGATTTACTCCTTTTCAATTGGTATATGGTCTGGAAGCTATCTTATCAATCCAATGCGAAATATCATCGTTAAAACTCACAATAGACTTGTTACATAACACCTCAGAAGAAGAAGTGTGTCTCCTTATCCTCATCCATCTTGATGAAACACGTCATGAAGCCCAATTAGCCAACGAAGCACATAAGAGATGTATAAAGGCGCAATATGACAAAAATGTCCAGCCTCACATCTTCTCAGAGGGTTACTTGGTCCTTCTTTACGATCAAGAAGCTGATGTAATAGGTATAGGGAAATTTGAGCCATTATGGCATGGCCCCTATATTGTCGAAATATTTCTTACTAAGGGTACCTATGAGTTGGTTGATTACGATGGAATTCCGTTGGCACAGCCTAGAAATGGGTTGTATTTGAAACATTACTATGCTTAATCATGAGCGTAGTAATTTTTTGTATTATATTGTATATATATGCTATTGATTTTCATTCATTATCTTAATTTGTTTTTAGAGTTTTCTTGATGTTAGTAATCTGCTTTATATTTCATCGCAGATGTCTGAATCTTTGAAACCATTTGTTGGATATGCTGATGGTGCTAGTCGTAGGACGCAGAATCTATCTTCTACAGTGTGGCCCATTTTTGCTCCGAACGGCAAGTTAGTGATTTTTCAAGGGATTTGTATTGGTAGATCGACGAACAATATCACCGAGTATAGTGCATTGATCGAACTTATCTCTGATGCCATTTAATTTGGTATTAACCGCATAATCATAAGGTAAGACTCACAACTTGTGGTATTACAAGTTACTAGTGTTTATACTGTTAGAAATCCAACACTTCATAGATTGTTCCTAAGAGTTTGACTTTTGGAAAGACATTTTGATTTTATTCAATATCAACACATTTCAAGAAATTTGAACACATTAACTGATTCATTAGCTAATCAAGTTTTAGACAAAAATTTGCAATATATGTAAAGAAAACATTCTCATCATTGAATAGGATTGCACAATAAACATAGGAAAAACTCTGAAATCATATAGATAGATAATTATAGGTTTTTAAAAAAATTGTGCCCAAGACACATTGGTCATCTGACCTCAAAATGTATGCAAAATGTCACAAGTAAACTATTGGTGCTCGTGGTAACATGTTATAGATCTAGCAATCCTACGGAATAACTACATCCAGAGGTTAGGAACCCTAATAGTGTGTCGTTACAATCGCATGGGTAACTCTTTGATCAGGCAATCCAGAATCCCGAAGGTCAACCCCTTTATGTGTTGTCAAAGCTCAGCGAGAGTCTTAGCCATATCAAGATCCTGAAGGACTGCTCTCCCGAGAGCCCTCTCTGTTGGAGCATCTGGTTCGCGCTTTGGTTCCTCTACTGGTTGAACACAACCAACATCTTCATTACATCAAAAATTTAGTTTAGTCTTGGGAAAACTCAAAAATACAAAAACATTGTATAAACATTAGGAAAATCAAAAACATGGTCAAAACATTCTTACCCATTGCACCCCACTGAGCGCCTTCTGGTAATGCTAAATCTGGATCTCCTTGGAAATCAACACCTGCATATGCATACTCATCGATGGCGAAAATATGTCACTGGAACCAGGTGAAGAATGTAATATAGAACACAACAGTCGATTGGCCTGCATGTCGACCCATGAGTTCTACCCATCTCTGCATCTGAGGATCTCTGGGACTAGCTATATCTAGTGTCACATGTTGTGGCTGCATCAGTGGAATCCATTCTAAAGCGAAGGATATAAGGATTGAACCATAACTGAAATTCTTCTTCCTTACTCCCTTTTCTTTTTTTATTTGTTCCTTTATCTGAGAAAGAACAGCTTCAAACCAGTTGAATACTGTTGGCTCCAAGCACTCTAGGGCGTACTGCATATACGATCTATTCGCTAAATCTAGTGTAACGGTGTCGGCAAGTTTAGCAATCGTGAAAAGGATAGTTCTCAAAGGAAAATCTCTAACATCCCGAATGTTTATCTTTCCATCTTTTCTTGGCTCTACCCCTAGATAGCAATATTGCAGAATATAATCCCTCACTATCTCTCCTCCAACGATAGATCCTGAGAGTGAAATAGGCATGCCTCTCCTCAACAAAACTATCATAAAATACACATCCTCAATTGTTATGGGAACCACTTGGTTCTTAATATGAAATGCCTCTATAGCTGGATCCCATGCTTGAACTAAGAACTCCAAGAGTTCTATTTGTTGCCTCATTCTCGACAATTTGAAGTACTTGAGAAGTCCAAAATCTCACAAGGCTCTTACTATACCCGGATCGTTTAAGGAAATAATATCCTATTCTTCATGTTCTCTTTCCCTCCATGTAATCGTCATTACAATCCAATGGAAACCTGAAATACAACCATAAGATCCATTAGATTCCATTCATTGCAAAAAACTAGGCAAATTTTGAGCATAATATTAAAATCAAAAACTTAGATTGCGCCCAACACACTCCCTAACAAGAGACAATGTGTTGCATGTGAAAGTATCCTTCACTGTACTTGCTATGCAATGTAGGCTTCGACATTCAGGGGTGTGTTGCCCTATTTTTGGGCAGAATTTACCCTAGAGGCCTTAAAACCCTAAAAATTTGAAGAAATTGGAAATGAAATGAATACTAAAGGAAAGAGGAGGTTCATGGCACTAACCTGGATCAAACAGCAATGAAATCCGTCCACAGAAATGATCGCAATCAACAACCGAAGTTCAGAGGCAAAATTAGGTTCAAAGCTCCAAAATGCAAATGGTAACTATGGAATGGTAAAAATGAATAGTGAAACTACTTTTAATAGTCATTTAATTATTTGCAAGTTAAATTTATTGCTATGACTATAGTTTTATTATGTTTTTATCATGAAACAGGTATTTTTAATCCATTTGATGTTGTTCTAAACAGGATATACAACTGATGAACAGATTAGTCGTGAAAATTTATTCAAATAATGACTTGACCGCAAAGCATACTTTTTCTCCTTATTTTTCGAGCTTTGTTAAAAACGAAAAAGGATTTGAAGCACACTTTTATCTCTTTTTCGAGCTTCGATAACAGTGAAAAAGGAACCCCTGGAGTCTTCTTTTAGCTCTTTTCAGACTCCGATAATGTGAAAATATTGCTGAGCACTTGTATTTTCGAGCTCGTAAAAGTAAATGAATTGATATCTACTCAGTATATGTTTAACCCTTTTCCAAACTGAGATAGATTATTTACGAAAAAGGAATACCTTGGTTAAACAAGACCAAATAGGTTCTCTTAGATATTATTTTACACTTTTTCGGATCTGAGTGACAAATTTACGAAAAATTACTTATGGAGTTTTCTTTCGTCCTCTTTTTGAAACTCTCTAAATATGAAAAAGGATCGGGCTATCACTGTCATTAAGTTCGTTAAAACATAAAATAGCGATGGGCTTGTCGATCATGGCAAGAATCGAGTTTCATTCATCGCTAGAATTGTTAAATTATTAAATAGAGATACCTTATTCACCCGATGGGTTGCATTATAGATCAATCAAATGTTATCCTCCTCAAGCCTTTTAAAAAATAAAGAGGTATTGGTCGACAAATGACCGGGGAAAATTTGGGAAAAGTGAGCAAGAATTCTTTATGGTAGCAAGTCTCTCTTGAACATGACACTTCCTTCACTCCATGTCCATGACTGTTTGGGTTGGGTAATCTTCTTGATGGTTCATTCATAACAATGGTTCATCATACCTTCACTTCGATTTTGGGTCAATACTGCCAACTTGTCACAATGTCGCCGATATGTTCAAGAGAAGTCATCCAGTGAATACTCATCCTTCTGCAATACTCATAAACCTTCATTTTCATGACCGTCATCCCTGAAAATTTCTATATCAAGTCATACCTTTTTCTCTGAATTCAATAACTCCAATTTTGCAATAAGGTGACTTCGTGTCGATGACAAATCAATATCCAGGAAGTTCACTTAGAAACATCAGATTCTAGTACCATGAGGCTTGTTACAACATCGACAAGATCCTCGTTTCCAGACCTTTGACTGAAATATTGTGTTTGGCGTTTTACATCAAATCATATATTCACGCCTTACAAAATGTATTGTAGTACCTTGAGGGCCATTGACATTAATGGTGGTTCTCTCGCATTTGTTAACAACTCACATCATTGGCTTGTAATCAAATGATTTCTTTCCATGTTCGACTACAAATCATATATTCGCATGGCTAGACTTGTACCCAAATGATTGAGTGAACGAGATAAGAAGACCCTAGATATAGTTTCATCCATATGGGCTGCGATTTCAGGATTTTTGTACACATCATCTGTACGGTGACCTTACATATAGATCATCATCTGAACATGGGCATATATCTGTAGGCATGTCTGCATTGGACAACATTCCAATGAAGATGACTTTCTGAATTATGTACATGTTATTAGACTGTCTATGTGTTGAACATGGGAATGCCTACCCTCAGAAATTATGATCAAAGAGGATATATCATAATGTAATGTATTGTAAGATTGATGCAGGTGACCACTCCGCTTCATCTCCAGCCCATCACATTGTAAAGCATCTCAATCAAAATTTATTATTATTATTTTGAATTCATGCTTTAGGGGGGAATTGTTATAGGTCAATTTGGGCACCATTCCCAATGACCTGGTTAACTGGACATCATCTCTAGGACCAATCATTAAGGGTCTATCATTCCCTATCATTTCAGTTCCTACATGCCCTATGAAAAAGAACAATGCAAATCATACATGACTTTCATCAAGCAAAGATTTCCAAGATTTGAAGTTTATTATATAGCATATGAGAGCTCACCAACACTGCCTCTAAAGGGAATAAGTGTGTTTCATATGTAGGTAGCCCCATGCAAGGCTGCTATTCAAAGCACTTCCTGACATTCACAGGTGTGTTGGTCACATTTGGAGTGAAATTCTCATTGTTCTGGAATCTCCACTTAGCCAGTGCCTTCTAGAAGAGTTCACATGTTTCAAGCTTCAAATCCATGTGTCCATTTGACATCTACAAGATTGGGAACATGTCTTGCCTATTATTGGAAAGTCATTGATTTTAAAACTACCTTCAGCTCCTCTATAAATTGAGCACAGATCTTAGTGTTTGAGAAGGAATAATTTGAGTAGAGAAATGCTGGTGGAATTTCAATTGAGAAGAATATTTGTGTAACAGCTGCTAGAGAGAATTATACTGTGATGTGGTTGGAATGTTGTTGGAATGGTCACTTAAAATTAGTCACTAGGTTGTAACCTTTCCTTCTATCATTAATAAAGAGTACTTCTTACTTTTCCCTATATGCATCTGTATTGGCTTTGATTTTCCATATTGCAAGATCTTAGTTGATCTTGGTTGATGTATACTTTTCCCTAACTTGAATAGAAATCTATATTATTTCTATCGTCTATTTTTTAGTGTTCATTCTTGCAGGAAATATTTTGCACGGCCTGCTAGAATTTGAAGCTACAACAGAAGCGACAGAAGGAATCATTTGGAAGCGCTTGGATTCCAAGTAAGCCTCTAATCCATTCTATGTGTCTGTTCTTAGTTAGGAAAAGTAGTCGTATAGTCTTTAATCTGTTGTTCTAGATTAGCACCTGTCTAGGGAAGCATGTTTTATCCGTAATTCACAATTCTGTCCAACAATAACTGTGACTTGGGATGAGTCACAAGATTGTGTTGGGGGCCTGTTGGAGCGGGGTCCCTAAGTCTAAGCTTTAAATATATTTTTTATATATTTTTGTAAATATTTTTTAAGTTTAGTCGTGCACAGCACAAGTCAAAGGGCTTTGGGGTGGGCCAAATCCCCTCATGAGTAGTAATGGGTAAAAAGGGTAGAACTGGGGCTGCAAACCATGGTTAGCATACCTTATAAAAGCGCAGGCTAAAAGTATAAATAGGAGTCTATATTGAGTCGGATAAGTGAGTTCTTGATAAGAAATGAATAATTGATGATAGATCTGGCTATGTTTTGATATTTTGTGCAAATTTTCTGAGTAGAAGGCTCCTGCTAGTTGTGTGCGCGAAGACCTTACGTCCTGCTATGTGCAGAACCCACTGGCTGTGTGCCCAACTGAACTGAAGCATTTTGTAAGGAAGATCTAAACTTCTTATGAATAAAGAATTGTTGTTGCTGGTATCTAAGCCTGAAATGCATCTGTTATTTACGTTATGATTGATTCTGCATGTTACTTCTGATTCCTACGTTATCTAAGTTTAGATTAATTATGCAACTATCTCTGGCTTTAGATGAATGGTTATTGAATGGATATAGTGTTATTAGGTTATAATAATATCTGTTAAGAGTTATTACACGGATTATGGAATCCGTTTTAACCTGCACGCAAGATATTCTACATAATTGACCTAAATCTGTCTGTTAAGGGTTTCTTGGTTAGGGCTTTCGTTCTGAAGTTATGTTCATAGTTGTTTTATATATAGGGCACCCACATCATTTAACTCTCTCTCAGGGTGTGGAAACCTAGTTCCAGTACCCCCCATACTTCTTCAAGTGAGACTTTGACTTACACAAGCAAATCATTGCTGAAAGGGCCAGTAGTAAGAGAGTTTTTTTGGTTAACCTCAACTCTGAACCTGGTTCAAGACCCCTCAAGTCAACATGGTCCAAATTGGTGCAGTAAGAGATTATGAGGAACACCAGAGACGAGACCTCTTCCAAAGAAACGAAACATGACTTTGAATTAGTCTGAAAAATAAAGAAATCCAAGGGAAAGAACTCCGGAGGAAAGGAGGGAAAAAGAAATACTTTTCCAACATCAAGTATTTTCATTATCGTGAGTTTGGGCACTATGCCACATAAGGAAAGAAAGAAGGAGCGTACAGTTGCAGCAGCAGGTGAAGCTCTTCCTTCACAATTCGAGCTTGATTTTACTCTCATTGCATGCATGGAAATCAAAGTAGTGGGAAGCATGTGGTATCTCGAGAGCGATTCCTCGTTCGTTATGACAGAGAATAGAGATCTCTTCAGTAACTTGGAAGAAAAATACCTCAAGCAGAACATATAGTTTTGAAATGATGGGAGGTATAGTGTGACCGAAATCGGTACTATTACATTTTAGAGGGATTTTGGCTCCCCTCTCATACTCATATATGTGTTTTTTGTTCCAGGACTAAGGAAAAATCTTGTTTCCATCACTGTATTGGAAGGATTTGGCTTCTATTGGTGTACGAGTCAAGAAATTATATGCACTTGAGGTACAATCAGTGCATTCAAAGCTTTAAGGAGCAACGAAAAGGTTAGAGACTTGGTGCTTGAGAGGGAGCATGAATTACCTCTCAACATGTAGCCTTAGAAGAAGCCTTGGAAATTTTTGGAACAGCCACAATTGGAGAAGCAGAGAGGAGGCCAAGTGGAGACATCCACTCAAATAGAGACCTCTAGTAGGGGGAAATTTCGAGCCAAGTGGGAAGATGGAAAACATGTGGCCATACCTCTAGGTGATAGGTGGGGTGATGTGAAACAATAGTCACAGGAGTTCAGAAATTTGGGCATGATCAATTTATTTTTTCTCCTCATGGATGATTACCTTGCTACGGGGGCCCACATTATTCAGTAGTGGGAGGATCAGTTCCAGTCAGATACTGAGGAGTGTAGAGAAGTGTTGACAGTAGAGCATGAGGCTCAATAGAAGAGTCAGTAGCAACACAATCTTCCCAGTAGATAGGCTGAGACCAAATTGATTCAGTTTGTTTTATTTATTTTTGGATGTTTTTTAGTTGTAAATGTTGTAGTCACAACAGCAACAGAGAGAAATGTTGCATGCAAAAGATTCCAAACGTACCATATTGGGATAGATTTTAATTCCTTCTTGTTGAGAGGGAGTGTTGAAAATGGAAATAATAAATCTTGAAAATGGCATCAAGAAATATTTTAATTCTATTTTCCCTTCATTAAATTAGAATAAAATTGTAATTCCACATCACATTATAACTTGTATGAGTTAACTAAGTTAGGAATACTTAGTTGGTTAAGTTAATTTGATTTGAGGGTAAAATTAGAGGCATGTAGAGCATCTCCTACATTATAGGAGCCTTGGTTAAGTTTATTTTGAGTTGTAATTAATTAACTCAATTTATTTGAGTTATAGTCAGTATAACGAGTTCTAACTAATGGAGGAACCGGAGAGAGGTCAAAGTGTTAAAATTAGACTTAATTCACATCCAGTGATCAATTAGATAACTGATAATTCACTCATAAATAACTTATGCATGTTAGTTCTAGGAAAGACCTAGTTGAGATTGGGGTTAAAGGGAAGTGTACTATTAGTTGTATAATCATCCAATTGTACAGGTGGTGCATGGAGTCAAAGGAATAGCCTTGATGTATTGCGCAATAATTATTGGGGAATTTCCTTGTTAATAGGTCTTAATTACCCAAGGAAACTACGCAAGGAAATAGGAATTCCCGAGGCCAAGAAATTGGTAAAGTATTGAACCAAGATTTCCTAGGAATCAGTGGGATAGACAAAGATAGTGTAGAGAGTTCTCAGGATTGAGAAAAGAATTGTATTGTTCTCATATTTTTTGACTTATGCAATGTACAGATAGAGAGGTTTTTAATATAGGCTTTCCCTAGGAAATCATTGTGTTGTGTGTGATTTGAAATCTTTATTGTTCTTGTTATGTGATTGTGTGATTGTAATTGGTTTCTGCAAGTTCTTAGAGTAGATTGAAGTATTTTTTTTTATCATATTACAAATATGAGTTTGAATCTATGTGGATTTTCTACATTAAAACCTATATCCAATAAGGAGGATGTATCACTAAGTTTAGAAATTTGCATGGAAAGTCATGGGGTTAGAATCCCTAACCAACACTTTGCAGAGTGTGCATCACATAGTATATGAATCCCTTATTAAAAGGAATAAAATGTATTATACAAATATAAAGCAAGGGAAATTTCACACCTATCTAAATCTGACCATAGGAATTTTTTTACAAATTTAATTCTAATTCATAAAACTAAAGAAAATAATATGTTTCCATTGAAGAATTAGAATTCCTACTTTACAAATCATTATGAATACACTAACACCATGGAAAAAAATCGAAATGTTCTTATAGGGGATGAATTTTTTTTCTCTATAAGACATAGAGTTTAGCATTAAGCAGCTTAGAACTGGGAAAGATAAGCACTTTAAAGGCTACCAAGCTAAAAATTTTAAACTAGGAATTATCCCCACCCCTCGCATACATAAGTTCTTCAATTTGGAAATGAAACAAGGATTCTCTATGCCTTGGATACAAAGCTTCATTGTACCTATCTTTAAAGTAGGGTTAAAAGCAACTCCTCTAATTGTAGGACCAAATTAGCACCATTTTTTTCAAGCTATACATAATTATTTTGGAAAATAAGAATACATATGGGTGGAAATCCATGATAAAATAGCTAAAGGCCAAGCCATATTTAGGAGATATAATTATATTGTGAACCACCTTATTACTCTCAATATCATTGGAGTAGTGTTGCAACAATAAATTCAATCTCCTATGTTGTTTCATTGCCTTAATAAAATATTTTTTACATTGTTACCATGACAAATATTTCGAAAAGATAAAGTTTCCTCTTGAATTGTGGGTTATTGTGACAATGTTGTATGAGACCATTATTGCCATGTTTAGGACTATGTAGGGTTGATTGAAAGAAATTAACTATAATATCATAGCCAAACAAGACTGTCCCTTTTCCCATACCTTTTTTCCATATGCATTGGTAAGTTATAATAAGGTTTGGAAGAAACATGTTTTATTGACCCCACACTCACTCTTCTTATCTACAATGATGATATTATTCTTTTGGGAAAGAGTCCTTATGACTTGTAAAGAATCTAAGATTCCTCCAAGATTTATATGCCAAGATGTGTATGGTTGCTAATACTGATAGAACAAAGTCATGATAACTGAATCTAGAAATATCATATATAATACATTCATATATGACAACAACAACTAGGGTGAAGTTTCTTCATACAAATATCTTCAAATCAATATCCATCTCAAGCTCAACTAGAACTATAACATTGAGAAAACAATAAATGAAGAATGAAAATATTGTTGTGGAATTGAAAACAAGTGTAATTCAATAGATATTTGGTAATGGGATTAAAAAAAATATTCTTTGAGACTCTCTCACTCTAGTTATTTTACATGGATGTGAGGTTTGGGGATGCAATATTTCAACATAGTCATGAAGGAGGATATAATATATCCATAATTGATTTATAACCTATAATATCAAAAAATTTATGAAAACTCACCCTATCTTATCCTCCTCATCAAAAAAAGTATTTTTCCCATGAAAAGCATGGTTATGACTAGGTATTTTATTTATAAAAAGGGGTTAAACAATATGGTGGCAAGAGGTTTCTTAAAATTTCTTCTAACTCTTTCCAAAGCCACCTTCGACTCAAAAAAGGATGGCATAAGCATGCCCATTCTTGTCTTTACCATTAGGGGATAAAGAAGGATTTTTATCATTGTGCAAAATAAGGATAATATTAAAAATATTATTACATCGCAATTAATAAATTATGGCATGATAAAGAGTTAAATGGAAAAATGAAACTAATATATGGCGATCAATCAAAATCTTGAAAATTAAAAGTATCTCTTTATCTTGACCAGTGTAAGAAAGACAATAAACATCGCTAAAATGAGAACAAATTCTTATGAGCTCCATAGTGGAATCGGGCCCATCAATCAATTCACAAAACACCATGGGATGAAAGACTTTATTGATTTTGTGACACTAAGAATGTTGAAAATGAAATGAATTTTCTCTTATATTGTCCAACTTATACTCAAATTCGATCTAAATTTCAAAATACTTTTAACACAATCAACCCCTTCTCGACCTTTTACTCAATAAAACTATGGTGATCTTAAAATGCTTATCTTAATCCCTGTCGAGCATAGAAAGAAAATTTTAAGGAATTATGAGTAATTACTTACCTTTTAAAGGTCCAATATATCATATTTGATCTTAGTGGATATTAATACATCATCATTGTCATCATAATCATCATTATCATAAATTTTTTTTACTAGTTGTAAGATTTCTTCTTTAATTTTTTCCTAAATTTAAAAAAATATATTTATAAATTACTATCATTTTTTTTTAAATCTCTCTTTTTTTTACTTTATTTTTTAAATGGTTCTTTCTTTAAGTTTCAATTTTTAGTTTAGTAAATTTATTTCATAATGTTGCTAAAATATGAACTAACTCTCATGAGCTACATAATGAAATTGGGCATTGAGCAATTCTCAAACACCATGGGATGCAATAATCTATATCTTTGTGACATTAAGAGGAATAGAGGCCTCTATATATTTGTGACATTAAGAGAATTGAAGACATCTCTATATTTGTGAAATTAAGAGGATTGGAGACAAAAGACGCTACGTCCATCTAGATTAGAATTTAATTTCAAAATATTTGTTACAATAGTGACTCTCCTGACCTACCAAGTCATCAAAACTAAAATAATCTTGAAATAGTTTTCTTGATACGTTTTGAACATATAAATAAGATTTTAAAGAAATCTAAATAATCTTTAATTTTTGGAAGCTTGATAAATCAATTATATTCTGAATAGACATTAATAATTATCATCACCATATAATTTTAAATGTTAAATTAATAAGAAAAATATATTTTAATTCATTACATAAGTATATTACATATATAGTATTATAAATTTTTTAAAGAAGCTTCAATTAAAAAATATGAGTGATATTAAAAAATAAAATCTAATTTTTAAAAATAAAAAATATACTAATTTAGAATGATGAATTTAATGTATTTAATATTATTGATTCATACATGCTCATTAATGAGTTATATTTATAATATTTTAAACTTTGAATTTTTATTATTAGTTTATTATATTGTGAATTATATATATAGAAAATAATAATATTGAATATTATGATTTTAATATAAGAAATTTATAAAAAAAAATTAAAATGTTATTTTTTTTTAATTTTATTTAGAAAAATATTTTGTTTATTAAAAATATTTAAAGTTTTTTAATCCTAATTAATTTTTAAAAATATAGTATTTTGTTAATAATTTTAAAATACATTATTTTAATAGCATCCAAAATACTTAAAATTGTCAAATCACTATTTTATTAACATCCTTAAAATTTAAAATTGTTTTAATTACTATTTTATTAACAATGTAAGGACATAGAGTTATCATAACATTTATTTATTATTGTTGACATTTATTTTGTGCACACTTTAACACTCATTTATTATGGTTGACATCTATTTTGTGTGCACTCTATCATTTATTTAATATAGTTGATATTTATTTTGTGCCAATTCTTTACATTTACTTTATCTTATTTCTTTATGTAAATAAAGAATTATTGTCTTGATAATATGCTATCTTTTATTATTATTCAACAATCATTATTGGTTAACATCCTATTAAAGGCACTCATAGCATTTCTTTTCCTTTTTTTTTAATGTTGGTCAACCACTATGATCGCATATCATAATGCTTTGAGTTGTCCTAACAAAACTATAGAGGTTTTTTTTTTTTTAAATCACCACAACCATGAAACAATTTCATGCTGTTTTAACATTTTTCTAATGTTGGTCAACGACTATGATCGCATATATCCTAATGCTTCACGATGTCCTAACAAAACTCAATAGCCAAAAGGCTTAGCATTGTCATAGGGGTTTTAATTCACATCCAATGATCAATCATATAACTGATAATTCACTCATAAATAACTCATGCATGTTAGTTCTGGGAAAGACCTAGTTGAGATTGGGTTAAAGGGAAGTGTACAATTAGTTGTATAATCATCCAATTGTACAGGTGGTGGATGGATTCAAAGGAAGAGCCTTGATGTATTGCATAATCATTATTGGGGAATTTCCTTGTTAATAAGTCCTAATTACCTAAGGAAACTGCGCAAGGAAATAGGAATTCTTGAGGCCAAGAAATTGGTTAAGTATTGAACCAAGATTTCCTAGGGATCAATGAGACAGGAAAAGATTAAAGCATTGTATTGTTCTCATATTTGTTGACTTATGAAATGTACAGATAGCAAGGTTTTTAATTGAGGCTTTCCCCGGGAAATCATTGTGCTGTGTGTGATTTAAATTCTTTATTGTTCTTGTTATGTGATTGTGCAATCGTAATTGGTTTCCAAAAATTCATAGATTAGATTCAAGTATTTTTTTTTACCATATTACAAATATGAGTTTGAATCTATGTGGATTTTCTACATTAAAACATATAGCCAATAAGGAGGATGTATCACTGTGTTTAGAAATTTGCATGGAAAGTCATGGGGTCAGAATCCCTAACCAACACTTTCGAGAGTGTACATCATATATTATACGAAGCCCTTATTAAAAGGAATAAAATGTATTATATAAATATAAAGCAGAAGCAATTTAAAACCTATCTAAATATGGCCATAGGAATTTTTTTACGAATTTAATTCTAATTCATAAAACTAAAGAAAATAATATGTTTCCATTGAAGAATTAAAATTCCTACTTTATAAATATTTATGAATACCCTAACACCATGGAAAAAATTTCAAATGTTCTTATAGGGTATTTCTCTATAAGACGTAGAGTTTAGGGTTAAGCAGCTCAAAACTGGGAAAGATAAGCACTTTGAAGGCTACCAAGTTGAAAATTTTAAACTAGGACTTATCCCCGCCCCTCACATACATAAGCTCTTCAATTTGGAAATGAAGCAAGGATTCTGTATGCCTTGGAGACAAAGCTTCATTGTACCTATCTTTAAAAGTGGGGTTAAAAGAAACTCCTCTAATTGTAGGACCAAACTAGCACCATTTTTTTCAAGCTATACATAATTATTTTGGAAAATAATAATACATATGGGTCGAAAGCTATGATAAAATAGCTAAAGGCCAAGCCAGATTTAGGAGATATAATTATATTGTGAACCACCTTATTACTCTCAATATCATTGGAGGGGTGTTGCAACAATAAATTCAATCTCCTATGTTATTTCATTGCCTTAAGAAAACATTTTTTATATTGTTACCATGCAAGCTATTTCAAAGAGATAAAGGTTCCTCTTGAATTGTGGGTTATTATGACAATATTGTATGAGACCATTATTTCCATGTTTAGGACTATGTAGGGTTGATCGAAAGAAATTAACTCTAATATTATAGTCAAACAAGAGTGTCCCTTTTCCCATACCATTTTTCCATATGCATTGGTAAGTTAGAAGGGGGTTTGGAAGAAGCATATTGTATTGGCCCCACTCTCACTAGTAGAATCATCACTCTTCTTATTTACACTGATGATATTATTCTTTTGGGAAGGAGTTCTTACGATCTTGTAAATAATTTAAGATTCATCCAAGATTTATATGCCAAAGATGTGTATGGTTTTTAATACTGATTCATGATAATTGAATCTACAAATATCATATAAGATACATTCATATATGACAACAACAACTTGGGTGAAGTTCCTTCATACAAATATCTTCAAATCAATATCCATCACAAGCTCAACTATAATTATATCATCGAGAAAACAATAAATGAAGAATGAAAATCTTGTTGTGGACTTGAAAAAAAATGTAGTTCAATAGATATTTGGCAATGGGATTAAAAAAATACTCTTTGAGACTCTCTCACCCTAGTTATTTTATATGGATGTGAGGTTTGGGGATGCAATATTACAACATAGTCATGCAGGAGGATATAATATATCCATAATTGATTTATAACCTATAATATCAAAAAATTTATGAAAACGCACCCTATCTTATCCTCCTCATCAAAAAAATTATTTTTCCCATTAAAAGAATGGTTATGACTAGGTATCTTATTTATAAAAGGAGGTTAAACAAAATGGACAGCAAGAGGTTTCCTAAAATTGCTCCTAACTCTTGCCAAAGCCACCTTCGACTCAAACAAGGATGGCATAAGCATGCCCATTCTTGTATTTACCATTGGGGGTTAAAGAAGGATTTTTATCATTGTGAAAAATAAGGATAATATTAAATATATCATTACATCACAATTAATAAATTATGGGATGATAAGGAGTTAAATGGAAAAATGGAACTAATATATGGCAGTCAATCAAAATCTAAAAAATCAAAAAGTATCTCTTTATCTTGACCAATGTAAGAAAGACAATAAACATTGCTAAAATAAGAACAAATTCTTATGAGTTCCATAGTGGAATCGGGCCCATCGATCAATTCACAAAACACCATGGGAAGAAGAATTTATTGATTTTGTGACACGAGGAATGCTGAAAATGAAATAAGTTTTCTCTTATATTGTCCAACTTATACTCAAATTTGATCTAAATTTCAAAATATTTGTAACACAATCAACCCCTTCTCGACCTTTTACTCAATAAAACTATGGTGATCTTGAAATGCTCATCTTAATTCTTGTCAAGCATAGAAATAAAATTGTAAGGAATTATGAGTAATTCCTTATCTTTTAAAGGTCCAATATATCATATTCAATCTTAGTGGATATTAATACATCATCATCGTCATCATAATCATCATTATCATAAACAAAATTTACTAGTTAAAAGATTTCCTTTTTATTTTTTTCCTAAATTTTTAAAAATATATTTATAAATTACTATCATTTTTTTTTTAAATCTCTCTTTTTTTAAGTTTATTTTTTAAATGATTCTTTCTTTAAGTTTCAATTTTTAGTTTAGTAAATTTATTTCATAATGTTGCTAAAATATGAACTAACTCTCATGAGTTGCATCATGAAATTGGGCATTGAGCAATTCTCAAACACCATGGGATGCAATAATCTATATATTTGTGACATTAAGAGGAATGGAGGCCTCTATATATTTGTGACATTAAGAGGATTGAAGGCATATCTATATTTTTGAAATTAAGAGGATTGGAGACAAAAGACGCTAGGTCCATCCAGATTATAATTTAATTTCAAAATATTTGTTACAATAATGATTCTCCTAACCTCCTAAGTCATCAAAACTAAAATACTCTTGAAATAGTTTTGTTGATACTTTTTGAACAAACAAATAAGATTTTAAAGAAATCTAAATAATTTTTATTTTTGGAAGCGTGATAAATCAATTATATTCTCAATAGACATTAATAATTATCATCACCATATAATTTTAAATATTAAAATTAGTAAGAAAAATATATTTTAATTCATTACATATTATTATACTACATATATAATATTATAAATTTTTTAAAAAAACTTTAATTAAAAAAGATGAATGATATTCAAAAATAAAATCTAATTTTTAAAAATAAAAAATATACTAATTTAGAATGATGAATTTAATGTATTTAATATTATTGATTCAAACATGTTCAACCTTAAATTTTAATAGATTATTAATGAATTATATTTATAATATTTTAAACTTTGAATTGTGTGTGTGAAATAATAATATTGAATATTATGATTTTTATATAAGAAAAAAAAAATTAAAAAAAAAAAATTGTTATTCTTTCTCTTAATTTTATTTAGAAACATATTTTGTTTATTAAAAATATTCATAGTTTTTTAATCCTAATTAATTTTTAAAAATATATTATTTTGTTAATAATTTTAAAATACATTATTTTAATAGCATCCAAAATACTTAAAATTGTCAAATCACTATTTTATTAACATCCTTAAAATTTAAAATTGTTTTAATCATTATATTATTAATCATGTAAGGACATAGAGTTATCGTAACATTTATTTATTATTGTTGACATCTATTTTGTGCACACTTTAACACTTATTTATTATGGTTGACATCTATTTTGTGTGCACTCTAACATTTATTTAATATAGTTGATATTTATTTTGTGCCAACTCTTTATATTTATTTTATCTTATTTATTTATGTAAATAAAGAACTATTGTCTTGATAATATGCTATCTTTTATTATTATTCAATGACCATTATTGATTAACATCCCATTAAAGGCTCTCATAGCAGTTTTTTTCCTTTTTTAAAATGTTGGTCAACCACTATGATTGCATATCATAATGCTTCAAGTTGTAGTAACAAAACTATAGAGTTTTTTTTTTTTAAATCACCCCAACCATGAAACCATTTCATGTTGTTTTAACATTCTTCTAATGTTGGTAAATGACTATGATCGCATATCCTAATGCTTCGCGCTGTCCTAACAAAACTCAATAACCAAAAGGCTTAGCACTCTCATAGCAGTTTTAATTCACATCCAATGATCAATCAGACAACTGATAATTCACTCATAAATAACACATGCATGTTAGTTCTAGGAAATACCTACTTGAGATTGGGTTAAAGGGAAGTGTACGATTAGTTGTATAATCATCCAATTGTACAAGTGGTGGATGGATTCAAAGGAAGAACCTTGATGTATTTCGCAATCATTATTGGGGAATTTCCTTGTTAATAAGTCCTAATTACCCAAGGAAACTACGCAAGGAAATAACAATTCCCGAGGCCAAGAAATTGGTTAAGTATTGAACCAAGATTCCCTAAGAATCAATGAGACAGGCAAAGATAATGCAGAGAGTTCTCAGGATTGATAAAAGCATTGTATTGTTCTCTTTTTTTTTGACTTATGAAATGTACAGATAGCGGGGTTTTTAATTATGGCTTTCCTAGGAAATCATTGTGTTGTGTGTGATTTAAATTCTTTATTGTTCTTGTTATGTGACTGTGCAATCGTAATTGGTTTTCGAAAATTCATAGAGAAGATTCAAGTATTTGTTTTTAGCATCTTACAAATATGAGTTTGAATCTATGTGGATTTTCTACTTTAAAACCTATAGCCAATAAGGAGGATGTATCACTGTGTTTAGAAAGTTGCATGGCAAGTCATGGTGTCAGAATCCCTAACCAACACTTTCCAGAGTGTACATCATATATTATACGAAGCTATTATTAAAAGGAATAAAATGTATTATATAAATATAAAGCAAGAGCAATTTAAAACCTATCTAAATATGACCATAGGAAGTTTTTACGAATTTAATTCTAATTCATAGAACTAAAGAAAGCAATATGTTTCCATTGAAGAATTAGAATTCCTACTTTATAAATCATTATGAATACCCTAACACCATGGAAAAAATTTCAAATGTTCTTATAGGGGATGAAAAATTCTCTATAAGGCATAGAGTTTAGGGTTTAGAAGCTCAAAACTGGGAAAGATAAGCACTTTGAAGGCTACCAAGTTGAAAATTTTAAATTGGGACTTATCCCCGCCCCTCACATACATAAGCTCTTCAATTTGGAAATGAAACAAGGATTCTCTATGCCTTGGAGACAAAGCTTCATTGTACCTATCTTTAAAAGTGGGGTTAAAAGAAACTCCTCTAATTGTAGGACCAAATTAGCACCATTTTTTTCAAGCTATACATAATTCTTTTGGAAAATAAGAATACATATGGGTCGAAAGCTATGATAAAATAGCTAAAGGCCAAGCCATATTTAGGAGATATAATTATATTCTAAACCACCTTATTACTCTCAATATCATTGGAGGAGTGTTGCAACAATAAATTCAATCTCCTATGTTGTTTCATTGCCTTAAGAAAATATTTGTTACATTGTTACCATGAAAACTATTTCGAAGAGATAAAAGTTCCTCTTGAATTGTGGGTTATTGTGGCAATGTTGTATAAGACCATTATTTCCATGTTTAGGACTATGTAGGGTTGATCGAAAGAAATTAACTCTAATATTATAGTCAAACAAGAGTGTTCCTTTTCCCATACTGTTTTTCCATATGCATTGGTAAGTTAGAAGGGGGCTTGGAAGAAGCATGTTGCATTGGCCCCACTCTCACTAGTATAATCGTCACTCTTCTTATTTACACTAATGATATTATTATTTTGGGAAGGAGTCTTTATGATCTTGTAAAGAATCTAAGATTCCTCCAAGATTTATATGCCAAGATGTGTATGGTTGTTAATACTGATTCATGATAATTGAATCTAGAAATATCATATAAGATACATTCATATATGACAACAACAACTTGAGTGAAGTTCCTTCATACAAATATCTTCGAATCAATATCCATAACAAGCTCCACTAGAATTATAACATCGAGAAAACAATAAATGAAGAATGAAAAGTTTGTTGTGGACTTGAAAACAAATGTAATTCAATAGATATTTGGCACTGTGATTAAAAAAATACTCTTTGAGACTCTCTCACCCTAGTTATTTTATATGGATGTGAGGTTTGGGGATGCAATATTTCAACATAGTCATGTAGGAGGATATAATATATCCATAAATTTTTTATAGCCTATCATATCAAAAAATTTATGAAAACGCACCCTATCTTATCCTCCTCATAAAAAAAAAATATTTTTCCCATTAAAAGCACGGTTATGACTAGGTATCTTATTTATAAAAAGAGGTTAAACAATATGGACAACAAGAGGTTTCCTAAAATTTCTTCTAACTCTTGCCAAAGCCACCTTCGACTCAAACAAGGATGGCATAAGCATGCCCATTCTTGTCTTTACCATTGGCGGATAAAGAAGGATTTTCATCATTGGGCAAAATAAGGATAATATTAAATATATTATTACATCACAATTAATAAATTATGGGATGATAAAGAGTTAAATGGAAAAATGAAACTAATATATGGCGATCAATCAAAATCTTGAAAATCAAAAGTATCTCTTTATCTTGACCAGTGTAAGAAAGACAGTAAACATTGCTAAAATAAGAACAAATTCTTATGAGCTCCATAGTGGAATCGGGCTCATCGATCAATTCACAAAACACCATGGGTTGAAAGACTTTATTGATTTTGTGATACTAGGAATGTTGAAAATGAAATTAATTTTCTCTTATATTGTCCAACTTATACTCAAATTCGATCTAAATTTCAAAATATTTGTAACACAATCAACCCATTCTTGAACTTTTACTCAATAAAACTATGGTGATCTTGAAATGCTTATCTTAATGCTTGTCGAGCATAGAAATAAAATTCTAAGGAATTATGAGTAATTCCTTACCTTTTATAGGTCTAATATATCATATTCGATCTTAGTGGATATTAATACATCATCATTGTCATCATAATCATCATTATCATAAAAAAAATTACTAGTTGTAAGATTTCTTTTTTAATTTTTTCCTAAATTTTTAAAAATATATTTATAAATTACTATCATTTTTTTTTAATTCCTCTGTTTTTTAAGTTTATTTTTAAATAGTTCTTTCTTTAAGTTTCAATTTGTAGTTTTGTAAATTTATTGCATAATGTTGCTAAAATATGAACTAACTCTCTTGAGCTACATAATAAAATTGGGCATTGAGCAATTCTCAAATACTATGGGATGCAATAATATATATCTTTGTGACATTAAGAGGAATGGAGGCCTCTCTATATTTGTGACATTAAGAGGATTGAAAGCATCTCTATATTTGTGAAATTAAGAGGATTGGAGACAAAAGACGCTAGGTCCATCCAAATTAGAATTTAATTTCAAAATATTTGTTACAATAATGAGTCTCCTAACCTCCTAAATCATCAAAACTAAAACAATCTTGAAATAGTTTGCTTGATAATTTCTAAACATATAAATAAGATTTTTAAAAAATCTAAATTTTTAATTTTTGGAAGTTTGAAAAATAGATATTCTCAATAGACGTTAATAATTATCATCACCATATACTTTTAAATGTTAAAATTAATAGGAAAAATATAGTTTAATTCATTACATATAATTCAGAGTAATATTACATATATGATATTATAAAATTTTAAAAAAAGCTTAACTTGAAAAATACCAGTGATATTCAAAAATAAAATCTAATTTTTAAAAATAAAAAATATACTAATTTAGAATGATGAATTTAATGTTTTTAATATTATTGATTCAAACCTGTATCCGTATCTGTCGTTGTAGCTGCCGTTGCCGTAGCCTTGCCCCACCCCAAAGGATGTTAATAAATCATATAAATCACTCGTAATCGGTGATTATTAATAGATTAATAATGAGTTAAATGTTAGATTCGTTAATGAGTCATATTTATAACATTTTAAACTTTGAATTTTTATTATTATAATTTAAGATTCTTTTATTATAATAATAAGAATTTTATATATTTATTATATTGTGAATTATATAAATATATATGGTTATTGAAATAATAATATTGAATATTATGATTTTAATATAATAAATTTATAAAAATAAATAAAATGTTATTCTTTTTCTTAATTTTATTTAGAAAACTATTTTGTCTATTAAAAATATTTATTGTTTTTTAATCCTAATTAATTTTTAAAAATATATTATTTTGTTAATAATTTTAAAATATATTATTTTAATAGCATCCAAAATACTTAAAATTGTCAAATCACTATTTTATTAACATTCCTAAAATTTAAAATTGTTTTAATCACTATTTTATTAAAAAAAGAAATAGAGTTATCATAACATTTAATTATTATTGTTGACATCTATTTTGTACACATTTAACACTTATTTATTATAGTTAACATCTAATTATTTTATTAACAATGTAAAGACATAGAGTTATCATAACATTAATTATTATGGTTGAAATCTATTTTGTACACACTTTAACACTTATTTATTATAGTTAACATCTCTTTTGTGTACTCTAACATTTATTTAATATAGTTGATATTTATTTTGTGTGAACTCTTTATATTAATTTTATCATAAGATTTCTTTATGTAAATAAAGAACTATCAAAGAACTATCGTTTGATAATATGGTATCTTTTATGAAGTGTCACATGGCAACACCAACAGCCATGTTTATGAAGTGTTTCTGAATCACCGCGGTCCCGACCAAAAGAAACGCCTGGCCAGCCATATCTACCGTCGCCTAATTCTACGAGGATTAAATGTATTTCTGGACCAGCCTGAACTGGAGAAGGGAGAGGGCATACTACCACAAATCAAAGAGGCTATTCGAACATCTTCAGTGCATGTCGCATTATTCTCTCCAACATATGCCCAATCCAAGTGGTGCCTTGAGGAGCTCGCGCTAATGGTGGAATCCGAGTCGACAATTATTCCGGTCTTCATTGATGTCGATCCTTCGGAACTTCGGTGGACGCCGAGTGGTAATGGAGTCGACAGTATCATTCGCTGTATCTGTCCGTGTCTTCTCGGCGAAAAGGGACGTTATGCTCGAGACCTGGAGATGCTCCAAAAGAAGACAACATTGGATCCTCTTACCAACAAAAAGAAGCCACGACATGACTCTACAACTCTGGAAAGATGGAGGAAAGCTCTCTCTGTTGTCTCCAATAAAAGCGGCGACCGGTAAGGGCCATACTTTATCCTGTTCTTCTTAGTTCTTTCACCAAAGATAAAGGTATATTTTCCTCCATAATCATATTACGTCTGTGCATATTGTTCAGTGACGAAGGGCTGCTAGTTGATGCGGTCGTTGAAGAAGTGTGCCGAAAGGTTAGGAAAACACCTCTTCATGTGGCCAAATATCCTACTGGCCTCGATGAGAAACTAGAACATCTGGAAAGAATGGTGCTCTTGCAGCAGAAAACCCAGAAGTCTACGGTTGTGGGAATTGTGGGTCTTGGCGGGGTAGGAAAAAGCACCCTCGCAAGACAATTCTTCAACAAACACAGATCCAATTATCGTCGATATTGTTTCCTCTCTGATGTGAGAGAAACCGCAGCCAAGAACTCTTTAAGTTCATTGCAAGCAGCACTTCTTAGAGACTTGGCTCATCTGAACCACGAGCAAATAAGCAACACTGAAGAAGGCATAGAGAAGCTTCGAGAGCATCTCTCATCCTCCCCATCATCTCTGATAGTGTTAGATGATGTTGATCATATTGATCAACTTGACGCATTGCTTTCACCTGTGAAAGATAGCATTAAATCTAGTTGTTTAATCTTGGTTACTTCTCGCAATAGGGATCTACTTACAAGCTCGGGCATTGTAGAGGAGTCTATTTACAAGCAAACGGGCCTTAACCAACAGCACTCTAGACAACTGTTCTGCTCGCATGCCTTCGATCAGACTTTTCCTAATAAAGGATTTGAACAACTGGTTGAAGGTTTTTTAGGTGTTTGTGATGGGTTGCCGTTATCTCTTAAGGTGATTGGAGCGCTCATTCGTGGAAAAGATTTAGATTGTTGGAAAGCCCAATTACACAAAATCCACAGAATAGTACCCATTGATATCCAAAGCAGGCTGAAAACTAGCTACGATGGTCTCGATAAAGAGGAGCAGGAGATATTTTTAGACATTGCTTGTTTTCTTATAGGAGAGAACAGACATAGAGCGATCAGAATATGGAACGAATCAGGCTGGGAAGGATCGCTGGGTCTCCGCAACTTAGAGAACAGATGCCTTGTCGAGGTGGACAGTGAAGACTGTATAAGAATGCACGATCACCTCCGTGACCTCGGCAGAGATGTAGCAGAGAAGGAACATCCGGGTTGTCAGCTTCGGCTTTCGCGACCAAATGTCAATCTTTTTTTTTCCGGCCTGTCACCACCTGTACGTATGTTGAAGCTCTCCACAGAGTTTCAAAATAGCATTGTGATGTCTAAATTGCCTATATGTTTTGAAAATTTGTAAGAATAAATCATGTTTTTAACATCTCCGTGTGAACAATTCAGGTGCGTGGAATTAGCATGGATTATGGAATTGGCAGTGAACAATTTTTCGAAAACGTTGCGGGCAACTGCAACCTAAGCAGGTTGCAGCTGCTTAGGGGTCAAGGTTCTTTTGTTGGAAGCGTATTCAGTGCAGTGGAATTACGACAACTGATATATCTCCGATGGGAAAAGTGTCCGATCTCCTTCATATCTTTCACAAATCTAACGAGAAATTTAAGAGTGTTATACATACAGGGGCAAAATTTGGAAACACTATGGCATGAATCTCAGGTAATCATGTTAATTTATTTGGACAGGTGGATTTACTTTTTTCTTCCAAATGCAAAATTAAGAATTGTCTCTTTTTTTATCACAATGTTAAATAAGTGACATTTACAGGGGCAAATCAACTTTAATGCTTTTATGTACACATTGCAGGCGCCACTACAGTTGAGGGAATTGCATATTCATGCTCCCGTTTCAGATATTCCAGAGTCTATTGGGAAGCTGAATCAGCTCGAAATAATTGTCCTGAAAAATAGTGTTTTTGAAACTTTGCCAAATGTATTCCATCAGATGCATTGCTTGAAACACATAAGTTTGAACTGCTGTAGAGAAATGATGTCGCTGCCCAATTCAGTTGGAATCTTGACGGCCCTCCAGACTCTCGAGTTGGTCCGGTGCTCCAGCCTGCAGGGGCTCCCAGACTCGGTGGGGCAGCTGACGGGCCTCCAGAGCATCAACTTGGAAGGGTGCTCCAGCCTGCAGGGGCTCCCAGACTCGGTGGGAAAGCTGACGGGCCTCCAGCGCATCAACTTGGAAGAGTGTCGCAGCCTGCAAGGGCTCCCAGACTCGGTGGGGCAGCTGACGGGCCTCCAGAGCATCGACTTGGGGAGGTGCTCCAGCCTGCAGGGGCTCCCAGACTCAGTGGGGCAGCTGACGGGCCTCCAGAGCATCGACTTGGGGAGGTGCTCCAGCCTGCAGGGGCTCCCAGACTCGGTGGGGCAGCTGACGGGCCTCCAGAGCATCAACTTGGGGGGGTGCTCCAGCCTGCAGGGGCTCCCATACTCAGTGGGGCAGCTGACAGGCCTCCAGAGCATCGACTTGGGGGGGTGCTCCAGCCTGCAGGGGCTCCCAGACTCGGTGGGTCGGCTGACGGGCCTCCAGAGGCTCGACTTGGGGGGGTGCCCCAGCCTGCAGGGTCTCCCAGACTCGGTGGGGCAACTGACGGGCCTCCAGAGGCTCGACTTGCGGTGGTGCTCCAGCCTGCAGGGGCTCCCAGAGTCGGTGGGGCAGCTGACGGGCCTCCAGAGCATCGACTTGCGGAGTTGCTCCAGCCTGCAGGGGCTCCCAGACTCGGTGGGGCAGTTGACGGGCCTCCAGAGCATCGACTTGTGGGGGTGCTCAAGCCTGCAGGGGCTCCCAGACTCAGTGGGGCAGCTGACGGGCCTTCGGAGGCTCGACTTGCGGTGGTGCTCCAGCCTGCAGGGGCTCCCAGACTCGGTGGGGCATCTGACGAGCCTCCAGGCAATCAACTTGGACGGGTGCTTCAGCCTCGGGGGCTCCCAGACTTTGTGGGGCAGCTGACGGGCCTCCATAGCATCAACTTGCAAAACTGCTTCAAACTGTAGGGGCTCCCAGACTTGGTGGGGTAGCTGATGGACATCCAGAGTCTCGACTTGCAGTGGTGCTCCAGCCTGCAGGGGTTCCCAGACTCGGTGGGGCAGTTGACGGGCCTCCAGAGCATCGACTTGTGGGGGTGCTCAAGCCTGCAGGGACTCCCAGACTTGGTGGGGCAGCTGACGGGCCTCCAGAACATCAACTTGGAAGGGTGCTCCAACCTGCAGGGGCTCCCAGACTCGGTGGGGCAGCTGACGGGCCTCCAGAGTCTCGACTTGGGGGGTGCTCCAGCGTGCAGGGGCTCCTAGACTCAGTGGGGCAGTTGACGGGCCTTCAGAGCATCCACTTGGGCGGGTGCTTCAGCCTGTAGGGGCTCCCAGACTCGGTGGGGCAGCTGACGGGTGCTCCAGCCTCAGGGGCTCCCAGACTTGGTAGGGCAGCTGACGGGCCTCCAGAGCATCAACTTGCAAAACTGCTTCAGACTGCCACTACTACACCAAGGGCATTTTAAGACATTTGTTTAAGACAAAAGAAATTTTTTGTCTTAAA